>CM055268.1:82916477-83516267 GCA_029237695.1 Conchocele bisecta
CTCCTATCTCTTCCAAATCTTGTCTTGTGTATATGTCGTATTTAAATGTCTCTCTTTTGCCTCTATCATTTTTCCATAACACGAATTGCCTAATAATTTCATTATATCCGCTACTGGTTTCTTATTTGGTTCTACATCGCCTGTTCGTCTTGCGGCTGTAACTTCTTTTGCGAACCATTCGAAGGGTTTACCACTAATATAATCTATAACACGATGAACTCCCGTTATTTCTAGGCCGTGTTTTAAATACCATTTCAACAGTGGCGCGTACAGCAATACTTTAGTGGCCGACATAGATCCCACCAATTTTCTTCCATTTCCTCTAGTTCTTCCAGTATCTCCCAAATATTTTATCATGTGTGCTGGAACCTCATCAACATCTACTTCTCTGTTTATAAAAAGTGGAGACATTTCAGAAAACTTATCTTTTAAGTTGTGTGGAACTTCTATATCCACCTCCGCAAACCCAAACCAGTCTCCAGATAAAACTCTTTTACAAAACTTTTTAATAAATTTAGGATTATGTGGGGTATCTATATGGTGTATAGTTTCTCTCCCACACGGCATATCTTTATTTAACGTAGATAAATATAATGCGTTTGCATCATACCCCAAAATAGCCTTGCAAGGTTTGTTAATTTCATTTGAGGAATTAGATCTAATATTTGAAACACCGGCTTCTGCATAGCGTGTAAATACGATTGATGGACCCCCCGACTAGAGCGTCTTTCATCATTTCGTATGTTTCTTCTTTTGGTGCATATAGAGCCCCCTCTGGTATAACCACCTTTATAGATTTTTGTTCTTTAATGGTTCCTCTCAATAAATATTGTATAGCCACACCCGGTAGTGTTACCGCATCTTTGAAAATATCCACACCTCTGTGTATAAAATTCACGACATTTTTTCTACCGCTTCTAGGAACGGTGCTACATCTAAATCGTTATAATATTTCAACCAATCTCTGAAAGTTTTCATATTCTTTTCTTCGAAAATTCTACGACATTTACTTAATTCTGTTTCATCTAGTAACATTTTCCCCGATAGTTTGGAATACCAATTCTCTATATCAGGCAGTCCTGGGTTATCAAGTTTGTCTGGAGAATCGAACCACTTGTAAGGAAAGAATGATTTCTGTCCTTTGCAGTCGTAGGCTTTTATCCAACTATCGTAACTTACACCCGGTCCTAGGTAAAGTATTACATCAAGAAATCTAAACTCCGGAGTAAATAGAAATATTGTTGCGTTTGCCCGTTTTCCGACCATTACTTTCTTTGTTGTTGATGCCAATTCGCCTACTAAATATTTCTTTATTAAGTTTATATCGTACTTACTGCTGTTAAAACCTATAACCGGTACTTGCTCTATCCACTGTTCGATCTTGGCGATTTGGTTTTTACGTAAATGTTCTGTATTACCCATATCTCAACCATACTTCTTCTCTTATAGCTTTTCCCCTGACTTTCAAATCTTCTACAAATTTTCTATAAGTTTTGCAGGATCTTTATCACAAATATGAGTTACTGTTCCTGAGAAATTATCTCCTATACTAACGCTTACCGGAACGTGCTCAGCTTCGTACTCTAAACTATTACCTAGCGTTTTAAATTCTGGGTTGAGATACGCCTCAAAATCATATACTATCTGATATGGATAAAGAGTAGTGTCGCAACCGATCTTTATATCGTTACCCGTTCTTTGGAATTCGCATTCCCACATAACTACTAGGTTGAATTCTTTGCTTCTTCTAATAAATGTATCTCTTCTCGTAGTGGATGCGCGTTCTTTTTTTCTATGCTTTGCATGAATCTCGCACCCGTGCCAGTAACAGCCGTGATATTGATATACGGTATTGTTTTCTTGGCAGTATCCATCTACTGGAGCTCCTAAAATCCATCTTTCACCCCCGTGTCCGCACTGTTCGTGATGAATGTGAATTCCCTCCCGCTTTTCCACAGAATACATCCAATCGATCGCCCCATAACTGTTAGAACTTTTTGGGTAAACGCTTTCTCGAACGACGAACGCGGGCGCTCTAAATAATTACCATCACATACTATTTTTGTCTCACCTTTCATACATGTTGGTCCGTGTCTCTTCATATTACTCGCTTTTGTGAATCTCTGTTTACAATTATTGCAGGCGTAAGTTTTAGATAGGTTTTTAAGGTTTTTTATCAGAAATGCGTGATTATTAAACAGTCCTATTGTCATTGGCTTATTACCTATTTCATTATAGTGTGCTGGTACCTTTTTCAACCACCATACGTCATATTTGGTCGGTTGATATACTTCTATACCTACCTTAAAAACCTCTTCAACCTTTTTTAGATCTGAAAAAGGAATTGGTGAAACAACATTACTACCGAAATATTGCTTACTAAGTTCTTCCGCTTTTTCTGTACATCTGTCAGGTCTGATCTTTGTATCAAGGTGCATAGCTAGACACCTGAACAGACAAAGATCGTCCTTATACTTATCTAAAGAATACATACCTTTTCTATTCCTCAACCATTCTGGAAGTTCTCCTCCTGCTGCTTCTTTGGATTGTAGTCCCAAATCTCTTACCCTACTGCCCTGTATTAGCTTTACAAAAACCTCTACCCATCTTACAAACTTCCACTTTGTATTTGGTCTGTCAATATATCGGACATTATTCGTGTTTGCTCCTTATCTGACAGCCATTTTTTAAACGGTTTTCATTGATGATAGTGGTTCGCTACCACCGAGATTTTTGTGAAATATTAGAGTTATAGGTTTTCCATTTTTAGTTTCCTCCATATGTTCTAGCTTGTAAGAATATGAATATCTCAAATAAAAATTTGTTGTTAGATACGGAGCGAGTTTATCGGACATGCGTTCAGGCTCGTTGATGTCAATGTTTTTACGAAAGGATAATGTAACTACCCGTCTTCCATTTTCTACCTTTTCCAATGTTTCATCGTGAGCCCCCAATATTTCTTCACCTTTTTCCACTATCGCGCGAACTATAGATTTTTTCTTATTATTTGGTATTTGGTCACCTGTGTGTCTAATTTGAGACAAATTATTTGTGCTTGAAGGTAATTCTTTAGAATTAATTACACTAGCCCTTAGCTCCTAGCTCCGCAATACTTTCTTTTTGAATTCTGTTACCAACTTCCTCCGCTAGTGAGAGGTCTTTAAATGCCCTAGCTCTTTTATAGGCGCGGGTAAACCGCTTCATAAACGCCTCATTCTTTGTGGCATTTATCAGCTTTGTCAACCCCCTAACTCTCAACCGTGTACTATAAGTAATCCCTAGAGATTCGGCTTCTCTTCTCAAACTTTCGATTTCTGGCGTTATCATATTTTCTGTAATATACTTTTTGTATAACCTATGAAATTTATCTGTTCAATTGGTCGTGAAAACATTATGTTTTTTTCACTTCCAATTGAATATAAACATATACATACAGTGCGACCCCGTTAGTACACGCTTCACTATAACACGAATTCGGTTAGTACACGGTTGTGCCTTGGCTCCCGAATTTTTTTCCTATTTGTATATCAAAATCGTGTTAAATTTGTAACACGACTATTGTCAGAAATCGTGTTAAATTTGCGATTCTTTCCCAAATTAGACCCAAAATGGACGATTTTTTTTTTTATGGGCGCATAGCCTCCTATTATCTCACCAATGTGAATGTGCAGCTGATCACGTTTGCACATTTCGTAAATTAATCCGAGCAAACTGGGAATAAGATCAGTAAGACCAGTAACAAAGCAGTGCTAATTGTTATGTGCTCGATTTCATTTTTCCGGCATGCGTTCGCGCTCACCATTGGTGGAATATTAATTAGGTGTAAAGGCTGACCAATCGGAGATCGCGTATCAGTCGCGCAGATTAACTCAACCCAGATTAACTAAATTCTTATAGCACTGCCCACGCCCCCGGCGCATGTACACAAATGTGTACGTGACAACTGGCCTTGTTTCGCTACGTCATAATTGAGCCAGTGCATGAGATAATCAACTTTATTATATACGGTAACTGAGATTTTCGCCGAGAATGATTTGACTATTTTCTGCTAATATATCGGAAAGTTGATAACATTTTCAGAGCAAATGCGTAATAATTACTAATTTAATATTCGTCAACATTCGATATCGTTTACAGAAAATGTACACTATTATCAGATTCATCTTCGTCGAAAATATCGCGTGATAAGCCTGATTACCTCATGAACTGGCGCAATATTATAACACGTCTGGCAAAACATGTCTAGACAGGTAACTCAAACCCACAGGTGGAATAGTCGGACTGTGACACAAAAGAAAATGACTATTACAAAAATATCCATTACCCCACCCACTTGATCTCGTTCTATTATTAATGTCATGTACAGTACGATACCAGGTGGGTGGGATAATGGGATTTATTTAATAGGCATTTATTTTGGTGTCATAGGTCCGTGTCTTCCACCTGTGCTCACCATATGAGTAAACACAGATTGCAACGCACGAGCTTGTCCGTGATGTTGCAGCTGATGGAACAGGATATCGGTCATTGGGTCATTGCGTCATCATTACTACACTTTTTTCTACACGCTATTTACAATTAATGGATTGCACGGACCTGCGTAGATCTACATTCTAGCATGAACATGATGAATAAATAAAACATGACGATAACAATTCTTGGATAATTCCAATATATTTTAATTATATGCGAAGATAACAGTGAAAACTTATGGCATATTATAGGCATTGGCGACGTCGTTCATTCGCAGTCACAGTGTACAGTGTACATGTATTTTTTGTTGACATTATGATGCGTCTTGGGCGAGAACGGATATAGCACGGTTCGGATAAGCAACACGGAAGGTTGTATGTCGCCGGACTTCCGTGTACTAACGGGGTCGCACTGTATATATATATAATGGAGTGTGAGACTTGTTGTAAAACGTTTACGCGTAAAGACTATCTACGAAGGCATCTAGCGAGACGTAGAAAGTTTCTTTGTGCCCCCCCATAATTTCAATGCCCCAGATGCCCTTGTAAATTCGTTAGTGCCCAAACTCTTTGTAGACATAAGCAACTACGCTGTCAGGTGGCTAAAGGTGAATGTGGTAGACTAGAGCTGGTAGAATTAGTTGCTGATCTACGAAATAAATTAGCTATATTGGAGGAGAAAAATGGGGTGTTGGAATATAAACTATCACTCGTGGGCACATCCAATCGTGAATTGGTATTGCATTAATTATTTTCTCAAAAATTCACATACATTTTCTCGTGGGGGTATTATAGGGGGTTGCAAATTTATGAATTTGCTGTCGGGGTGACAATTTCCTCGTTAACCAATTTTTGATTTTTCGGGGGTGGTGGGGGTAGTATAGAGGGTTATAAATGATACCACCGCAGGTGGTATCATTTTGACTCCCTATATACTACTACATTACGTCACTCACCAAAGACCAGACAACTAAACGACATTCCTGGTGTTTGAAATGATATGCACATCGTATCGTTGATTGAAACAAATGCATTTTCTGTAGAAATGAATGACCTGAATTTGGTTATAATTTGGATAGGCCTATGGCTGCACATATCAATGACTTCAGCACCCGATGGTGTCTAGAGGGTAGTCGGACACCCCCGGGGAGTTTTGTCGTTTCCAGCGCTTTAAAGGTACATGCCCACTCAGTAAGCCCAAAATGTCATTTATAGGAATTAAATAAGTATATAACTGTGTCACTATTCCATTAGTTCTAAACGTTACAAGTGCCCGCTATACAGATATAATCATTTAGTAATATTTATTTTATTGATAGTGACGCGCGGTGGTATCAGGCTATTTTCATATGCAAATGAGGCATGATATTTTTTAATTATTTACACTAAAGAAATGCGTCACCTGAAAAAAAAATATTTTTCGACAGATTTTAGAGTATGATCATTGCACATCATAAAATTAAATACAGAGATTAAATAGTAATGTCCGTTAACATTTTAAGCAAACACAGTTATCGCCCCTGATATCAGTGTGTAAATTTACGTCTGATATAAAATGTATAATAATGCCAATCAGTACATGGGATAATGGCGCATGAATGTTTATTTTGCCAGGAAATGTCTCAGATGATGTCTCTGATGTAAAGAACATTTTGTACCTACTGAGTGGGCATGTACCTTTAAGTGTTAATGAAACTGCAACACCAACAATCAATCAATCAATCTAGTTTAATCTTGTAGTACCCTATGTTCAATACTTTCAGTACTTTGATTCTATTTACCAGAACGTTTCATTTTCGGGAACATATGGACATTCTTACAAGACGTACATTGTGGGTTTTTTTCCTTTGTAAATGCCAACTTGGTTTGGCCCTCATGTACATTTTCGGCCTTCTGATCCCTAGTGAAAATAATCACTGGTATACCAGTGGAATTCCACTGGAATTACCAGTGGTATTCCACTGAAATACCTTCAAAATTTACCAGTGGAATTCCAGTGAAATACCGTCAAAATTTACCGGTGGAATGCCACGAATTCCACTGAAATTAAACACAGCTATGCTGCACACTCGTAGCTAGGATGTTAAAAAAAAGAAAAGTACATTTAAATTTAAACACAGCTATATAAAATTGCACCATTTTACTCCGTACAACTCCACTGCATGTAGCTAGAACTCCGAAAAGTTCAACTTGTTAATAATAATAATAATAACTAGAGCAGCTTGAGCTGCATCAACGGTTTGAGCCTCAAACATTGATTTCATGTGTAACTAAGCTTTAGCCCAAGGTGTAAACTATCGGTTACAAAAAGAATTTCTGAAGTTTTAGAATGAACAGTCCAACATTATTGTGTTCGCATCATCACCCCGATGTGGGGCCGGTTGGCTTAGAGGTAGAGCGATGGACTCGGAGCGAGGGATACCGGGTTGTTCGATCCTCAGCCAAAGTTTTAGCTAAAGGACTGAAATATCGACTACAGCAAAAACAATTGAAATCGAATGATAAATAACGAAGCTGACGTCACATCCGTTTGCTCTATTTTGAAAACTTGAAAAAATACGTTCATCTTTGACATCGAATAGAGCCGTAAGTAGTCGAGATATAGCTCTGAAAATTATCATCTTTCATGCGGCTGACACTCCCCTATCACCCTGGCAAGAAATTATGTTGCTGACAGTACTGTACAAATTGGAAAACGTTTGTGAAGACCACCCGTTATCAGCCGAAATTCGGCAAAATCGTTGAAAAGTATGTACATTTTCAAATTCAAATGCATATAGATCTTTTATTTGAGCAGATAGCCGAAAACTGTCAGCGAATTTGAGATAGAGAATTTTGTCAGCTTTCCAATGCAAAAAGAATTCTTGAAATCGGTTGGAAAATAAGGAAGTTATAGGAAGTATGACGTCACTTCCGTTTTCGTGGAAAGTAGCATTAAAAGATATCTGAAAATCTCTGAGTCTCTGCTCACACTTGATCCGAATCGGTATGCAAAATTTGAAGTCGATCCGACCAGCGGTTTGGTGTAGATGGAGGGAGCACGTAAGTCAGCGGATGATTATTTTTCGATAGTTATCGCCCTTAAATGGCAGTTTACGCCATTTGTAAATACACCTAATAAAACGGAAATATGCAATATTCCGCCAGTGAAGTTTTCGTTTGTTTTTCACCATAGGCCGGGCACAAAGCGGGAAAGTTTTAGCTAAAGGACTGAAATATCGACCGCAGCAAGAAATTTTGAAATCTATTGATAAATAACGAAGCTGACGTCACATCTATTTTGAAAACTTGAAAAAAAGACGTTCATCTTTGACATTCAATAGAACCGGAAGTAGTCAAGATAGAGCTCTGAAAATTATCATCTTTTATGCGCCTGACACTCCCCTATCACACTGGCAAGAAATTATGTTGCTGACATTACTGTACAAATTGGAAAACGTTTGTAAAGACCACCCGTTATCAGCCGAAATTCGGCAAAAATTCGGCAAAATCGTTGAAAAGTATGTACATTTTTCAACTTCAAATGCCTATAGCTCTCTTATTTGACCAGATAGCCGAGAACTGTCAGCGAGGCCGAGATAGAGAATGTTGTCAGCTTTCCAATTCAAAAAGAATTTTTGAAATCGGTTGGAAAATAAGGAAGTTATAGAAAGTTATAGAAAATATGACGTCACTTCCGGTTTCGTGGAAAGTGGCATTAAGATATTTCTGAAAATCTCTGAGTCTCTGCTCACACTTGATCCGAATCGGCATGCAAAATTTGAAGTCGATCCGACCAGCGGTTTGGGCTGTAGACTGAACGAATGGCTGAAAAAAAAACAACAAAAAAAACAACAACTAATACAATAGGTTTTCGGCGCAGCAGAAAGCCGCCTCAAACCTAATAATAATAATAATAGACTTTATTTAACGAGGGCGACTCAATTAGACAGTGCCTCTCCCATGAGGCCCTCAAACAAAAAACAAGTATATACACATGTACAGTTGACAAAGAAAAAGGTAATACAAAATGAAAATTATAGACAACTATTAACAAGAAACAAGAAACTGGTAGTCTATGTTTTCATCCATCTTATACATCTCTGGTGAAAGTTAGGCAAATGGTGTTTATTTGAAAGCAAATGGCGAAGTCATAAAATTTTCCGTGCATTTAATTGAAACGATGATGTTATGGAGTCTGCATGTATACTCTACAAAGCCAATACAATCGTTATACCAGTAAACAAGCTGGAATAGAGATGAAACACACTTCAAATTGCCAAAAGATGTTCGTGGTGAAGCTATTAATGAATGAGAAGCAGTAATAATTTTTCAATATTATAAACATTTTTAAAATACTTTCTATGCCTTTTCTAAATCTATCATAGACATTCAGAAATCATGATACACATGTATGAACATTATGTAGTAAAAAAAAAATCACGCTATTTGATCTTTCTCCACGATTCAGCGTCTTTAAACTAGAGCTCCAGTTAAAATGTGTAATTTGACCAAATGTTCAGGGTACTTTTCTTATTTCTTCACTAAAAATGGCAGTTTGGGAGTGCTTTAGAATCGTCTCAATATGAGATGATTCTAAAGCACTCCCAAAATTCTAATTTTGGTGGAGAAATAACAATTTGGACACGCCCACATATAAACACCCTGACTTTGTTATGATGACTACATGTATGTCTAGCTCTCCACAAGTGGGCTTTAACAATAATAGTGTGGGACAGATTGATTGAACATAAATATGCTACATTTGTAAATGCCCAGATATTATGCAGATGTAGATGATTTGTGACCAAAACAGATTGCAAAAAAAGCTTTTCACAGCGGATTTCTATTGGTTTCCTTAATATATATGACCCTGAAAATATATAGATAGAATATAGAGATACATAGATAGGCAGCAGCAATACGTGGAACAGACAGTAGTTCATTTGTTTATGAAATCTCTTACTGTAGTTTAATTGGTTGTGTGCATAAATTAATCAATCAGTCACTGTATGTGTGTCAGTCTTTTATCCAGTTTGTATTATTAGCATGGGCCCGGTTGCTCAAAGCTTCAGTTAGCTTAACGGACTGTTAAATCCTTAACTGAATGGTTAAAATCTCTGTTTAACAGATTTTAACCATTCAGTTAAGGATTTAACAGTCCGTTAAGGATTTAACAGTCCGTTAAGCTAACTGGTGTTTTGAACAACCGGGCCCTGTCTTTTGATTTGTAATTGTATTGTGTCTTTAACACTGGAAAGTGATAGAATGCGAGTCCAATATCGCATACGTTGTTTACTGGATCCAGTCGATTACTGGTTAGTTCTTTCATAATTTGGAACTCCAAATTTTCTTATTAGATTTAAATGATACATAGACTACTAGTCTTAATCCTTTTTACGAGTAGTTCATTGCTTGTGAAATACTTTACTGTGGTTTGATTGTTGACTTGCATATTGAAATAATGGGATTTCTGGGATTTTAATTAACAAGTTATTCCTAGGTATTTCTTAGGAATCCCAACTTATAGCATACCTAGGAATGTTAAAATCAAATTATTCCTAGGATTCCTTAGATTTTCCTATGATGTGATGGAATTAATGATTTTTGCACTTTATATCCTTGGAAAATCCTAGGATTTTATACAGACTAGGAATAATTTTGACAAGGGATGCGTGACGTTGTCATTAATGAGTTGTGGGGGGTATACTGGAGTCAGGTTGTCCGTCCGTGCGTCCGTGTGTCTGTGCGTCCGTGCGTCTGTGCGTCAGTAAACTTAACATCAGAGAAATATTATTATAACTTCTATTTCCTTCATCTAAAGTGCTTAAATGTACATGCCCACGCAGCAGGTTACACTGTACTACTACTTTTCATTTTCTGTCATGCCTTATATGAGCCATTTGTCTACCCAGTAACGAGTTATTTTCAATTACGGCGCATGTTAATTGGTGTTAAATCGCATTTTATATGCCGCGACCAGAAAGGGTATTTTCCGACCTCGTGCTATTTTTACCAATACGCGTCACGTGACACGGTCAATCATATCACATCTTTGACATGCGCAGTGAAGTATCGGAAGTTGAGAAGAAAAATCTCTGTTCGAGTCCAAATCTAAATCTCCACGTAACTCTTTCCATTTGGTGATCTGGTCGCCAATATTAACCACTCTCTCTCTGTACTGCCTGTTCCATTTCGCCTTTTTTTTGGCCGACGCCATTTCATACAATTTCCGTCCTGGACGTTTCGACATGTTGATATTCTTGTTTACATATTGGGAAGCCTACTGGCGCGCGTAGTATACTGCGCATGCGCACCGCAAGCCGTAATGTGAAAGTCATCGTCCCCGCACATTATCAAAATAGACTGTTACCGCCGCGCGTCGCTAACAGTAAATTGATAATTTATAAATGATTATATTTGTATAGCGGGCACTCGTAATTTTTAGAACTGGTGGAATAGTGACATAATTATACACTTATTTAATTCCTATAAAGAACATTTTGTGCCTACTGCGTTGGCATGTACCTTTAATATTTCACACATGCATTCCCGTAAGGCTCTACTACCAGGCTGTGCCAAATCCATGACCGTCCAACCCACGCTGATCCCAAGCTCAAGGTCAAATACTGCGTCTCTTTACAAAACTTAACATCAGAGAAATATGTTATAACTTCTATTTCCTTCATCTAAAATGCTTAATATTTCACACATGCATTCCTGTAAGTCTACTACCATGCTGTGCCAACTCCACGACCGTCCAACCCCCGCTGATCCCAAGGTCAAGGTCAAATACTCTTTACAAAACTTCTTTACAAAACTTCAAAATTTCCTTCATTGAAAATTCTTAATATTTAACTCGTGCATTCCTCTAAGGTTGTACTATCATGCTGTGACAAATCTATGACCGTCCAACCCCCGCTGATCCCAAGGTCACATACTTAGTCTCTTTACAAAACTTAACATCAAAGCAATCAGTTATATCTTCTATTTCCTTGCTCAGATCTGCTTCACATTTTCTATTTCCTTGCTCAGATCTGCTTCACATTTCACACACGCATTGCTCCAATGGACCTCTACCACCCTGTGACAAATTCACGTTCGTGCCGCCCCCGCTAAGCCCAGAGTCAAGGTTACAAGCCCACACACTTGCAATTTTTATGCCCCGCCACCGAACGGTGGCATATAGTGTTACACGTACACGTATGGACGTACGTCCCGAAACCTTAACACTTGTGTAAATGGCTTATAATTTCTGATTCCTTGCTTGGATCTGCTTCCTTCACATTTCACACACACATTGCTCCAATGGTCCTCTATCGCCCTGTGACAAATCCACATTCGTCCCACCCCCGATAAGCCCAGGGTCAAGGTCACATACTTGGTGCGTTCGAAACCTTACCGGTGTCCGTACGTACGTGTACGTCCCGAAACCTTAACACTCGGGTAAATGGCTTATAATTTCTGTTTCCTTGCTTGGATCTGCTTCCTTCACATTTCACACACGCATTGCTCCAATGGTCCTCTACCGCCCTGTGACAAATTCACATTCGTCCCGCCCCCGATAAGCCCAGGGTCAAGGTCACAGACTTGGTGCGTTCGAAACCTTAACGCTCGGGTAAATGGCTTATAATTTCTGTTTCCTTGCTTGGATCTGCTTCACATTTCACACTCGCATTGCTCCAATGGTCCTCTACCGCCCTGTGACAAATCCACATTCATCCCGCCCCCGATAAGATCAGAGACTTGGTGCGTTCGAAACCTTAACTCTCGGGTAAATGGCTTATAATTTCTGTGTCCTTGCTCGGATCTGCTTCACATTTCACACACGCATTGCTGCAATGGTCCTCTACCACCCTGTGACAAATCCACATTTGTCCCGCCCCCGCTAAGCCCAGGGTCAAGGTCACAGACTTGGTGCATTCAAAACCTTAACGCTCGGGTAAATGGCTTATAATTTATGTTTCCTTGCTCGGATCTGCTTCACATTTCACACATGCGTTGCTCCAATGGTCCTCTACTGCTCTGTGACAAATCCACATTCGTCTCGCCCCCGCTAAACCCAGGGTCAAGGTCACAGACTTGGTGCGTTCGAAACCTCCGCTCGAGTAAATGACTTATAATTTATGTTTCCTCGCTCGGATCTGCTTCACATTTCACACATGCGTTGCTCCAATGGTCCTCTACTGCTCTGTGACAAATCCACATTCGTCTCGCCCCCGCTAAGCCCAGGGTCAAGGACACAGACTTGGTGCGTTTGAACCTTAACGCTCGGGTAAATGGATTATAATCAAATATGCCTCGTTTTCTTTGGCTGCCAGCGAGGGCATTCGTGTGCCGACAGGCCACATTTCTAGTTCTTAGCCAGGTTTTTTTCCCAAAAAAACCTGGCTATTAGATTGGCGAAAGCCGGGCGGGCGGTGTCCACAATCAATGTTAAGTTTTCGTGTTTGAGTCCATTTCTTTGTTACTGTACCTGATAGGACCAACAAAATTTCACAGCTTCATAACCAAGGGGTGCCCACCACATATCACTATCCAACATGTTACTTTTTTTAAACTTGACCCATTTTTTCCGCGCAGTCGACTTAGCCATTTTCAATGTTAACTTTTCGCGTTTACAATGTTAAGTTTTCGTGTTTAAGTCCATTTCTTTGGTACTGTACCACCTAGGACTTTCACAGATTCATAACCAAGGGGTGCCCACCACATAAAACTATATATATCCAACATGTGACCATTTTTTTTACCTTCACCTATTATTTCTACGTAATTGACTTAGCCATTTTCAACGTTAACTTTTTAACATACGTCTGGTTAAAGTTTTTTGGTTAAAGTTTTTTGTTATACTATTTCTCTGCAACTGCTTTGCCCATTACCTTGAAACTTCACATGGGTGTTTATCATCATCCATATTTTCATTCCACCCCCCTGTGCCCAATGTCAAATTACTTTTTTTCTTAAAGTTTTTTTGTGTACTATATCTCTGCATGCAACTGCTTCACCCATTACCTTGATACTTCACATGGCTGTTTATCATCATTGTCGCGCCGCTTGCGAAAAGCGCGATATAGTCAGCATTTTGGCATACGCCGTACGTCCGTGTGTCCGGTTAAAGTTTTTTGGTTAAAGTTTTTCCATCTACTATATCTCTTTTTAGCTCACCTGAGCAAAGCTCATGTGAGCTATTGTTATGTCAAAGTGTCCGTCGTCCGTCCGTCCGTCCGTCCGTGAACATTTTCAATCATCTTCTTCTCCCGAACTGCTGAGCCGATATTGGTTAAACTTCACAGGGATGATATATGGGTGATGCCATTTCAGATTTGTTAAAATGGAGGTCATCGACAATCCAAGATGGCCGCCATGCAAAAGTAGGTTAAATTCTTAAAAAAATCTTCTTCTCACGAACCGCCAGGCCGATTTCGACGATACTTGGTATGAATGATCGATAGTTAGCGCTGTTTCAGATTTGTTCATATGGTGGCCCGTGGGTCAAAAATGGTTGTCGCCCAAGGGGTCAAATAGGGATCAAATTTTATTTTTAACCGAATATGGTCATGTAATATATCAAATCGAAGGTGTTGACGAGACAATCACTCTGGAACATTTTTTGTCTAAATCATATGATTACGTCATCCAAGATGGCCACCGATAGTTCAAATGGTCATTATTTTACTAAAGATTTCAAACGTCTTTTTCTTGTAAACTGCTTGGCCGATATTGGCCAAACTTAACTGTAATAGTCTGTGGTTGAAGCCTGTTCATTTTTGTTAAAATGGAGGTCATCACCAAATCCAAGATGTCCGCCGTTGAAAAGTAGGTCAAATTGTCAAAAAATCTTCTTCTCACAAACCTCCAGGCCGATTTCGACGAAACTTGGTGTGAATGATTGATAGTTAACGCTGTTTCAGATTTGTTCATATGGTGGCCCCTGGGTCAAAAATGGTCATGGCCCGAGGGGTCAACTAGGGGTCAAATTATATTTTTGCCCTAATATGGTCATATAATATATCAAATTGAAGGTATCGACTAATCGATCACTCTGGAGCATTTTTTGTCTAAATCAGATGATTTTGTCATCCAAGATGGCCACCGAAAGGTAAAAAAGTTGTTCTTTTACTAAAGATTTCAAACGTATTCTTCTTGTGAACTGCTTGGCCGATATTGGCCAAACTTAACTGTAATGGTCTGTGGGTGAAGTCTGTCCATTTTTGTTAAAATGGAGGTCATCACCAAATCCAAGATGTCCGCCGTTGAAAAGTAGGTCAAATTGTCAAAAAAATCTTCTTCTCACAAACCTCCAGGCTGATTTCGACGAAACTTGGTGTGAATGATTGATATTTAACGCTGTTTCAGATTTGTTCGTATGGTGGTACCTGGGTCAAAAATGGCGTGGCCCGAGGGGTCAACTAGGGGTCAAATTATATTTTTGACCGAATATGGTCATATAATATATCCAATCCAAGGTATCGACGAGACGATCACTCTGGAGCATGTTTTGCCAAAATCAGTTGATTACGTCATCCAAGATGGCCACCGACAGGTCAAAAGGTTGTTCTTTTACTAAAGATTTCAAAGGATGGTTTGTTGGTGAAGCCTGTTCATTTTTGTCAAAATGGAGGTCATCACCAAATCCAAGATGTCCACCGTTGAAAAGTAGGTCAAATTGTCAAAAAATCTTCTTCTCACAGCCAGGCCGATTTTGACGAAACTTTGTATGAATGATCGATAGTTAACGCTGATTCAGATTTGTTCATATGGTGGCCTCTGGGTCAAAAATGGTCATGGCCCGAGGGGTCAAATAGGGGTCAAATTTTATTTTTGACCGAATATGGTCATTTTATATATCAAATAGAAGGTATAGCAGTAAATCACATGCACATTCGCAATATATGTTAGATCAGAAGGTACCAACAAATTCTGTGGAACATTTGAAGTTGTAAGTGAAGAGTCTTTGTGAAATCAAGATGACCACTATGGAGGCTTTTAGGTGAGCGATACAGGCCCATTTGGTCCTCTTGTTTTAGTGCCCATGCCTCGCCCCAAGGCGCGACATGCAGGCCACGGCCATCTAGTCTACAAAAAGTGGGTATAATTATGTTATACAAGTGTCTAGCTATGCTTGGAAAAAACCTGGCCCCTTCGTGGCTTTGCCTCGTTTCTGGTTTACATATTTAGGGGTACCTGGGCCCACGCGGGGGGGGGGGGGGTATTCCGTAAGCCTTGCTTACTGACCAATCTAGTTAAGGCTGGTTTTCACAGAGCTCGGCCCATATATATATAGAAATTATATCTTTCAAAGCTGCTTAAATTTGCTGTGTCTCAGATGATGTATCATGTTATGTTTTAAATCCTCCAACAAGAAAACGAATGACCTTGTGCTGCTTCGACAGAAATTGAAGTCTGATGTCACGCTTAGTTTGACGTTGTTTTGGTCGTCACACCTAACGACGTAGCATGTCATACCGTATGTAAGTTTGTACTGCACATCTGTCATTAACTGTAAACAAATTGCCAGGAAAATAAAACCACTTATCAGCCCCCATCTTATTTTCTTTTAGAATCGCAAAAGTAATTTACTTTTGGCAGTTGTTCACTCCTTGGGCTGGGTTGGTACAATATCAAGAGGTTGCGAGTTCAATCCCCACTCTATGAAGAAATATTTTAATAGTATTTTCATCCCACTGGTCGTTTAGATGAGACTTGAAACCGAGATTTTTGTCTCTTATGAACTTGTATTTTTTTTTGTGACGAACCATTCCACTTTACCTTTTATTCTTACACCATTCCAGTGAAACACAAGCATGGAGCGACGAAACCGGCTCAATAAAAAACTACTAATGGACAGATCTCCGAAACTAAAACATAAGTCACTGGACCGGATGTTATCCGTCGACTACCGCGACACCAGCTACGATTATAACAGTGACCACATGCTATCGGTGGACTACCCGCGGGAGAACTGCTGTGAGTATAACCGGGACCGCATCATGTCCTTGGACAGTATCGGCATGATGTTCGACAACAAGGAGCCGCAGCATCTGTGGCAGCACGTTATGACTAAGTCAATGCATTCCGTGGACGTGCCGGATATTCAGGCGATGGACAAGGTTCACTACAAGCGGTACATGGTGCTGGCGCGGGTGTCACGGCGATCATGGCCGTCCAGCATCAGCCACAGTTACTGGTGAGTCATGTTGTAGTCGCAGAGAATACCAGATTAGTGCCTTTAGATATCATCAAGTGTATCAGGCAAGGCCAGCAAACACGTAGCTACCATTTCCGAGCCGATCCTGATAAACTTGCTATCAAAAGACTACTAGCCTGGTATCCTGGTATTTTATGCTAGAGGACGGGCAAATATGCACTGGTTAACGTTGAAAAGAATGCAACTTGTTTCCATTGTGTCATTACGTTAACCTCATTCAAAGAAGGTCAATGTGCACTAAACGGGTACATGGCTGTCCGGTATCAGCCACTGTTATTGGAGAGTCATGTTCCTAGTCATAGAGAATACCAGGCCAATGTCTTTTGTTACAAAGTTATCAGGCACTTCTAGGAAATGCATAGGAATTCCGAGGCTTGCCACAGAATTTTTACCGTTTCCAAGCAGAGCCTAATTGGTGAACATTTATAAGTGATAAAATTACAATAAAATGTCTGTTTCGGTCTGAAGGCTTAGAGGATTGAAGATAGTCTTGCTATCAAAGACATTAGCTTGGTATTCTACTTATCAGGTAACATTTTATGGTAGAGGACGGGCAAATATGCACTGGTTTTCTTTGAAAAGAATGCAAATTTGTTTCTATTGCATCATTACCTTAACGTCATTCAATACAAAGGCAGTGCGCACTACAACAGGTACATTGCCATTAGCATCGGCAACAGTTACTTGTGAGCAGAGCTCCAGATAAGTTTTATATCTAAAGAGTATTATACCCCCATATTTCAAATTCAATGTATATTTTACTTTTACAAATGTATTATTGATTTTCTTCCTTATTAAATATAGGGAACAAGATATAAAAAATACACATTTAAAAATTCACTTCTTTGAAGTTTCAACTTTATTACAGTATTTTCACTACGCAATTTGAAAATCAATGCGTATTGTGAGTATTTTTCACTCCAACTTTTGATAATCAGTGCGTATTCTGCTAAAATAAGTGCGTAAAATACGCCAATGCGCACGTACTTATTTGGGGCTCTGCTTGTGAGTCTTGTTGTACTACCAGCCTGGGGCCCGTTTCACTAAACTTCTTGCGACTAAAATGTTCGTAAGGGCAAATTTAGGATCGTCTGGAAATTTCAATCGATGGATTTACATATATTGAGCATAGGCTGCATATGCATTGTGTACAATGTACAATTTACAGACTCATAATTTTGCACTTGCGAACATTTTTATCGTACAAAGTTTAATGAAACGGGCCCCTGGTGTCTTTGGTATCCAGTTTATCAGGCAAGGCTAGGAAACACATAGGGAATTCCGTGTGTAATGGTGTTGGCCCAGACGTTGGTGAAGAATATACAGTCAAACTTGTCTTAAGCAAGCGGCCATGGGAAAGTCCAAAATTGCTTGCTTAACACAGGTGGGTGCTTAATGGAGGTTCATCTTGGACTGACTTATAACTTGTTCCATATAGATTTGTATGTACAATTAATGTACAGTCAAACTTGTCATAAGTTCATATGTACATCATGATATCCAGTGTTTACTTTAATTTCGAATACTCACTGATCTAAGCGGCGCTTATGCAGGGTTCCCACAAGCCTTGAAAAGTCCTTGAATTTTGGTTGAGTCCTTGAAAACTCCTTGAATTTGATTTTGGTGGGTTTTGTCCTTAAAAAGTCCTTAAATTTTGAGAAAAACTCCTTGATTTGTCCAAGACTGCGCTTGAATTGTCCAAAATTGATAGTGCAAGCGCATATTTTGTAAATGATATTATTTTTGGCTGGCTGTTTCATGTTTTTTACCATTTTTTATCCATTTTTACCATTTCAAAGCTATTGCACAATGCTGAATACAATTAGAGGGGGATATGGTTACCATAACACCGCACCGTTGAGTCAAAACTTAGTGTAACTTGGTATAATTTCACTCCTTGAACATGAATAAATACTCCTTGAAAACTCCTTGAAAAGTCCTTGAATTTCATTTTGACATGGCTGTATGAATCCTGTTATGTCAATTAGAAATGCCAAACACAAAATGCGTCTTTGTGTAAAAACAAAAAAACAAAAACAAATCGGGATTTCTGAAGCCCCCCCTCCCCCCCCCCCCCCCCCCCACCCACCCCCCCCACCCTGAATCCGCTACTGGATAATGTGTAAATACAATATGCCCAATAGAATGGATTATCAAACGGAACGTTTAATAATTTGATAGGTCAATCGCGTGTTTCTTGTTACAAGATGTACCAGTTCGTCCGAAAACCACCAGTTTGTCTGGCATATGTAGTTAGGCCACGGTCAGCATAGCTCGGCTCATAACAGCAGTCCCCATGCCACGCTCGCTATAACTTGCACATTATGATGCATGCAAATTAATCCGTTTAAATTCACTTAAAATATCATACTTGGATGTGCATAAATTCTGTATATTTAGTGAATACCAAACTGAATTATCATAAAAATCGGGTTACGTCAACATCGATTGGAAAAAGTTGCAAAAGGACGAAACTACGTAGGTACGAAATAGCTGAAATTGTCCGTGATATTTACAGACTTTTTCATGTTTTCTGACAATACAGTTAGCCATATTTGGTTGAAATAAACGCGTGTTTGCATGTGTTTGTTTGTCTGGTTGAGAGTATTCGGAGGGAGTTAACTATACCGGCCTTTACTTATCAGCGATTGGCTGTACTGTATAAATAACTTGGCCACGAGAATAACACGTGTTTTGAACTGACAACTATAGTAGCGAGAAGCAATGTTTGGCCACAGGTGGAAGACTCGGACATATGACACCGAAAAAATGCCTATTAAAAAAAATCCCATTACCCCACCCACTTGGTCTCGTGCATTACCATCTTCTATAAAGAGAAGATGGTAATGTACGAGACCAAGTGGGTGGGGTAATGGGATTTTTTTAATAGGCATTTTTTTGGTGTCATATGTCCGAGTCTTCCACCTGTGTGTTTGGCTAGGGGAATTATTGAAACTATCGACCCGTGACTTATTGTCACAGCGGGTAGGCATGATTTTAGTGAATCGCGTAATGATGTGATGAAAATTTGGTCAAACAATCGGGTGTCATAAAACAAATTGAAATGGTATTGTAAACAGTTTGGCAGGCCTGCAATTAGCGAGATTTAGGTCACTGGGTGGGAAATGGGGATTACCTGAACGAATTTGGTTCCAGCTTTTTTTTTTAGAATTTCCGATATTTTCCGAGAATGGTCGCTAAAACGAGGATTTCGAGTCAAAATGGACGATTTTGCATGGCCGTTGGCCGCGTTAGACAGGTTCACGCTTAATACAGGTGCATATTAGAGTAATTTTCATTGGGGGGGGAATAAAATGGCCGCTTAACGGAGGGAGACGCTTAATACAGGTGGCCGTTAGTACAGGTGCGACTGTATGCGTATAACACAGAATTTAGAACCGTATAAGCCTTCATCATGTGGTACTGATTAGAGGTTGCTCTGGAGCCTAAGAACTTATGTGCCTTTTTGGCAAGTCATGTATTTGGGCTGCCGGGGAGGGTGTGGGGGGGTGGGGGGGTGTTGGAAGGTGGGGAACATGAATAACATTAACATGTGCTACTGATTCACAAAAAAATGATTGGAATCCATTCACTTTGCCATTTGCTGATCAACCTTAGATCTGGGGCTATGCTGGATGTGTTTTAATGTACCCGTCATCATATATGTGGAGTTGAACAGGATATTATACTCTGTTCTGAAATGGCCAAATGTTCTTTTTGTCAGCTGGTGTTTGACATATATTTATAAAATTCCTGGACATTGTAAAATTTTATATAACTTGGATTACCGATCCGGCGACCCAATTTTTGCGTTTTTTTTCCAAAAAAAATGTTTTCCCCGCTGTGTTTTTCTTATAAAGTCTGACTTTCTCTTGCTAGACATATTCGAGGAAAGACGACCGAAAAGTCAGCGCGGTAAAATCAACACTGACAACAACAACTTGAAAATGGGGACACATTTTTTCCATTTTCGGTTTCAATGTCCATCATTGTAGCGATTCAAGCGATATCCACCATTTTGGATTTGGTATAAACATATTTTATTAAATAGTAATTACATCATTTTTCGGTATACAAGCAGTGTAAAGAGGATTGGAACGAAAGATTGCTATCTTATAGAGTTCCTCTCCTTTTGGATTTCCCTATCTGACCCATTGAAATATTGGCTCTACTGAACTGGTATTATATAATCCTTCAATGTCAGCTTCAGTTTCCTCCACCTTTCTATCAAATAGTCTTGTATAGTGTACATAAACCTGTTTATCATAGAAAAACATTCGTTGTATAGATATATTGATGTTAAATATCGTCCGGTTTCAATCTTTCCATTTTTGCTGCAGACATCGGTCTCCAAATAGAGCGTGAAATCGCGTGTTTTGAGGGATTCTGGGATATCTGATGTCACCAGCACATGCTAGCATCAGCTAGCAACTGCCTCCGGGGTTTCCCGATTAAAATACACCAAAAAATACTGAAAATTCATTAATTATGTCCAATTTTTGCTGTCAGGTGACGGAAAAATCATTACAACCTATATATCCTAATAGCAGCATTTAGGTCGAATCATAATAGTAATATTTAGACATTTTCTAAGCACGATCGCTGTCTTACTTTGACCTAGATAGTTGCGTATCGCTGCGCAAAGGCTATTTATATCTCACCAGTGGTTTCCAGATATGCAAATTGGAAACCAGAAGTGAGAATCCGAGTAGTCCGAACAGTAACAAAAACACGGAAGTAAACCCAAAAATTAGCTATTTCGCTAATAAAATCACAGTATTTCACTATTTTTATAATGATAAATTGTTTCAGTAGTAACAATCAAGTTATTTATCATGTATTTTATACATTACATTAGTTTATGGGCGCCAATTTATGGGTATTTGCAGGAATAAAATAGCCCAAAAGTTCAGTCTGCTGACTTTAAAGTTTGAAACTGAAAGTGAAATTGAAAATGCTTCGGTCATTGTTTATCAAAACAGTTTATATCATTTTTAGCCAGGTTTTTTGAAAAAAAATCCTGGCTATTGGAATGGCGAAAGCCGGGCGCGGGCGGCCGCGGGCGGCGGCGTCCACAATCAATGTTAAGTTTTCGTGTTTGAGTCCATTTCTTTGTTACTGTACCACCTAGGACCACCAAACTTTCACAGCTTCATAATCAAGGGGTGCCCACCACATATCACTATCCAACATGTTACTTTATTTTTAACTTGACCCATTTTTTCCGCGTAGTCGACTTAGCCATTTTCAATGTTAAGTTTTCGCGTTTACAATGTTAAGTTTTCGTGTTTAAGTCTGATATTTGGTTCGTAGCTTCGTTTTGATGTGCTGATGCGCAAAGTGAATTCGGATTTTTTTATCCGACCCTCCATCATAGATTACCTCCCCCTTTCGGACTTAGCATTTGGGGAAAGTGGGTATATTGCGATGGCGCGCCATCGACTTTTTCTAGTTACTTCTGTTATCAAATGCATGAGTTGGAATCTGATTTGAATTTGTCATATTTTGATAAGGCCTATCAAAAAAAATTGTTTGTTTCGGGGAACCCGACCCTATCTGCTATTTTATTAACAAAATGTGCCTGCCGACCCTATTTTTTTCTCCACATTTCAGAAGAAGAATTTTGTTTTTGTCTATTTTGTTAATTTTGTTAATTTTTATCCCTCTCCTTGTGACTTTTGTCTCGCACCCATTCTATGTTTCATGCAACTTTGTTGGTAAATGACATTTTAATACCCGATATATTAAACAACCCATCTTTTTTTACACTCGCGATCGTCTTACGACTCTAGGTGCGGCGAAAACGAAGCGCCGGAACAAGCATTGCGGTAACTGCAGAGGTTATCCGGATATACAATTGTGTCCGGTGATTTCGCGCACCTCTTTAATTCGCATTGTCAACCTCTCGCTACCTAGCTGGTTTCGGTATATTAGAAGTCAACCTTTTCATAAACTATACAACTTCTGACGATATTTGGCCAGTCTAAATATATTTGGTGAGTACAAGTTGTTTTTTTTGTCAGTTTTACAAATGGCGGCCGTTTACATTGATGCACTTTGTTTTATTGCATGATATTTCATAGAAATACGGCGAAATGGCGTATAATTAAGTTGTAGATCGGAATATGCGATATTTATAGATCGGTTACGTTATTGTTTCCTTAGCTGCGCGAAATCACCGGACAGCACCGTAAGCCTACAATCAACAACAACTATTGCCAATTGGCACGATGGCTGGGGTTTCGTCTAGTGCGACTCGCATCTTGTTACGTATAAACATAGATGTATGCCAACATTCTCCAGAAAGACGAACATTTGACATTTTCCCTATAGCTAGTTCATCAGTGTTTGCGGACATGATACCATTGTATTGTGAGCAGTGGTCACGTGTAGAAATCAGGATTATTCTGATTTCAGGGCTGAATATATAGTTTTCTTATTGTAAATATTCAGTTCTGATTTTGGTATTTTCCCCATTTGTACAGGCAATATATGGGATTTAGTACTAAACCCATTGACCCGGCCTTAAATGACCTTAGCTGTTGAAAGGCCGTTAAACCCCAACAAATAAACAAACACCTGTGCATCAGAATCTTCGGCATTAAACCATGGATTAAGTTTTTGGTCAAGTCTTATTTATTCTCATTTATTTTTTTACGTAATATATTATATTCCATACAGGATGTACAGTTTCATGTGCATTCTGTGTGTTCTTTTGATGCAAAATATCCACCAGAATATACAATGAATTATGAGCTTAATTAATATTCATACTACAACTAATGGCATGTAAAGTAAAGAAGGTACATGTTGTATTTAACGATTTACAGCTTCATTTATAAAAAATCCCTACCTACCCTACCTACAGATTACTACCTACAGATTTGGAGCCCGTTCCCCTAAACAAACAATTTTTTTGGATAGGCCTAACAGCAATTACTGGACTTCTTTTTGGCGGGAGACATACTGTCTCCACGCTATTGGGATCGTGATTCTGGCCGTTTGCACGGGTCTTCTTTCGGAAGTGGCTCTCTGTTCATCGGGGGACGTCTCAATAGGCTCAATTTGCGTTCGCAATTAACAACAGTCAGGTGACATTTAAAGTCAGCGAGTGAACTGAAAGCAAGTTATTAATAGCAACGGCAATGCTCAACATTATGTGTAAAATAGTTGGCATGCCCAACTTTACTTTTGAAGAGAACAAATTGCTATTATTGAGACGCCCCCCGTATCACTATTGGGATCGTGATTCTCTGTTCATCGGGGGACGTCTCAATAGGCTCAATTTGCGTTCGCAATTAACAACAGTCAGGTGACATTTAAAGTCAGCGAGTGAACTGAAAGCAAGTTGAAGTTATTAATAGCAACGGCAATGCTCAACATTATGTGTAAAATAGTTGGCATGCCCAACTTTACTTTTGAAGAGAACAAATTGCTGTTATTGAGACGCCCCCCGTATCGTGTACCACGCAGTCGCAATGCGACGTCGAAAGCCATTTCTTTTTCATATTGTGGTTTACAGGCGATTTTCGAAAAATTACCCTCTGGGTGAGCGAAACAAAATTCATGAAAACATTTTGCCGTTCATGCAGCATACACGTACGTAGGCCTACGCCCAGTCATAATTTTGAAAAGTTTTCACATAATATGTCTGCAATATACCTCGTAAAACGGTTTATTAGTCGGACATATTAAAAGCACCTTTGCTTCATCAACCTATTTGTGTTTAGAGCAGGCTGTATTTTACAAACACCAGTAACTGATCAAGTTCTCCAAATGTGCAGATTGTACATCCAATAATCAACATAGAATATATTTCTAACAAGGAATTTCTGAGTATGCAAATTCACAAGTGGCTACTTGTCTCCCGCCAGTCAGTACTTTCAGTACTTTGATTTCATTTTGTAACCATTTTATGATTTATCTATCTTCCAATAATCTAGAACCCCTATTGGGGACTTAGAGATGTATAACTGATTTACCAGCTGAAATACAGTTGATGATTCACTTGAATTGCCGGCACACCGCCAGCTAATTTGATGGCCAAATGCGTCTCCATCGATGGTGCAACGTGTCCCATAAAAAATGTAAATAACCAAATACGGTGTTAAAATTAGGAATCTTATTGCTTTACGTCATTTTGTCACAATTCATATTACAGCGACGTTGCTGGTCAATAGTGTGACCTTATGAACGTCGTGTATTTTAATGACGTCAAACAACATGTGAATAAGTGGCTGTGACTGGAGAAATGGGGCTTATGTGGTTTGTGACCGGTGTAGATCAAGATAAGCATGTACATTCAGTCTGATCAGTCTAACATATGATTATTGGGTGTACTGGTATTCTGGTACCCAGTTTCCCTGATTGGTTTAACTTGAAATACGACGAGGACGAGGCAATTTACATGGCCAAACTGCTCGCAGACTACAAAAACTAAGATCTAGAAATATTGCAATAGTATCCAACTACCAGACCATTAACATATAACAAGATAACAGACAGTATATTGAGTAACCACTTAGCCGTAAGAACATGTCAAGTTTCCCTTGTGGATGAACTGTAATTGAAAAGCCTGTATTGCAGAGCGCAAGTATGTGCAAATTTTGTGTACAATTTGATATCTCCATAGGTCTTTAAAGGGCCATAACTCCTCCAAATATTGATTGTTTTAAACAGCCATTGTACCATTATGTTTCTGTGATCATTCTCTTTACAACAATATATAATAGCAGGGCTCCAGATAAGGAATTAGTAATTGAGTATTGTCACTCCATCATTTCTGAAGCATTTGGGTATTTCAAAATTTTAATTGGGTAAAATGAAATCACATTACTGTTTACACACAGCAATTATTGAATAGTTTGCTTCGAAATGAAAACATGTCTTGGCATTTCATTAGAATTGTCTCCTTGGAGACAATTATAATGAAATACCAAGATGTGTTTTCATTGAAAAATAAGAAAAATATGCTATATTTGTGGTCTGTTTATTGTTTTCTGCATCATGATAAAGGTACCACAAATTTTTCATTGCTTTTTGATACTCACTACTTCTGATTTCAATTGGGTTTTTGGTAATTTTAATTGGGTATTAAAGCAAATACGCAGCTCATCTGGACCCCTGTAATAGTCCAGTATTTATTACACAATGCACATGTTTAATATAGCACGAAAGGCTAATGCACACAATGCTGGCAGAAAATATGTTATTTATCAAATATTTAAAGGGGCATAACTTTTCCACATAGTGTTTGATTTAATAAATAAAAATGGTACCATTGTGTTTCTCTCATCAATACCTTTCCAACGATATATAACACTCCATGGTTTAATAACTTTTAATTTTTCGCTGGGATCGCTACTTTAGAAGTCCTGCAATCGTTTGGATGCCATATGCCCCATTTCTGCAGTCACTGTCACATGTTCACATTTGAATAATGATGTAAATGATATACTTATTTTGCAATAGTTTATACTTCATAGCATATGCCTTTCTGTGTCTTTTTCATCAAACAAACATTTTTTTACCACCAGGTGACTTATGTGAGTATTACGATATTCATAATCCTATTTTAGGGGAAGGGGCCAAGTGACTTTGGTGTGGTATGGACCTGGCACCAGGTCAGGTTATTCTAATTTCAGGGCTGAATATATTTGTTCTCGATGTAAATACAGTCGAACTTCGATGGGTCGAACAGCCTGCGGGGTTAAGTTTTAGTTCGACCCCTCCGTTGTTCGACCCATCGGGATTTTCTACTGTAACCATTTCAGATCTACGAGTTGGTCAGTGTACTAAGTGAAACAAGTCGTCATTACGACACGTTGTTTCATATAAATGCGCTTACATTTGCATTTACGGTTGATTTTCACAGTCGTTTATTAACAGAAACAGGCTTTAATAAAATAAAGAAAGCGGCAAACTCATGTGTGTTTTTATTTACATAGCCATTATACAGCAATATAACATGAGAACAACAGAAAATGATTACGAAATACAATTGGCGGACTTGATTGCCCCGTCCGATACGATCATGTGAAAGCATCTCTGATTTTGTACCTATTGGCATTTGTGTAATTTCATGACAAATATTTATCTAATCAAATATAAATCTTTGTGAGTGAATATGTATTTGCCATAAAATGATGCGCATGCTTGTAGGTATAAAATTACATCGCTCGTCATACACTGATAAATCAATAGATGCATGCCCAGTCGCCCCATCACTACTTCGGACCCGGAACCACATTCACTGCATATCATAATTTACTATCACATGGAACCCAGTACAAGTTATACATGATAGTTATACACGTCCGGTATTGAAGAAGTCTGTTATCTCGCCTTGCTTCGTAGTCTTCCGCTTCACCTGCTCCATCACAACACGTCTAAATACGCTCAAATGACCACTTGAGATTTGTTTGACAACCGGTTAACAATAGGTGTGAAAGTCAATCAACTAGTCTGGAGACAATCGTCTGACATGTTCGAGTTTTTGTGGTGTTTATAGTGGATTTACACACGACCGGGCGTGACAGCGATTCGAGGCATTAAGGGTTGTTCGACTTTCACAAGTTCGACCTATACCGGGTAGTTTTAACGTATTTATATAGGAATTCTGCCGGGACCTAAAGGCTAGTTCGAGGCAAGCATGGCTGACGAGTTTACCAGGGTTCGACCCATCGAAGTTCGACTGTATTCCGTTCTGATTTTGGGATTTTCCCCCCAATGCAGCAGGTTAAAATGGGATCGAACCCGTTTGCCTGGCCTTACATGACCTTAGCTGTTGATAGGACGTTAAACACTAATAAACAAACAAACAAACAAACAAACAAACCACCCGGTGACCATTTTAAGATTTTTTTTATCAAGATTTTTTTGATTTTTCTTTCGATCACCCAGATAAAAAAATCTGTAATCCAAGTAATAAAAAAAAAACCTGCCTATTTAACACATATCAAATGTTTCATTCCCTGCACTATTCCAGTGTGTTATTGGCTCCACATTGTGGACCACGATTTACGGCTTTCTCCCTAGTGAAAGAAGAGTCTACACTATTATCAAGCTGTGGCTGTAATTGTTGCTAAGATGTCAATTTAGCCTGAGTAACGACTGCAGCAGGATCAACAAGTATAGTCCACAGACGATAACTTGCTACTTGTTTACATACACAGAGCTGCCAACTGTTACGATTTTTCCGTATTTGTTCCGGAAAATACGTTAGAAATACGGAAGTACGGATAACAATTAAAAAGTACGATTTTTAAAAAAAATCAGCGCGGGAATATCTGGAAATAATAATTTCGTTTCACAATTCTGCCAATAAATCCTATTTTTTTATTTACCCGTAATCATACTCGACGAGGCGCTTACCATTTCGATTCTTGTTGTGAATTAATAGTAGTTTCAAGCGCTCAGTGATATTGATTTATTCAACACGTAAATTCATAAAATGTCTGCTCTAAAGCGTGCAGCCAACGAATTTGGGTATTTTTTATCGAAAGAAGTTAGGAGAACACATCTGTTCATCAATGATTACAACGAGACATGGACCAATTTGGTCCTGTTAAAGCGCGGTGATGAATTTGCGTCTTGCAAGCAGTTTAATTGTGATTTTTCGGTTGGTCATGCCTGGTGGCCGAAACGAGGGCCAAGGCTCTAAAACAGTTAATTTATGCATATAAGTGAGTACTGATTTGTGTTCCGGAAAACATATGTGGTGTTCCGGAAAATAGCCCCCTTTTCTCTCCATGTTCCTCATGTGACCGACATGGGGTTGGCAGCTCTGCATACAAACCGATCATAAACAAAACACAGAATAGGTGAGACAGGTAAATATACCCGTGGCAATATTCCTTTTCAATATTGATTTTTGAGATTTGTCATCAAGTGTTATGTAGTCGAGGGGTTACAGTGGAGATATCAATGCCGTAGGTAGTGAGTTCGAATCTTAGTTTTTCATACATGTATACACATATATTTTTATTTGTTTATATTTTATTATATATTTATTTTGTATGTGTGTTGCTCTTACAAATTACATTAACTAAGCATGAGATAGATTACATGTAGAAATTTATTCTATCACTTTGAATAAAAGTAATAACTAAATGCACATATGTGTGTACATGAAGAATCTTGGAGTATGTTCTCGCAGATCATGTCATATTGAGGTCAAACAGCAATAGTGATAGCCCTCACCGTTTCACTTATTCCCTTCTCCAGCAAGCAGTCATAAAAAAACACAGAATGATATCGACAAAAGTAAAGCGTGAGGTTCGAACTCTCGACCAGATAAAATGAACAAAAGTTCCGCTAACGTATGGATATTCTCCCGCTTCGATACCACTGAGCCACACTACATGTCTATTTTGCGCACCAAGATACACTATTATATTAACATGCATGCACGTGCACTTTATCATGTGGTTAGTATACACGAAAACGAGGCTATGATATGATAATACACCTGGTCTACCTATGTTTGGACTCATCGATTGACCTCCAGCAACTTATTATCGTCTGTCATTTATAGATTCACAATAATGTATTGTGTTTGTTTATATTAACCTATACAGTCTCGGGGCTCCAGATAAAGATTAGTAATTGAGTATTTTAATTTACACATCATTTCTGAAGCAGTTGGGTATTTCAAAATTGTAATTCAGTAAAGTTAAATCATTACTGTTTACATGTCAACAAACAGAAATTATTGAATAGTTTGCTTAGAAATGAAAACACGTCTATGCATTTCATTAGAATTGTCTCTTGCTCTACCGCCCTGTGACAAATCCACATTCGTCCTGCCCCCCCCCCCCCCCCCCGCCCCGTGCAGGCACCGTGGTGAGATCAACTGATCCTGAGAATAGTGCTGCAGTAGCCATTGCTTGTCGTAAAAGGCGACTAAACTGGCTTAACGATTGGGTTCATACTTTCCGGAACCCACTATACCGGATTTGGCCCTCATGTACATTTTTGGCTTTCTTGTATGTGAGAGTTGAGTCGGACTATGCCCCATATATAAAAGTAAGATTAGTGCTAATCCTATTACTTTTAGGGGATGGGATAAATGATGCTGGTGTGGCGAGGGCCTGGCACCAGATCAGGTTGTTCTAATTTCAGGACTGAATATATATTTTGATTGTAAATATTGAGTTCTGAAGTTGGGATTTACCCCCCTTGGACAGGTGGATACGGGACTCGACCCCGTTGACCCGTCTGCGTGTAGACTCCCTGAGGCTTGTACCTCTATGTCAGAAAAGCGGACGTTAAACCCTATTCACTCACTCACTCACTCGTCCTGCCCCCGCTAAGCCCAGGGTCAAGGGCACAGACTTGGTGCGTTCAAAACCTTAACGCTCGGGTAAATGGCTTTTAGTTTAAACATGCCTCGTTTTCTTGGCTGCCAACGGGGGCATTCGTGTGCCGACAGGCCACGTGTCTAGTTTTAATTATATTTACCTTTCCCCGTATATGTCGGTGTCATTTGGTGACACTAGTTAATCCTGGTTGTTTTGAATTAACTATATTCATACGTGTCGTGTATTCCGGTAGACATACTATATATAATTCTATACTCTATGAACAGTTTGAAAACTTGTACAAAACAGCTTCGGGATAAATTTACAAAACCATTATCTTTTATTTTTTACCTGATTGGTCTAAAGTGACACGCCTGTGACAAGTCAGCTTGTTGTGTTGTCGAGTTCAGAGATACAGCGGTGTCAATTTGAAGCAAGTGTAAATCCATAGATTAATACACACGATCGCTGACGTCATTCTCGCATAATTTTTTTTAGGACACAGCTTACCAAGCGGCTTGTGTTTTCTAAATCGGACTGCTATCCTGATAAATCACGGCTTATTGCATCAGCGGGAAGTCTAGAAGACCAATTTGCGGATTCTTGTCATGGTTTACAATGTTCGAAATTCACTCTACAAAATATTGATTATACATCAGCGGACAATGCGACTCAGTAATAGACCGTTTCTATACACAGGGTGAAGATATCTCACTATAATTCCAGCACAAAAATATTTACACAATTCCCTAACATTTGATTGGCCCGTAGCAAGTCTCTGTCTAAAATTTATATCCCAGTAAACTCCCACGCAGAACTACTTTCCGTAACCGTGAGGCGCAGTTAAAATAATTCTTAAGAAAACGGAAAATAAACTCATTGTCTTGATGAATTTATTTCAAATGCTGGAATTATAAGGAATGAATGGCCTTTTTGTGGAATTGATCGGGGATATAAACTTGGAAAAGTCGCTGGAATACTGGACGAGGCCTTCCGGCCTTCGTCCAGTATTCCCGCGACTTTTCCAAGTTTATACCCCGATAAATTCCACAAAAAGACCATTCATTCCTATACACAACTATATTGTTGATTTACTTAAATGGGAGATTAGATTGACACAGCGAGGTCTGCCCAATGTCAAGTGTATACCATTTCGTTCTCTGACAAACTTGTCCACTGTTTGGAGTTGGTTTGCGCACAAGTTTATCAACGGATGAAATTGATGCAGCTGTTTTGTGTCCGGGTAAAAAATTGCAAAAAGTATCGCAAAAGTTAATAGCGCACGTCGTCATACCGGGAACGATAATCGTCGCGAATATGGCCAGATACGAAAATCTCGAAATTTAGTAGCCGCGAAATTTAGTTAGTTTATAGTACTTTGAAAGGGTTAACAGGCCCGTAGCCAGACCTGTTTGAAGGGGGGGTCGTTTCAAAGGCCCTCGGGGCCTGAGGTATCTAGGGGGGTCTAAAAAATTGGACCTCGAGGCTAAAAAAGTGGACCTCGAGGCTGGGCGGGGGGGTCGTCCGACCGCTCCGACCCCCAGACCCCCCCTGGCTACGGGCCTGGTTAATGAGAAAATACTGATTTTTTTTTTTAGAATTGAACAATACCGACAAATGCTGCAGATCCTGATGAGCCAGCTCGTCATTGAACAATGCTAACAAATGCTGCAGATACTGACGACACGGCTCGTCTGGATCTTCAGTGTTTACACATGTTGGCTTTATGGTCTGATGGGTTGAAAGAGTTGATTATGATTACTTGAAGAAATATTTATGTGCTTTGCAATCATTAACATACATTGTTATCAAACCTCAAAATTAAACGCAACAATTTTTCTTAATTTATAGAGGAGTTCTTCTGTATGACTATAATATTTGTGTTGAAATAGTTCCAATAAAATTATATGTTGCGACCACTCATTTGAAGGCTCTCATCGAACCCTTTTCATGCTGAGGATACACCATTATGTTTGCGAAAAATAATAAATATTTTTCTTCTATGTACTCGGAAGTGTATGTCGCGACCACCATTTGAACTGTCTCATCGAAACGGTTCAAATGAGTGGTCGATCACAACATATACTTTCATTGAGAAATAACAAAAATTAAAATGTTACATTTCCTGTCGGACTTCAAATGGATGAGAAATGAAAACAAGAAATTGTTATATATCCCAACAGGGTTATTCCAATACAATATGGGGAAATGATCTAATTACATGAGTTATGGTCTGCTGGACTGATAAAAGGGACTCTCCAATGTTTGTGACCAGCATAGCCCCAAATCAGACAGCACATCTGTCGGATCAGGGCCTGCACTGTCTCTATTCTATTAACATTGTTTCTGCCTAGAATAACAGTTTAGATCAATATTGGCTGGCTTGTATGTCTTAGTTATTGTTCACATATTGGATTTTTAAGGCATTACATGCGAGGGAGTTCTAGCGACCGCAGCATTTAGTTCCTCAAAAATCCAATATGTGAACAATAACATACTTAATAGTTCAGTCAAGTAGACAATGCAATATCCCATCCGAGTATTGATTTTCCATTTCCTGTCAAACAGTTAATCATTCATTAAATCTGGTAATATATTACTTAAATTAAAGTTGCAATATGTGAAATAAGTGGAGCACAATTAATGCACACATAATATGATGTACACATGTCATAACGTTCCTTTTCGTAGATGACAAACCAACATACATGCACAACATTGGTCTTCAGTCAGTAAAACAAAACTGATTGGATGTAGACTTATGGAAATGAACCCGACTTGATCCCATACATCACAAACTGAAGCCTTAGTCCGGTTATCATCAAATCTTCTTGTCTTGTGTAGAAAACTGTTACTTAAACCACTAAGATACATTTTATCTACAATTATATAATTATATACAAGTTCATGCTTAGTATGCTGCTTCGTCATTACTAGAAATCATTGGTGCTGCACTCACTCCACGCTGGCGTAAAATGTTTCACGTCCAAATAGGATTACTGACAAATTCTCATTCCGGTACATCCAGCAGATACTGCATAAACGCATTTTCGTCTAGTAACTGGCGCAAGAAACTGGCTTGCGCCATTGATAAAATGGGAGTGTTTTTGTCTAAAAAAATAATAAATGAAAACCAGTTGCAAAAAGTGAAAATCCTGATGAGGCGGCTCATCTGGATCAACACTGTTTGCAAACACCACTATAGGTTAGAAGACACCAAATGGTGCGAAAACGCCCAGGGTGCATGCAAAAGTAGTCCGGTATAAAAAAATAGTGCGGGTGTTTTGAGGTCACAGACACCGTTTGCTTGCAAATCTTGATCCATTACTACCCAGTTTCACTTGAGGAACATTTTGGGGTGCCTTTAACACCAGTTTTCAGCATATTTGTAGCATTTAAAAGAAAACACTGAACCTGTTGGTCACTTGATGTAAACAGAGTTTCCGTGGCCAAAATATGTACACAATATTGGAGGATATGACAAGGTTGGATTTTTCTTTCTTAGGAGTAAGTGAACCTATTGTTTAGTTCATGCAGAACCAGTAGACTGGCTGCAGGTCATGTACAAGTGGGCCCCACAGCATCCATACGAATAGTGAAAGTAGGAGAGACTGGCCTTATTGGATGGCATTCGGTTAAATTATATAGTAAAACCATTTGGTGGTGTCTAACCTATAGAGGTTGTATATGGTTGAAAGCGTTTTTTGAGATCAAATATTGCACACAATATATGACAATAGGTGGATACACAATGTCATGTGCTTGTGAAGAAGCATCAATTTCTAGTTGCAGTTCCATATAGTAATGGGAGTTTTGTCTGTGCGAAAGTGATCTCACTGGAGCATGTATCCGGTCGAGACAATTTTAGTGTGCAGAAAAGATTTAGTTTCAACTACTGGTTGCATACATGCAATTAACAAAAGAAATGTTGCCACAGTGGTGAGCATGCATACCTAAATCATCACTCTTTGCATGCTGGGAAACTTGTGCGCTATAAATAATTAAAAAATATCGGACAACTTTTCATTACATTATCTTTTATTTCAGCCTGTAAATATCATGAATATGTCTTGGAATTCCATTAGAATTGAGTCCAGAGGAGGCAATTCTAATGAAATTCCAGACATATTTACAGAGAGAAATAAGGTAAAGTCTCCTATATTGGTTGGCTATTATCATTGCCACTAGCATACAAAGAGTTTATATTTTTCTTCTATGCACTTGGAAGTATATGTCGCGACCACCATTTGAACCGTCCCACCGAGACGGTTCCAATGAGTGGTCACAACATATACTTTCATTGAGAAATAACAAAAATTAAAATATAATATTTAATAAATAATCCGTACAGGTGTATCCCGAAAGGAATTGGTTAAGGATGTGGTAAGAATCTATATTTCGTATTTCTAAAGAGTTTAGTAGGTGTTTTCTTTAGCTGGTTGCCCATATGTGACCCACTATGAGAAAACCAGGCCTCAAGTTCTAAACTCATGTAAACCCAGCTCCCTAAGTTTGATCAAGGCCTACTACCATGTCTGCTATTGATTTGGGGGAACTTTCCTGAAACATCTAACAAATTACTTTTGATCCATCTTGGTCTACTGTAGTGTAATGGATGAACAGGAACAAACATATCAAAACACATCACAACCACAATAAATTTGTGGCGACTTCCCATATAATGTGCCAGTGGTGGCTGTGATCGAGCAGCGTTTAATCATTAGTTCAATATGTACAAATCTGTTGCCTGGTTATGAAGATTGCGGAGGGGAATTTATCGCCAGAGAATGATCCAAATATGCGTGGAACTGACTGATAACTTGCGGCTTCAATTATTTATAAGCGAAGGCTTCAATTATATCTAAGCGTCGGTGGTCAATGCTTATGCTGGCTATGTTGACCAGCGTTTTACTTGGTGGGTAAATTATTTTATGTACACCTGCTATACGTGGCTGTAACTGGGGAAATGGGGCTGATGGGATTTGTGACCAGTGTAGATCCAGATAAAAAAGTACACTCCTGTAGCCTGATAATGATCTACAGTCGAACCTGCTCGGGCGGTCACCGCCGTTAAGCGGCCACTTCAAATTCCCCCCGCGCATTTTTGCTATATAAAACGCTTTCATTCAACGGTCACTCGTCTAACGCGGCCAGCGGTCATTAATTATCGTCCCAAACTAGTGATCCAATTTCATTAAACGGTCACCGCTAATCCCGATTTCAATGTACCCTGCGGCGGTCATTACCGAAGCGCGAATTAACAATGATGTCAGCAGTCAATGCGGGTAATTAAAACACCAAACACGTCGCCGCGTCGGCGATATTGAGAGGGTATGTTACACAGGTGCAAATTGTGTTGCCCAAACTGTCGGCACATCCGGGTTCTTGCACCCTTGTCCGTCGATTCGTAATTTCTATAGGTTACCGACACAAATGTTGTAAAAAGGAACAGCCCATTGCCAATTACCAAATTGACAAAACACGAATAGCTGATATAATTGATGTGTATTACCCAGGACAGAGTGTAACCGGCTCAAATATAATTTAAGCAAATGGCTTCATATGTCGAATATGAGCCGAATGTCGCACTTATTGACTGCTTTTGCCGACATCCCGTATGCATTATTTACATACACAACTGGAAATTAATCCAAATTCGACTTGACCAATACCCGACAAAAAAAAAAAAGTTTGCATAACTTATCCCACACCATTTTCGATTATGCCCTATTATCTAGTACAATAAGTTTTCTACAATATAAGTCTTGCAGATTAGCAGTTGCAGTAGGCTGTAAAATAACAAAAACGTGAACATTGGTGTTTTTATTTGTTGATAGAATTTTTATTTCATTAAATGATGTAATTCCACTAAATATTTGTTACTTGTTAAGAAATCCACTCATTACATGTTCAGGTTCAATTTTGAAACTATTAAATAAATATAAAGATACACATTTATATTGATATTTAATCAATATGGAACTATCATTTCTAAATGAATCATTAATATTATTTATTACATTTGTATTATCAAGTCAACATACATGTCTATGTTATCTTTATCTTCATTTCAATTTTCAAAATATACCTGAAATGTACCTGAAAACACAACCCTCTATTAAGAGGTCACCTCTGTTAAGCAGCCAGTTTTGTCACTTCCCTTGGGTGGCTGCTTAAGACAGGTTTGACTGTATATTGCTTGTTAGAAACATGACGGGCATTTCATTGATGGCATGGCGAGCAGTGCAGATCCTGATCACACTGGTCACAAAACCAATTCACATCACGGGTGATTCTAGCGTGTCTTTGGTGGTCAATTATTGTTTGTATATACATGAAACACCTTTCTAAACCATGTACAAAACAATTCAAATGTGTCTGAAGATTATATAATTTAGAAAGGTACAAAACTGGCTTTCGCCACTGTTGAATGAAAATCCCACACAAAGTCGTAAATTCATGCTCGCCCATACAACGTGTTACAGCGTGTCGAAACCGCTGTTTGGGATGTGTTTTCGGCATAGATTTTACAGTTGCTAATACATTAACATAAATCTCAAAGATTTTGAGTGTAAACTGTAGCACTAAAATGTGTCCCACTAACCTAAATTCACTTTTTAAAATGAAACGCATTCACTTCCTCGTTATCAATAAATATTGGCCGCCATCTTTGAAAATATTTCAATCACATGCACGCAGTGGTTTGGTTGGTTACTGGAGACTGACGTCATTTTCCATTAGCCAACCAAATTACTGCGTGTCACGTGATTCAATATATATTTCATATATTTGTTCCTATATAATAACAGAGTATTTAAAAAAAGTCTTGGTCTTACTTTTTTCACCTGGCTAACTGCAGAAGCACTACCTACTAAAATTATGTCTCTGTATACAGCAAACACATATATTTTGAAGAATCACCGGTCACATTGAAATGCCTTAATTAACAAATTATTGATGCCATTCAATCTATGCAGGGAAGCAACTGTGTTGTAGTTTGATGTGGGGGAATTAAGCATTGACTGCCCTTGTGCTGTATGCAACTCGAATTTTGCAGTTCCTCCAATACAGGAAAGAAGACCATTTTAATAAGTTAACCTTTTTCATGCTGAGGATATACGCCATTATGTTTGTGGAAAATCCTAAATATTCTTTTTCTCTGCGCTCAGAAGTATATGTCGCGACCACCATTTGAACCGTCTCATCGAGACGGTTCAAATGAATGGTCACAACAAATACTTTCATCAAAAAATAACAAAAATCAAAATAAAATATTTAATAAATCTTACTGGGATTCACACCTGTCGCCAGTGATCTGGGGCAGTAAAGGTGCCTGTCACCAGATCAGGATATTGTTGCTAAAGTGCTGGAACGACTTGTGTAGCTTCCTCACACAGATGGCTAACTGCCATGTGTCATTCGGGTGACCTTGACATGACCTACTCTTGTCATAGGTGAGACACTTCCTGGGTAATCACCTTGTTATCACCTCGGCAAAAGGCAAGATGGGATATATTTGCATACGTGTGTGTGCAACACCTTTCATGTCTTAATAACTGATGAACTACTTCACCTATTTTTAGCCAGGTTTTTGGAGAAAAAAAACCAGGCTATTGGATTGGCGAAAGCCGGGCGGGTGGGCGGCGGGCGACGTCCACAATCAATGTTAAGTTTTCGTGTTTGAGTCCATTTCTTTGTTATTGTACCACATGTTACTTTTTGTCGCGCCTGCTTGTGGAAAGCGCGATATAGTCAGCACTTTGCCGTACGTACGTATGTACGTACACGTACGTGTGTCCGGTTAAAGTTTTTGGTTAAGTTGTTTGGTTAAGTTTTTGGTTAAAGTTTTTGGTTAAAGTTTTTGGTTAAGTTTTTTGGTTAAAGTTTTTGGTTAATGTTTTTTCGTTATACTATATCTCTGCAACTGCTTTGCCCATTACTTTGAAACTTCACATGGGTGTTTATCATCATCTATATTTTCATTCTACCCCCCTCCTGTGCGGCCCCTGTGCCCAATGTCAAGGTTAAATTACTTTGAAGTTTTTGGTTAAGTTTTTTGGTCAAGTTTTTTGGTTAAAGTTTTTTGTTATACTATATCTCTGCAACTGCTTTGCCTATTACCTTGAAACTTCACATGGGTGTTTATCATCATCTATATTTTCATTCTACCCCCCTCCCGTGCAGCCACTGTGCCCAATGTCAAGGTCAAATTACTTTGAAGTTTTTGGTTAAGTTTTTTGGTTAAGTTTTTTGGTTAAAGTTTTTTGTTATACTATATCTCTGCAACTGCTTTGCCCATTACCTTGAAACTTCACATGGGTATTTATCATCTATATTTTCATTCTACCCCCCTTCCGTGCGGCCCCTATTCCCAATGTCAAGGTCAAATCACTTTGAAGTTTTTGGTTAAGTTTTTTGGTTAAGTTTTTTGGTTAAAGTTTTTCGTTATACTATATCTCTGCAACTGCTTTGCCCATTACCTTGAAACTTCACATGGGTGTTTATCATCATCTATATTTTCATTCTACCCCCTCCCGTGCGGCCCCTGTGCCCAATGTCAAGGTCAAATTACTTTGAAGTTTTTGGTTAAGTTTTTTGGTTAAAGTTTTTTGTTATACTATATCTCTGCAACTGTTTTGCCCATTACCTTGAAACTTCACATGGGTGTTTATCATCATCTATATTTTCATTCTAGCCCCCTCCCGTGCGGCCCCTGTGCCCAATGTCAAGGTTTAATTACTTTGGTTAAAGTTTTTGTCGCGCCTGCTTGCGGAAAGCGCGATATAGTCGGCACTTTGGCGTACGTCCGTACGTATGTGTGTCCAGTTAACGTTTTTTGGTTAAAGTTTTTCCATCTACTATATCTCTTTTTTTAGTGTCCATGCCTCGCCCCAAGGCGCGACATGCAGGCCGCGGCCATCTAGTTTTTTAACTTCACCCATTTTTTCCGCGCAGTTGACTTAGCCATTTTCAATGTTAAGTTTTCGCGTTTACAATGTTAAGTTTTCGTTTTTAAGTCCATTTCTTTGGTACTGTACCACCTAGGACCACCAAACTTTCACAGCTTCATAACCAAGGGGTGCCTACCACATACAACTATCCAACATGTGACCATTTTTGTCGCGCCCGCTTGCGGAAAGCGCGATATAGTCGGCCGTTTGGCGTACATACGTGGGTGTTTATCATCATCTATATTTTCATTCTACCCCCCTCCGTGCGGCCCCTGTGCCCAATGTCAAGGTCAAATTACTTTGAAGTTTTTGGTTAAGTTTTTTGGTTAAAGTTTTTGGTTAAGTTTTTTGCTTAAGTTTTTTGGTTAAAGTTTTTCGTTATACTATATCTTTTTTTTTAGTGTCCATGCCTCGCCACAAGGCGCGACATGCAGGCCGCGGCCATCTAGTTTTTACCTTCATCTATTATTTCTACGTAATTGACTTAGCCATTTTCAACGTTAACTTTTTAACGTACGTCTGGTTAAAGTTTTTTGGTTAAAAGTTTTTCGTTATACTATATCTCTGCAACTGCTTCGCCCATTACCTTGAAACTTCACATGGGTGTTTATCATCATCCATATTTTCATTCTACCCCCAACCGTGCGGCCCCTGTGCCCAATGTCAAGGTCAAATTACTTTGTGTACTATATCTCTGCAACTGCTTCACCCATTACCTTGATACTTCACATGGGTGTTTATCATCATTGTCGCGCCCGCTTGTCAGCATTTTGGCATATGTCCGTCCGTCCGTCCGTCTGTCCGTCCGTCCGTACGTACGTACGTATGTACGTCCGTCCGTACGTCCGTACGTCCATACGTCCGTCCATGTGTCCGGTTAAAATTTTTTGGTTAATGTTTTTCCATCTACTATATCTATTTATATCCCCCCGCAACGAAGTTGTGGGGGGGTATACTGGAGTCAGCTTGTCCGTCCCTCCGTCCGAGTTTCCGTGTTTCCGTCCGTCACAAAACTTAACAATTGTAAATTTCCTTTTAACTTCTCTTTCCCTTTGCGGAAATCTTTCATATTTTACCCGCCCCTTCTCTGACACTCGTACATCATTCTGCAACAAACCTACGACCCCCATTTATGCCAAGGGTCAAGGTCACGGACTTAGAAATTTAGAAAAAAAACGAAAACTTAACAATTGTAAATTTCCTTTTAACTTCTGTTTCCCTTTGCGGAAATCTTTCATATTTTACCCGCCCCTTCTCTGACACTCATACATCATTCTGCAACAAACCTACGAACCCCATTTATGCCAGGGGTCAACAAGGTCACGGACTTAGAAACTTAGAAAAAAAACGAAAAGTTAACAATTGTAAATTTCCTTTTAACTTCTCTTTCCCTTTGCGGAAATCTTTCATATTGTACCCACCCCTTCTCTGACACTCATACATCATTCTGCAACAAACCTACGACCCCCATTTATGCCAGCGCTCAAGGTCACAGACTTATAAACTTAGAAAAAAAAATAAAACTTAACAAATGTAAATTTCCTTATAACTTCTCTTTCCCTTTGCGGAATATAGTGATATTTTACCTGGCCCTTCTCTGACACTCATACATCATTATGCAACAAACCTACGACCCCCATTTATGCCAGGGGTCAAGGTCACGGACTTAGAATGTCTAGTTTGCTTTTTTCAACTGGAACCAAAATCGCACTCTCCATATGTGCTGACATAGTCTTTTATCTGAAAATGATAGTATGCGAGCTGGAATTCATTCTAGGTCAGGGCTGACGCGGGGGGGTATTCCGTAAGCCCCCGCTTACTGACAAATCTATTTTTTTAGTGTCCATGCCTCGCCCCAAGGTGCGACATGCAGGCCACGGCCATCTAGTCTACAAAAAGTGGGTATAATTCTGTTATCCAAGTGTCTATGCTTGGAAAAAACCTGGCCTTCGTGGCTTTGCCTCGTTTCTTGTTATTCCATCGCATGGCGAAATTGGGATATAGGGATGCAAAAGTCATCCGTCTGTCTGTTAGTCACGTTTTCCATTCTATTATAACATTTTTACCGTATGGCCGATTGGCTTTCAAAAAAAGATCAAATAACTTGTGCATTCAGTCGTCTGTGCACATTTCTCCATTCCCATATAACTTCTTTACAGTATGAGCAATTGGCTTGAAATTTCATGTGCATGTTTATGATCCAACCACCAACCACAGTGGTGGGATACATGCCATTGGTGGCGTTCTTGTTGTTTGACCGAGGTAAATAAAATCCAGATTTTGTGCTTGTCCACAGTTTTCAAATGCTTCAAGAAGATTTCTTCATTATCCCATCGCATAGCGAAAATAGGATATAGGGATGCAAAAGTAATCTGTCTGTCCGTCTGTCCGTGCACACTTTCAGGGTCTTGGGTGGTTGGAGGTGTGGCTTAAGACGAAGAAGAAAACAATGCAACTTATTCAATAACCACCTAAGCCTATTGCTTGTTAGGTTGTCATTCTTTTGTTTGAAAGCAATGGATGTACCACCTAAAGTGTGTTACGTAGGCTCATCCATCTGTCTGTCCGTCATGTTTTCCATTCTGTTATATCTTCTTTACCGTATGACCGATTGGTTTCAAACACCAAGGTCAAGGTGAAATAACTTGGAAATTTTACATTCTGTGCACGTTTCTCCATTTTCCTACGTCTTTACCATACAAGTGATTAGCTGGAAACTACATGTGCATGCTTCATCATCCCCTAGTGCCCAAAGTCAAGGTCAATTTAACTCCTATAAATTATTTACCGTATGAGCGATTGACTTGAAACTTCATGCATATTTCTTATCATTCATATTTTCATTCCCCGCCCCACCCATGCTACTGTGCCCAAGGTAAAGGTCAAATAACTTGGCAATTTCACATTCAGTACATTTGAGCGCTTTTCTACATTCTCCTATCACTTCTTTACCATACCTGCGATTGGCTTGAAACTTCATGCGCATGCTTTTCATCATTCATATTTTCATTTCTCGCCCCAACCATGCTCCCCATGCAGTGCCCAAAGTCAAGGTCAATTTAACCTTTAAATTTTAAATGTTTTTTTTAAATTTCACATTCAGTAGATGCGTACGTGTTTCTCCATTTGCTACAATATCTTTATCATATCAGCGATTAGCTTAAAACTTCATGTGCCTACTTCTCATCAGTCATATTTCATTCCCCGCCCTTGCCCAAAGTCAAGGTCAGTAAATGCGTGTGTGTTTCTCCATTCTACCATGCACGTGATTATCTGGAAACTGCATGTGCATGCTTTTCATCATTCATAATTTAATTTCTCGCCCCACCCATGCTCCCCCAGTGCCCAAAGTCAAGGTCAATTTAACTTGAACAATTTCCTATAATTTCTTTACTGTGCAAGCGATTGGCTTGAAACTTCATGCGCATGCTTCTCAGCATTCATATGTTCATTTCCCACCTCACCCATGCTCCCCATGCCCAGAGTCAAGGTCAAATAACTTGGAAATTTCACATTCAGTAGATGCATGCACATTTCTGCATTCTCCTATAATATCTTTACCGTACAAGTGATTGGCCTGAAACTTGATGTGCATGCTTCTCATTATTCATATTTTAATTCCCCACCACACCCATGCTCCCTTGTGCCCAAGGTCAAAGTCAAATAACTTTTCACATTCAGTAGATTGTTGCTCGTTTCTCCATTTCCAGTTCAGTAGATTCATTCTGCTACTTCTCTACCATACGAGTGATCCACTTGTCATCAACCATTTCGTTCAGTAGATGCATATGCATTCCTATATTCTCCTATTATTTCTTTTATCATACCAATATGCATGTTTATGATCCAGCCACCACAACGATGGGATACATGCCATTGGGGGCGTTCTTGTTTTTATTATTTATTATTTATATTATTAGGCGCAATGTTAACTAAATAGATAAATATTTCCAAATGATCTTAATTTTTTATTTTCTATTTTCCATTTTTATCATCAAAAACATGCTTTGGCAGCACTTTAGAATAATTTACAACATGCTTTGGCAGCACTTCAGAATCATTTCCATTGAAAATGATTCTGAAATGCTGTCAAACCATGTTTTTTGTCGCGCCCCCTTGCGGAAAGCGCAATATAGTCGGCACTTTGACTGACGTACGTACGTACGTGTGTCCGGTTAAAGTTTTTGGTTAAGTTGTTTGGTTAAGTTTTTTGGTTAAAGTATTTGGTTAAGTTGTTTGGTTAAAGTTTTTGGTTAAGTTTTTTGGTTAAGTTTTTTGGTTAAAGTTTTTCGTTATACTATATCTTTGCAACTGCTTTGCCCATTACCTTGAAAACTTCTGTTTACACAGCTTATATTTTCGGAAACTTCACATGTTTAATCATCAGTATATTTTCATTCTACCCCCCTCCCGTGCGGCCCCTGTGCCCAATGTCAAGGTCAAATTACTTTGAAGTTTTTGGTTAAGTTTTTTGGTAAAAGTTTTTGGTTAAGTTTTTTGGTTAAGTTTTTTGGTTAAAGTTTTTCGTTATTCTATATCTTTGCAACTGCTTTACCCATTACCTTGAAACTTCACATGGGTGTTTATCATCATCTATATTTTCATTCTACCCCCCTCCCGTGCGGCCACTGTGCCCAATGTCAAGGTCAAATTACTTTGAAGTTTTTGGTTAAGTTTTTTGGTTAAGTTTTTTGGTTAAAGTTTTTCGTTATACTATATCTTTGCAACTGCTTTCAGCTTTGCCCATTAGCTTGAAACTTCACATGGGTGTTTATCATCAGCTATATTTTCATTCTACCCCCCTCCCGTGCGGCCCCTGTGCCCAATGTCAAGGTCAAATTACTTTGAAGTTTTTGGTTAAGTTTTTTGGTTAAAGTTTTTGGTTAAGTTTTTTGGTTAAGTTTTTTGGTTAAAGTTTTTCGTTATTCTATATCTTTGCAACTGCTTTACCCATTACCTTGAAACTTCACATGGGTGTTTATCATCAGCTATATTTTCATTCTACCCCCCTCCCGTGCAGCCCCTGTGCCCAATGTCAAGGTCAAATTACTTTGAAGTTTTTGGTTAAGTTTTTGGGTTAAAGTTTTTGGGTACGTTTTTTGGTTAAAGTTTTTTGGTTAAAGTTTTTGGTTAAGTTTTTTGGTTAAAGTTTTTCATTATACTATATCTCTGCAACTGCTTTGCCCATTACCTTGAAACTTCACATGGGTGTTTATCATCATCTATATTTTCATTCTACCCCCCTCCCGTGCGGCCCTTGTGCCCAATGTCAAGGTCAAATTACTTTGAAGTTTTTGGTTAAAGTTTTTTTCGCGCCCGCTTGTGGAAAGCATGATATAGTTGGCACTTTGGCGTACGTACGTGTGTCCGGTTAAAGTGTTTGGTTAAGTTTTTTGGTTCAAGTTTTTCGTTATACTATATCTTTTTTTTTAGTTTCCATGCCTCACCACAAGGCGCGACATGCAGGTCGCGGCCATCTAGTATTGAGAAAGAAGGCCAGATATAAAAGCAACAGCAGAAGAAAATGTTTGTGTGTAGAGGTTAATAGCCTGTCAACTGCTTGTAATGTTAGCCTTTTATTTATGGCCGCTGAACTCCCCTGATACAGTACTTAGTGGAATAGCAGTCACATATTCCAGACTATATAAGAAGAAACGTATATCTCCTTGCGTAGTCCAGCCAATAATCTGCATTTCTGTAACACATTCCCAGTGGAATACCCAAGTATGCGTATAAGATTTCCGTATTGCACGAATGAGTGATCGTACTCAATTATTTCCCTTTGAAAATCTGTTTATTGAAATCCGGTCCTATGTTGTACTTCAGTGTTGATTTATTACTGAATAATACCAACATTTAGATGGCGAACAGAGTAGTCTGATCCGAGTCTACTCTGTTCGCAATGAAAATAATAATAAATGTGAACATATGAATGTGACAAATACTACAATCTGGATCAACGCTATGAATGTGACAAATACTACAATCTGGATCAACGCTAGTCGAAAACACTATAACAGCTCCTTTTCACAACAAATCAAGCTACATTCGCCTTTTTTTACAAACAATAGTGCCATAAAATATACAATTTGGACTGGATTTCTAATAAATAAATTCAAAGGAAGATAACTTAAAACTACAATCCTCATTAAACTAGCCATTTGGGGTATTGATCTTTTAACCCACATGTAATGCAGGGGATGCCCCATTTTCCAGATGGATTGGAAGATCTGAATATTGTACTCATATCTCACTAAAAGTATATTGTGTGGCCACCATTTGAAGCGTCTGATCGATATCAGACATTCGTCAAGACAGTATTGTGCCAATTCACAGTGTAAATCCTGATCTTTTGCATGGCAGCGCAGTTTTATTGCGATCAAATATGTTCTCTGGCGCCAGTAAGCCTACATTCACTGAACCTCACTGTCATTCATCTCCGATGATAATGCCTGTTCCTGATCACAAAGCGTACACACATATCTTCAGGGCTCCAGATAAGGAATTAGTAATTGAGTATTTTCACTCCATCATATATGAAGCAATTGGGTATTTCAATATTTTAATTGGGTAAAATAAAATCACACTGTTGTTTACACATCAACAGACAGCAATTATTGACAAAATTAAAACATGTCTTGGCATTTCATTAGAATTGTCTCCTTGGAGACAATTCTAATGAAATACCAAGATGTGTTTTCATGGAAAATAAGAAAAATATGCTATATTTGTGGTCTAGTTATTGTTTTCTGCAGCATGATAAAGGTACCACACAATTTGGTATTGCTTTTTGATACTCGCTACTTCTGATTTCAATTGGGTTTTTGGCAATTTTAATTGGGTATTTACACAAATACGCAGCTTATCTGGAGCTCTGTATCTTAGCTGGATTACAATGCCCAGTTTAGTGAGGTTTTATTGTATCGACGGCATAAGTGTGTCAGTTGACCAGTTACTAATGAAAATCCCAATAAGCTATCTTTTACAATCGAGTGTCACATTTTCTGCCGAGTAATCATATAATTGTATCAATTCCGAAACCTATCAAAGACATCTTTGCCGTGGATGAGTTTGTGTAAATGCCGTGAGTTTCAATCACGGCAAGATCCTGTCTGCGCAGAAGAATTTAATCTCCAACCAGCTGGAGCAATGATATGATTGACATACCAGTTAATAATGGGTACCTTATGATGTTGACGACCAGCTCAGTGCACACCAGCCTGTAAAGTTAGATTAAAGGGCCGCCTACAATGTTTGCGATTTGGGTTAAAGGTGCAGTACGTACGGTAGAGGATTTCTAAATCAGACATATCCTCGGTGTGTTGCATTTCAGTTGGCTTCCCTGTAAATTGTCTGATGAATAGATGTATTACAAAACACAAATACAGTAATATTTCTAGGTGACAATGAAATCAGTAGCCTATTTCATCAACATTGCAAAGTATACTTTACTAGCAAAGTATACTTTGAGGGAGAAATTTTAATTTTTTTTTTAAATTTATTAATTTTTATTATACTGAATTTATTACATTATCACAGCCATTTAATGGCTGTGATAATGTAATAAATTCAGTATAATAATTCTGCCTACTTTTAATCATGAAATATATGCATTTGTTAGTTCTATATGAAATAATGCATTTCAGGAAAAATAAATGATTACTCCCTCAAAGTATACTTTGCTAGTAAAGTATACTTTGCAATGTTGATGAAATAGGCCCCTGGTTACTACTAAGGACCCGGCCTACCCCTGATCGTCATATGATTCAAACATAAACTGTGCTGGGATATTTGAAGAACATATATGTTGACATTCAGAGCTCCAGTTAAGGTGCGTAATTTGGGGACAAATTTCTTATTTCTCTACAACAAATGGCATGTTGGGAGTGCTTTAGAATCGTCTCGATGAGACAATTCTAAAGGACACCCAACTTGCAATTTTTGGTGAAGAAATAAGAAAATTTCACCACAAATTGAACAAATTACGCACCTTAACTGGAGCATTGCCTCGTTAATGTATACTATATGGTGTATGGAGGGGCCAGCTCATGTGTTCAAGCCTTCAGCCAGTTTCACCTAGTCGTTTGACAACGAACAGAAAACGCAATGTAGAGCATATGATATAATGTAGCTAACCATATGTAGAAAAGTCGGTACAACACACTCTTTTGGATCTCTGCAAAATTTGCCTCCAAAAGTCCTGCTGAAAATTGGTAAAAAATGGATAAAATTTGTGGAAAATGGTTATTATAAACCACATTTTCTGATATAAAAACATTCAAACTGAAAATAAATATTTGCTGATTTTCACTGAAATTGAATTCCACTAACAATGTTATTGGGTTATACATGTACAAATACTGATGAGGCCAATTCAATCATTTAATTTGATTTTGGAGTGACGCGACTGACGTTCATATAATAGATAAAATTGGGGAAAATCCTGATGGAATTGGAGGGAATTTCCTAGTTATAATAGTGAGAAATGAATGTCACTCGGCATAAATACCATCCATGTTGTATACTTCCAGTATAGAATTGTTTTGGTAAGCCAAACGCACAATAATTCTAAGTTGTTGTACATTTTGCTTGCCATACATACACGTAGTGGCATTGTATAACAGGCAATCACGTACTGTGCATTGACAGAACACATGCCGACTGACAACAAAATGATGTATCCTGCATTTGCATTGATATACACTTTAACCCATTTATAGCACTATGATTGGGGTACATGCAAAGCCATCGTTTTATAAGTCAATCGTGTTGTATCCATACTAAATGGTGGGTGGCAGGTGGGAGCATGCGATGGGTTTTTTAACAATCGAGATTCATCCGTTACCGGAATCCCGACCAGAGACCTGGTTTGGCCATCAGATATGTCTTTGGCATTCTTGTATGTGAGAATTGAATCTGGTTATACATCTTATAGGCCGTTAAACACCATTAAACTAACAAACCATACTAAATGCATAGGACAAATAGTAAAACTGAGTATTTGGGAGCCATGATATGATTGTGGTATATTGAAAATTGTCCACCTAATACGACCATCCCGTTATTGAGACCGTCCCGTTAAATCGACCGCGCTTTCAAAGAACTGTTTTATTTACTCTCTATGTACATGGTTGCAGGGTTCATTACAATGACCACCCCACTATTCCAGATTACAACAACTTTTGACAGTCCAGATGTATCAAAATGTGTTGTTTTAGGGTCCGTCATTCTGACCGTTTCTTGTACCTGGTGTGTAAATTAAAATGTGAGACCGATTTTATATGACACCCGAAAAAAAAAAAGCCAATTTCAACAGATTAAGCTTAATTGTTGTTTTAATGATGTGTGTGGAACTCTTCAGCCGATATTGTTTGCACTAATTGCTGAGTAAGAAGTGGGTTGATGTCTCTAATTGGACACTGTACAGCAGGCAGTTGAATTAATCGATTGACCGGTGTTCATTAAATGTTACCAATTATTGGTGTGGGCCAGTACTCGGACGGATTAAACAATTTGAAATGATTTGTTACTGCGAGTGTGACGGGACAAAAGGAGTTGGTGGCATCTGTGACCAGTATGCTGATGATCTGCTGGCAGGATCCAGCACTCACTGACAAGAATGATACAGTTCGTTAGAAACATAACCAAACAGATACATGAATACTGTAGTGACAACAAAATTGTCTATAAACGATACTGTATTAAATAAAAATAAAATATTTTCTTGTAAAATGCACATGAGGCAACATGTATCAAATGATGGTCATGATCCTTAGGTAGGGGGATTACAAAATTGTTAAAATGACGTCATTACGTAATCCAAGATGGCTGCTGTCTAAAAATAGCACAAATTCTTCAAAAATCTTCTCAAGAACCGCCAACCGGATTTCGACAAAACTTGGTAGAAATGATCGATGTACAATTCTCTTTCAAAGTTGTTAAAATGGTGACCCCGGTGACCGAATATGGTCATATCATATATCAAATCGAAGGTATCAACGAGGCGATCACTCTGGTGCATTTTTTGTCGAAATCGGATGGTTAGGTCATCCAAGATGGCCGCCGAAAGGTCAAAAGGTTGTTCTTTTATTAGAGATTTCAAAATTCTTCTTCACATGAACCGCTTGGCCCATGGTAGCCAAACTTAAAAGTTATGGTCCATGGGTGAAGCCTTTTCAGATTTGTTAAAATGGAGGTCGAGGTCATTGCTAATCCAAGATGGCCGCCGTCTAAAAATAGCACAAATTCTTAAAAAAATCTTCTTCTCATGAACCGCCAGCCGGATTTCGACGAAACTTGGTAGGAATGATCGATGTACAATGCTCTTTCAAAGTTGTTAAAATGGTGACCCCCGGGGTCAAAAATGGGCATGGCCCGTGGGGTCAAATTGGGGTCAAATTTTATTTTTGACCGAATATGGTCATGTCTATATCAAATCAAAGGTGTCAAAAGGCGATCGTTCTGGTACATTATTTTATCGAAATTAGATATCATCCAAGAATTCCGCCGAAAGGTCAAAAGGTTGTTCTTTAAATATTAGCCATTTCAAAATTCTTCTTCACACAAACCGCTTGGCCCATGGTGGCCAAACTTCACAGCTATGGTCCATGGGTGAAACCTTTTCAGATTTGTTAAAACGGAGGTCGTCGCTAATCCAAGATGGCCGCCATCTAAAACTAGCAAAAATTCTTAAAAAATCTTCTTCTCATGAACTGCCAGTCGGATTTTGACGAAACTTGGTAGGAATGATCGACGTAGAATGCTCTTTCAAAGGTGTTAAAATGGTGACCCCGGGGTAAAAAATGGGCGTGGCCCGTGGGGTCAAATTTTATTTTTCACCGAATATGCTCATGTCATATATCAAATTGAAGGTATCGATGAGGTGATTGCTCTGGTGCAATATTTGTCGGAATCGGATGATTATGTCATCCATAATGGCCTCCAAAAGGTCCATTTATTCAAGATTTTGAACGTCTTTTTCTCTGGAACCACATGGCCGATGCTGCCCAAACTTCTTAGTAATTAGTTAAGATCCTTGGGTGAAGCATTTTCAGATTTGGTAAAATGAGTCATCGCTTAATCCCAGATGACTGCCATCTAAAAATAGCACAATTTTTTTTAAAACACATGAACTCAATGTCGCATTCTCCTCATGGTGTTCATGGAGTCAGGTGAGCGAATTAGGGCCATCATGGCCCTCTTGTTTTTTATTATTATTATATTCTGTCCTCATTAACACTGCGGTCTTGTTAAGGATTTGGTCTGTTTATCGAGTCGGTTGTAAGACGGACTTGCTAATAAGACCACTTTTCTTCAGAACCACAAGTGGTCTTAATAGAGGAACTTTACTGTATAATGAATAGTGTTATAGTTCGGTTGAAGTGTCTCCTACAAGATGCTATCGAGGGAGAAATTTTCAATTTTAGGATAATTTTATTAATTTTTAGCCAGGTTTTTTGGAAAAAAATCCAGGCTATTGGATTGGCGAAAGCCGGGCGGGCGGGCGAGCGGGCGGTCGGCGTCCACAATCAATGTTAAGTTTTCGTGTTTGAGTCCATTTCTTTGTTACTGTACCACCTAGGACCACCAAACTTTCACAGCTTCATAATCAAGGGGTGCCCACCACATATCACTATCCAACATGTTACTTTTGTTTTAATTTCACCCATTTTTTCCGCGTAGTCGACTTAGCCATTTTCAATGTTAAGTTTTCGCGTTTACAATGTTAAGTTTTCGTGTTTAAGTCCATTTCTTTGTTACTGTACCACCTAGGACCACCAAACTTTCACAGCTTCATAACCAAGGGGTGCCTACCACATACAACTATCCAACATGTGACCATTTTTTTACCTTCACCTATTATTTCTACGTAATTGACTTAGCCATTTTCAACGTTAACTTTTTAACGTACGTCTGGTTAAAGTTTTTTGGTTAAAACTTTTTTGTTATACATATCTCTGCAACTGCTTCGCCTATTACCTTGAAACTTCACATGGGTGTTTATCATCATCCATATTTTCATTCTAACGCCCAACCGTGCGGCCCCTGTGCCCAATGTCAAGGTCAAATTACTTTGAATTTTTTTGTTAAAGTTTTTTTCGTGTACTATATCTCTGCAACTGCTTCACCCAATACCTTGATACTTCACATGGGTGTTTATCATCATTGTCACACCTGCTTGCGGAAAGCGCGATCCTGTGCCCAATGTCAAGGTCAAATTACTTTGAATTTTTTTGTTAAAGTTTTTTCGTGTACTATATCTCTGCAACTGCTTCACCCAATACCTTGATACTTCACATGGGTGTTTATCATCATTGTCGCACCTGCTTGCGGAAAGCGCGATCCTGTGCCCAATGTCAAGGTCAAATTACTTTGAATTTTTTTGTTAAAGTTTTTTCGTGTACCATATCTCTGCAACTGCTTCACCCAATACATTGATACTTCACATGGGTGTTTATCATCATTGTTGCACCTGCTTGCGGAAAGCGCGATCCTGTGCCCAATGTCAAGGTCAAATTACTTTGAATTTTTTTGTTAAAGTTTTTTTGTGTACTATATCTCTGCAACTGCTTCACCCAGTACCTTGATACTTCACATGGGTGTTTATCATCATTGTCACACCTGCTTGCGGAAAGCGCGATATCGTCGGCATTTTGGCATACGTCCGTCCGTTCGTCCGTGTGTCCGGTTAAAGTTTTTTGGTTAAAGTTTTTCTATCTACTATATCTATTTTTTTAGTGTCCATGCCTCGCCCCAAGGCGCGACATGCAGGCCACGGCCATCTAGTGTACAAAAATTGGGTATAATTATGTTATCCAAGTGTCTAAGTTTGGAAAAAACCTGGCCTTCGTGGCTTTGCCTCGTTTCTTGTTATTATACTGAATTTATTACATTATCACAGCCATTTTGGCTGTGATAATGTAATAAATTTAGTATAATAATTCTGCATGCTTTTAATCATCAAATATATGCAGTCGTTAGTTCTATACGAAATAATGCATTTCAGGAAAAATAAATGATTTCTCTCTCAAAGTATACTTTGCTAGAAAAGCATACTTTGCTAGAAAAGCATACTTTGCAATGTTGGTGAAATAGGCTACTGGTCATTTCGGTGCTACGAAACTCGTATAAGAAAATGTAATATACTGTATATTGCATACTGAATGTAAATTATGATTGATCCGCACTCGTGTAAGTGAGATGGTAAGACGTAGACCAATCTTATAAATGAGTTACCAGTCTCTGTAAATCACAAGTACTTTCCTTTAGAACAACTTTCAGGGCATCCTTGACGTTCGAATTGGCAGAATTTGTTGGTTCACTTAGTTTCTCCTTGTTGTTACGTCGATGGGTACCGTATTTATTCTAATAAATGCCCCTGGGGCTATGCAATTCATGGCAATCAAAATATGTTATTTTCACATACAAAAGCCAGTTAAAACAATGTTTTAAATGGCTTTTGTATGTGAAAATAACATATGTATAATGCAAATATGGGAGTGGGGCTACCATTAGAGAGGGGGCTACTATTGGAATAAATACGGTATATAGTTTTTGGTATGTTTGTTCCTTCGTTTGTCGATCCGTCCGTAAACATTGTGTTAAAGTTTTTGTTTGTCAGTCCAGGCGGCGGCTGGGGTGTCTGTGAGCCTCTGCTCACTGGGCTCTAGTTAAAACTCAGCAACAGAGGTGAAGCTGTCAAATTCCAATGCCGTTGATTCGAAAGTAGTCTGAAGCTGTTCTTGATATTTCCATGTTTGGTAACCTATTTATATGAAGTACTAGATTTGCCTACGTATATCTCAGTATTAGACGCTGGATTCAAATGTGTGGGGATGCTGGCTGATCTGGCTGGCTTCGTAACTGAACATGTACGGTCACATTTCTGAACAATTTTAAGCCCGTGTCTTTTAGACGGTAACCAAACCAGCTTATGTGACATGCCATGTCGGAAAAGGCTTGTGGTGTTTGTTGTTGACCAATTTAGGTATTGGATCATGCTGCTAGATATGATATAAAATGTTCATTACCAGCATTATTGACGTTTCCCCCAGCTGAGACTACAAGAGAACAATGGTGCAAATGGAATGGGCCGGGACCTTTCGACGTCTGCGACCAACCATCGTAGCCCTTGATTGATGCAGTCTGATTATACAGTGTTTAACATTCAGAAACTGAAGTGCATGATTTCCATTTGCAAAACGATTGAAACCAAAGCTGACAGTGTGGCCATGCAAAATGGTCAGGAGCTAAGCTACATTTGTTACAAATGTTGCAATGTCCTTTTTTTCATCCAACTGCCGTCTTGAATGCTAACAGCAAACAAAACAGCTTCAATTGTGCTCTTAGACATAAAATTCCCATTTCATTTCATTGTATCGGAGTAATGTCTCGTTTCCTGAACCTGCTATTCCTGTGATACTGGGATGTTCTCCAATTGTACCAAGCCAGCCTCCTGGGAAAACCATTATGAACCAAATATAATCGGAGAGTTAACCCTTAGAATGCGGGAACCGAAAATAGTCATCTGCTGATAATTCATATTTTGTCTTTTCTCTCAGTAAAAACATGGTTTTGCAGCATTTTAGAATCATTTCCATTGGAAATGATGCTTTTCTCTCAGTAAAAACATGGTTTTGCAGCATTTTAGAATCATTTCCATTGGAAATGATTCTAAAGTGCTGCCAAACCATGTTTTTGATGAGAAAAATGGAAAAATAAAAAAATATTCAACAGACGACAAATTAATTCAGCATTGTAAGGGTTAAAAATGCTATAAATTGCATCTATCTGCTGAGTAGTATGTACCTCTTGGGAGGCGTATTATATCACTATCCCATATTCCTCCAGATTATCCCAGACTATTAGTTGTTATGTTTAGTTCTTTGTATTTTGTTGTCTTACCAAGTTCTACCAAACCAACATTTTCTGGCTGTGACGCAGGGTGACTATTTTAGGTGTGTGAGCTTCCTAGGACTTGTCTATATGCTTGAAATCATGAACAGATATTTTATACAGGATTTGACATGAGTGATATGATATTTATTAACCCTATAAGTAAATGGAATGGATTTTGATGTTAATTTTGCAACCTTTATCCAACCATCAAACAAATGATTTTCAGATTAATCCATTTATGAAAGGGGATGTTTTTGTTCTCCAAAATATGATAATTACTTGCAAACAGGGCATATCCTGATGAGATGGCTCGTCACAAGCCGGCTCTTCTGAATCTACACTGTTTGCCAATACCACTATACAAGTCTGTAGTGTACTGATTTCATAAGACAAGTGTCTATGCAGGATCTTACATGAATGAGTATTATACCGGCATACACAGTATGTCGAGGATATATGTATATAGTTTCCACTTTTCCATCCGTCCGTCCGTCCTTCAGGAACACATAATCTTAACATTTTCTTGTAATTTCTGTTTCATTTCATGGAAAGCTTTGATATTTGGCTGCTTGTTGCCATCATCCCGCATCTTTCTGTGCGAAATGCCCCACAATACCTTTACATTTGTCTTTATTTTCCTATGTCTGTAACATAAACTTGACATTTTCTTGTAATTTGCATTAGCCTTCATGGCATACTTTCATATTTGGTTGATGTCTCATTAACATCATCCTGCATCATTCTATGCAAACTGCTCCACCTATATGGCCCACATGCCCAAGGTCAAGGCTAAAATAATTTCTGTAATTATATACCGTTTATTATACCCTCCGCAAAAAAGTTGTGGGGGGCTATACTGGATTCGGGTTGTCCGTCCGTGCACGGACGGACATACAGTTGACCATATACGGGATACCTGGTGTCCATCGCTTTATTGGGTAGTACTTGTTGGGTAGGCAATGGAAACCAAAGTCGTTCATACGGTTGACCACATATTGGCTACCTGGTGTCCATCGCTTATTGGGTAGTTACTTGTTGGGTAGGCAATGGAAGCCAGTTGTTCATACGTTTGGACACTTGTTAGGTTCATGTCCAATTATTGTTGGATACATGACATTTTGAACTTTGGTAATGTATTGGGTTCTGTCCAAAATATGTTGGGTACATTCCAAGTTACAGTTGGGTATCGGGAATATCCCACATACGATGCTGTTAATATTAAAAGTTTAATAGGAATATAACATGATTCAATTCAAATACAAGACAAAGAGGCCCAAATTAGCCAGAGTCGCTCACCTGAAGCCCGAAGCAGGGCTAAGGAATGGACATACATGATAAATATCGGTTTCCGACGTACACCACAAGACGGGTCTACTGTCAAAGTTTGGTAGCTGCAACTGTTGGCTGACTAACAGACTTAAGCGTTGAACATTTCATCTACATTCATCTACAGACAGACATCAGACACTGGGGAGATCTCTATGACTCCCACTTTTTAGCTCACCTGAGCGAAGCACATGTGAGCTATTGTTACCGCAATGTGTCCGTCGTCCGTCGTCGTCCGTGAACATTTTCAAACGTCTTCTCCTCGGTAACCATTGGGCCTATAGTCACCAAACTTCATGGTCATGGTCCTTAGGTAGGGGGATTATAAAATTGTTAAAATGACGTCATTACATAATCCAAGATGGCCGCCGTCTAAAAAATAGCACAAATTCTTCAAAAATCTTCTTTTCAAGAACCGCCAACCGGATTTCAACAAAACTTGGTAGGAATGATTGATGTACATTGCTCTTTCAAAGTTGTTAAAATGGTGACCCCGGGGTCAAAAATGGGCCAAATTTTGGGTCAAATTTTATTTTCGACCGAATATGGTCATGTCATATATCAAATTGAAGGTATCAATGAGGCATCACTCTGGTGCATTTTTTGTCGAAATCGGATGGTGATGTCATCCAAGATGGCCGCCGAAAGGTCAAAAGGTCGTTCTTTTATTAGAGATTTCAAAATTCTTCTTCACATGAACCGCTTGGCCCATGGTAGCCAAACTTAAAAGTTATAGTCCATGGGTGAAGCCTTTTCAGATTTGTTAAAATGGAGGTCATCGCTAATCCAAGATGGCCAACGTCTAAAAATAGTATAAATTCTTAAAAAATCTTCTTCTCATGAACCGCTAGCCGGATTTCGACGAAACTTGGTAGGAATGATCGACGTACATTGCTCTTTCAAAGTTGTTAAAATGGTGACCCCGGGTTCAAAAATGGGCGTGACCCTTGGGGTCAAATTTTATTTTTGACCGAATATGGTCATGTTATATATCAAATCGAAGGTATCAATGAGGCGATCACTCTGGTACATTTTTTGTCGAAATTGGATTGTTATGTCATCCAAGATGGCCGCCGAAATGTCAAATCGAAGGTATCAACGAGGTGATCACTCTGGTGCATTTTTTATCCAAGATGGCCGCCGAAAGGTCAAAAGGTCGTTCTTTTATTAGAGATTTCAAAATTCTTCTTCACATGAACCGCTTGGCCCATGGTAGCCAAACTTAAAAGTTATGGTCCATGGGTGAAGCCTTTTCAGATTTGTTAAAATGGAGGTCATCGCTAATCCAAGATGGCCGCCGTCTAAAAATAGCATAAATTTTTAAAAAATCTTCTCATGAACCGCTGGCCGGATTTCGACTAAACTTGGTAGGAATAATCGATTTACAATGCTCTTTCAAAGTAGTGAAAATGGTGACCCCGGGGTCAAAAATGGGCATGGCCCGTGGGGTCAAATTGGGGTGAAATTTTATTTTTGACCGAATATGCTCATGCCATATATCAAATTGAAGGTATCGATGAGGCGATTGCTCTGGTGCAATATTTGTCGGAATCGGATGATTATGTCATCCATGATGGCCACCAATCGGTCCATTTATTCAAGATTTTTAACGTCTTTTTCTCAGGAACCACATGGCCGATGCTGGCCAAACTTCATAGGAAGTTAAGATCCTTGGGTGAAGCATTTTCAGATTTGGTAAAATGAGTCATCGCTTAATCCAAGATGACCGCCATCTAAAAATAGCACAATTTTTTTAAAACACATGAACTCAATGTCACATTCTCCTCTGGTGTTACCGCAATGTGTCCGTCGTCCGTCGTCGTCGTCGTCCGTGAACATTTTGAAACGTCTTCTCCTCGGTAACCATTGGCCTATAGTCACCAAACTTCATGGTCATGGTCCTTAGGTAGGGGGATTACAAAATTGTTAAAATTACATCATTATGTAATCCAAGATGGCCGCCGTCTAAAAATAGCACAAATTCTTCAAAAAATCTTCTCAAGAACCGCCGACCGGATTTCGACAAAACTTGGTAGGACTGATCAATGTACAATGCTCTTTCAAAGTTGTTAAAATGGTGACCCCGGGGTCAAAAATGGGCATGGCCCGTGGGGTCAAATTGGGGTCAAATTTTATTTTTGACCGAATATGGTCTTGTCATATATCAAATTGAAGGTATCAACGAGGCGATCACTCTGGTGCATTATTTGTCGAAATCGGATGGTTAGGTCATCCAAGATGGCCGCCAAAAGGTCAAAAGGTCGTTCTTTTATTAGAGATTTCAAAATTCTTCCAAACATGAACCGAAAATGAACAAGAAAATTCTACCGCGGGGTAAAGAGAGCGGCTCGGGGCATTAAATGAACTAATTTATTTAAATAAATTATGTTCAGTTTGTCTAGTATGCCCCTATGTGATGTCTCACTTGGGTGAGATTATTTGGTTAATGACTTGGGTACTGTTATAACACAAGTTATCATCGGTAATCTGATTATATTGGTGACAACCGCATGCAAATATTCCATCTCTGTCGCGAGTTGTGTAGGTTTTAATTTCTGTATATTTTGTACAAATGTCCTGGGACTTGTTGTGACGTCGTAGAAAGTTCATTTAAATAATGCAAATTCAATATTGTTTTTTGCATTAAAATCAATACTATTGTGAATAAAAATGTATTATTTTTGTTTGAACTGTGTATACATTTCAATATACAGGATCAATTTATGAAATCAATTAAGATGGAATATTAAAAATAAAATTAAAACAAATGAAATAAATATTTATGGACTTGCTGTGACGTCATTGAAAAAATAGAATAATCTGATTATTATCCAAGCTAATGAATTATTTAAACCTATGTAACTTTTTAACCGATTGGAATATTCACATGCGGGTTTCACCAGTCTCATCAGATTATCAATGGCTATAATGTGCATATAAGACAAAACGGCATCCTAGTGGCCCTTTAAGTAAACAAACTTTGCAACTACAGGTACAAATTTGCTGTAAGGCCATTTTAACGCTAGCCTCAAACTTCCAAATAGGGCTGTAACGGTTACAATTTATTACATATTGACACATGAAGCCATTAATTCATTACATTACATAGGGTAAACAAACTTTGCAACTACAGGTACAAATTTGCTGTAAGGCCATTTTAACGCTAGCCTCAAACTTCCAAATAGGGCTGTAACGGTTACAATTTATTACATATTGACACATGAAGCCATTAATTCATTACATTACATATTTAAATATTTAACAAATACATGTAATTAAAATAAAGCTACACTCTAACGGCTGTATTCACAAATGTCACTCAATAACAAATAACCATTTCGTCCGGGCATACAATTATATTGATGAAATTGAAAATCACTACATCGTTACAGCCCTACTTCCAACTGAAAATCACTACATCGTTACAGCCCTACTTCCAACTGAAAATGCAACACTATTTACTATACCAAGGTTTTTGCTTTTAATGGTTTCAGCCAATTTTCCTGGAAATGGGATTAGCTGGCCCGATGAAACTTGGAAGCTGGAGACGAGCAAAATACTAAGGTGTATATTGGGAAACTATCACAATTAAAACTAGAAAATACAGAATGTAATCAAGTTACATGAATGATGATGGGGATATAAATCTACTAGTTTTTAGCTCACCTGAGCGAAGCTCATGTGAGCTATTGTTACCGCAATGTGTCCGTCGTCCGTCGTCGTCCGTGAACATTTTCAAACGTCTTCTCCTCGGTAACCATTGGGCCTATAGTCACCAAATTTCATGGTCATGGTCCTTAGGTATGGGGATTACAAAATTGTTAAAATGACGTCATTACGTAATCCAAGATGGCCGCCGTCTAAAAATAGCATAAATTCTTAAATAATCTTCTTCTCATAAACCGCTAGCCGGATTTCGACGAAACTTGGTAGGAATGATCGATGTACAATGCTCTTTCAAAGTTGTTAAAATGGTGACCCCGGGGTCAAAAATGGGCGTGGCCCGTGGGGTCAAATTTTATTTTTGACCGAATATGGTCATGTTATATATCAAATCAAAGGTATCAATGAGGCGATCACTGGTAAATTTTTTGTTGAAATCGGATTGTTATGTCATCCAAGATGGCCGCCGAAATGTCAAAAGGTCGTTATTTTATTAGAGATTTCAAAATTCTTCTTCACATGAACCGCTTGGCCCATGGTAGCCAAACTTAAAAGTTATGGTCCATTGGTGAAGCCTTTTCAGATTTGTTAAAATGGAGGTCATTGCTAATCCAAGATGGCCGCCGTCTAAAAATAGTATAAAGTCTTAAAATACCTTCTTCTCATGAACCGCTAGCTGGATTTCGACTAAGCTTGGTAGGAATTATCGATGTACAATGCTCTTTCAAAGTTGTTAAAATGGTGACCCCGGGGTCAAAAACGGGCGTGGCCCGTGGGGTCAAATTTTATTTTTGACCGAATATGGTCATGTTATATATCAAATTGAAGGTATCGATGAGGCGATTGCTCTGGTGCAATATTTGTCGGAATCGGATGATTATGTCATCCATGATGACCACCAAAAGGTCCATTTATTCAATATTTTGAACGTTTTTTTCTCGGGAACTACATGGCCGATGCTGGCCAAACTTCATAAGAAGTTAAGATCCTTGGGTGAAGCATTTTCAGATTTGGTAAAATGAGAGTCATCGCTTAATCCAAGATGACCGCCGTCTAAAAATAGCATAAATTCTTAAAAAATCTTCTCCTGAACCACTAACCAGATTTCGACTAATCTAAAAATAGCACAATATTTTTAAAACACATGAACTGAATGTCACATTCTCCTCTGGTGTTCATGGAGTCAGGTGAGCGAATTAGGGCCATCATGGCCTTCTTGTTTATAGTACTTACTATGCATCATAAGCTTGGCAATAAACAACACAGGACCTTTGCTCTTCTGACTTTAAATACACGGGCCACTTCACCTTGCGGGGCAGGCCCGGCAGACTGCTCCAAAACCACATCTGTAATGTATCGTACGCTGAAAAGGAAAATGAGACAATAAATTATTAAAGCGGGTGTCGAATTTGGTTGAATTCGGTCAAAGAAAACTAAAAATATTGGCATAAAACGAAACTCTTACAAAACATCTAATGTGCGTGGTGATTGGTCGTCCTAAGTACAAAGGGGCATAACTGCTTAAATACTAGACAGGCCAGGATTATTTTTGGCAATGTGCTGTAGTATGTCAAGGTAGTCAGATACCAAATTTGTTTGAATTCGGACAAAGGAAACTAACACTAGAAAATGAGTTCGGAGAACACGGATGCCACACCTACTGCTTTGTCAGTAAAAATGGCTATTAAAGTAGTCATATGTTTGACAGTGGGTTGTGGTGGCCATCCCCCAATTATGAAGTTGTCCATGTATGACGGCCGTAGGTGGTACCGTGACAGACCTAAAGTCACTAAAGCGGAAATAGTAGGTCAAGGTGAAATGAAGGTCAACAGTTTGACAGTGGGTTACCAATTGGGTACCACCATGCATATAAATTGCAAGATAACATCCTGATCGACATGTCCAACCGGTGTTGGGCACACAGTCCAAACCTTATTGTATACACAGTCCAAACCTTATTGGATACAGTGTCCGTTACCAATTGGGTACCACCATGCATATCAAACATACTGATCAACATGTCCAACCGGTGTTGGGTGCACAGTCCAAACCTTATTATATACACAGTCCAAACCTTATTGGACACAATGTCCATTACCAATTGGGTACCACCATGCATATCAAACATACTGATCGACATGTCCAACCGGTGTTGGGTGCACAGTCCAAACCTTATTATATACACAGTCCAAACCTTATTGGACACAATGTCCATTACCAATTGGGTACCACCATGCATATCAATTGCAAGATAACATACTGATCGACATGTCCAACTGGTGTTGGGTACACAGTCCAAACATTATTGGATACACAGTCCAAATCTTATTAGATACAGTGTCTGTTACCAATTGGGTACCACCATGCATATCAATTGCAAGATAACATATTGATCGACATGTCCAACCTTTATTGGGTACACAGTCCAAACCATATTGTATTCACAGTCCAAATCTTATTGGATACAGTGTCCGTTACCAATTGGGTACCACCAAAAAATAGCAATTGCAAGATAACATACTGATCGACATGTCCAACCGGTGTTGGGTACACAGTCCAAACCTTATTATATACACAGTCCAAACCTTATTGTATACAGTGTCCGTTACCAATTGAGTACCACCATGCATATAAATTGCAAGATAAAATACCATGTTTGGTAGTGTCCATACTATCTTGGGTAGAGTCCAAGTTGATATTGAGTATTGAGTATTGACAAAGCGATATATTAGAAATTTTGCAACCGTTTAAATTTCTAGAATCCCTGACCCACTCAATGTGTTGCCCTGAGAGTTCAAACAAGCAAATACGACCGCTACATTTTGGATTGGTTACGTTTTGACCCGTAAGCATCGTTTACTGGTATATATAGACACGAAAACAAACAATAATTTTGCATTACCAAACTGTATTTTTGTTCTTATATCATGTCACGCCTTGAGTACTGACGTAATTATTGTTATTTGCATCGACACTGTATTTTAGAAGCTGCTTTATTTGGGTTTTTTTCCTGCAAAATAAATGCGTGTTTTCAATTTGGTAAATTGTAGTTGTTGTTGTTGTACAGAATTACGGACGAGTCGGACCATGGTCGAGTTGACCTCGATAGAGGCTGTGGTCATCTCGGCCCATATCATGTGGACGGTTCTGCCCATGTATTATGGTCCATGGCCTGACTTGACAAGCCAGGTCGATGTTTCATAGATAAAAAAAATGTGGAAAACGTGGGCGTCGCTCGCCGTCAGAAAAATAAAATGGCCGACGCTAGTCGACTAATATAAATCAGAATGAATGGATTTGACATGTTATATAGGCCTTATACCTGTTCAATCAAATATTTCTGATGAAAGATCTTCAGATCCTCCAAAATTAGTATACATAAATGCTTGGAATGGTAAATAAGTAGCCATTATCAACGCAGGACATTGCGTAGCAGAGATCGCTGCGAAAGAAATCTCTTCTATTTTTACGGCGATGTGAAGATCTGAGCACAATTTAAAAATATGCATATCTACACAATCTGGAATCATACTGAACCAATACGTATCACCGCTCACCAACAAGATGGACGGATTCCGATGATTGCGAGACTTTACTTACCCAAGTAATATTCACCACGATGCAGACAGCAATGAGAACCGGAAACGGATAGATGACGTCATAGATGTGTGCTGTTGGGTATATTCAATCACGCGATTTCATTGGCTGATAATAATCGGCCACCCTCGGTGATTATCGGGAAGGACTTATTCGGTATTGCGCGGGAAAAATATGTTAGCTTACGGTCTCGGACGATCATGGACACAATTTACGGACAAATACGTCCATCAAAGTGTTGTTGGGTACTTGGTGCCAAGTAACGAACAGTGTTTAGATGGACGCTTTTAAATATATTGGCGTGTTGGGTATACCCAACAGGCAAAAAGTACCCAACAAGTCACTGTTGAGCATAAAAATTACCCAGCAAGTATCATCTCGTGCACACGTGTGTGTGTGCGTGCGTCCGTGCGTCCGTAAACTTAACATCAGAGAAATATTGTTATAACTTCTATTTCCTTCATCTAAAATGCTTAATATTTCACACATGCGTTCCTGTAAGGCTCTACTACCATGCTGTGCCAAATCCACGACCGTCCTACCCCCGCTGATCCCAAGGTCAAGGTCAAATACTTAGTCTCTTTACAAAACTTAACATCAGAGAAATATTGTTATAACTTCTATTTCCTTCATCTAAAATGCTTAATATTTAGCCAGGTTTTTGGAAAAAAAATCCAGGCTATGGTATTGGCGAAAGCCGGCGGCGGCGGGCGGCGGGCGGGCGGGCTGGGCGGCGGCGGGCGGGCGGCGTCCACAATCTGGCTCTACTACCATGCTGTGCCAAATCCACGACCGTCCAACCCCCGCTGATCCCAAGGTCAAATACATGGTCTCTTTACAAAACTTAACATCAGAGAAATATGGTATAACTTCATCTAAAATTCTTAATATTTCATGCATGCATTCCTGTAAGGCTCTACTATCATGCTGTGACATATCCCGCTGATCCCAAGGTCAAGATCACATACTTAGTCTCTTTACAAAACTTAACATCAGAGAAATCGGTTATAACTTCTATTTCCTTGCTCGGATTTGCTTCACATTAACGTTCGTGTCGCCCCCGCTAAGCCCAGAGTCAATATTTAGGGCTACCTGGGCCCACACAGGGGGTATTCCATAAGCCTCGCTTACTGACCAATCTAGTTTAGCCAGGTGAACTGATTATTGTGAAATAATGCACGAGTGATTGGGTCCTTCCGCTAAACAAATGAGTGACCATAGCAAAATGAGTTGGTTTAGCGGTAGGACCCATTCACGAGGGCATTATTTCACGATAATCAGTTCATCTGGTTAAATAAACATTTTCATACATTTCACATATGGCCATGAGCTATGCAAATTAATTTCTGGAGGCGGGCCGTAGTGACGACGACTGTCTCGCGATTCAGAGGGTGTGTCTGAGAACGTGATTTGATTGATCGAAGGAAACACATCATTGTGACGTTACTGACGTCATTTACCCATATATGGTAAACACGAGAGTGGTGTAAACTATTGCTGCCCTGTGGTGTAATTCACCGTTAGATTTCTGTAAACTACCGGCTGAAATGTAAGAAAAATTAAACAATTAAATCTGAATTAATATAAATAAAGGTATGATATGCAATTTCTCATATGTCATCATTGGAGTCCAAGAATATTTCAGCTCATTAAAATTTCAAACCTCTAACAGGTACTCACAGTAGCAGTAATAAACCACAAAATATAAAAAAAATCTGCAGATCTCCTTTAAAAAACATTTATTATGCTTATGAAACTGGCCATGTTACCGTTTAACAGAGATCATGAAAATATAACCCTTTCACCCCTAATTAACTGGAATGGATTTTGATATGTTAATTTTCCGACCAATTCAATCGTCACAAAATGATTTTCAGATTTATGCAAATGGGCTGTTTTATTTCCTTAAAAAAAAATATTATTTTTTTTTGCAAAAACGCAGCTATATAGATCTGTAGGCCGAAAGGTACTCCTCCTCTTATAACTTTCACCCCTAAATAACTGGAATGGATTTTGATATGTTAATTTCACAGCCAATCCAATCGTCACAAAATTATTTTCAGACTAGTCCATTTATGAAAATGTGGTATTTTTTGTTCTAAAAAATATTAAAATTGCTTTCAAAAAGTGTAGATCCTAATGAGACGGCTCATCTGGATCTGCTGCACTGTTTGCACAAACCGCTAATACAGGCTTTCAGGTTCAACGGGTTAAGCAAATTCAATAATTGTGAAGCTGTGACAAAATTGTGTCTCTTTCGTTCACTAGTGATCAATTTGTATCATATACCATATTATTTATTTATGGACATGTACACGATAATATGATAGATTTTCCTGGACTGCATTACAACAATGAGTGATCAGAGCAATTAGTGTTGGCGTCGTTAGCGTTATTGAAGCTGGTTGGCTCCGTGATTGCTCATAATAAGTATGTGAATGAATATGGGCACTTCCTCCGCAATTAGAAGTAGTTCCGAAAATCAATTCTTCATTCTGGTTAGTTAATTAACCCTTTCAACTCCAAGTATCCAACATTTTAAAATGATTGGACTCTTCCATTAACCCATTGCATTCGGAATACACATTTACGGTATGATTTGTTTTTAATATTTTATTTAAATTTTTGTTATTTGTCCATAAAAGTATATGTTGTGACCACTCATTTGAACCGTCTCAACGAGATGGTTCAAATGGTGGTCACGACATATATATCTAAGAACAGAGAAAGAAAATATTTTCCACAATCAAAATAGTGTATCCTCAGCATGAACTGGGTTAATCATAAAAGGGGTACTTATTGAACAAAAGAATACTGATACACATTGCAATTCCTGATGTGCTGGTATCCGAGCAGCGTGACCAGTGTCTACATTATTCACCATTCCGTCACAGAAGTGGCAGTACTGCTGTCTGTCTTCTGAGGTGAAATCAGCCAGTTGCAGAACTTGATAGTTTGGAAATAATCTAGCCAAGAAAGCTAAAGCTGGAAAATTGGTCCTCTAATTCAGAAATCACAAAGCATCAATTTTAACCCCCATGTTAAGCGCCACAGGTGTTTGAACAGATGGTCAGAATGTTGGTGTCATATGAGTATTTGAGTGAATTTTGGGTAGATTTAGGTGGATTTAGTTGGTTTTGGGTAATTTACATATAGTTTTGTGCAACTAATGCTAAATCATTACACACGACAGACATCACCAATTATCGTGCCGAATTTTCGGGCCCCTTTCTTACTGTCAAAATACAATGTACTCGAAAGGAAAGAAAGTTTTTTCAATATTTGGCCAATAAAATTCCAACATGCGTTGCTTTCAGTCTGATTATCTTATCAATTTTCAACCACAAACTGCAAATTTGGGTTCTATCAATTCAGGAGACATATATCAATTTACTGATGCGCGCCATTTGATTGGATAGCCATTTCCCGCTATGTGTCAAAATCCACTACGACATCCCCTGTCATGCTATTAAGAGATGACATGTATGTGAGCCAATGAACATTGTGATTTCAGGATGTGGAACCAAATTTCTCCACTTTCAGAGCTCGACCAAATAATGGTTTTATTGGTTAAAAACGTACGCAGGTAGAAGCTCCATTTCTCACCTTGTAGATTCATACTTATACTCGCGGGAGGTGATGTAAACTGTATGTAAATTGTTATAGGAATGAATGGCCTTTTTGTGGAATTTATCGGGGTATAAACTTGGAAAAGTCGCGGGAATACTGGACGAAGGCCGGAAGGCCTCGTCCAGTATTCCCGCGACTTTTCCAAGTTTATATCCCCGATAAATTCCACAAAAAGGCCATTCATTCCTTATAATTCCAGCATTTGAAATAAATTCATCAAGAAAATGTGTTTATTTTCCGTTTTCTTAAGAATTATTTTAACTGCGCCTGACGGTTATGGAAAGTAGTTCGGCATGGAGTTTACTGGGATATAAATTTTGGACGGAGACTTGCAATGGACCAATCAAATGTTAGGGAATTGTGTAAATATTTTTGTGCTGGAATTATATGTTTGTAACAGGCCCGTAGCCAGTGGGGGTCGGAGCGGTCGGACGACCCCCCCCCCCCCCCCCCCCCCCCCCCCCCCCCCCCCCCCCCCACCCCCCCCCCCCAGCCTCGATGTACACTTTTTTAGCATCGAGGTCCACTTTTTTAGACCCCCCTATATACCTCAGGCCCATTGGGCCTTCGAAACGACCCCACCTTCAAACAGGTCTGGCTATGGGCCTGGGTAACAATGCATCCTAACCACCAGATACCGAAATAAACCACAAAACACCGAAATATGAACATTTCTTCAAGAACCTGTGTTAAATGGTACATGGTCACTCAGTAGGCACAAATTGTTCTTTATAGGAATTAAATAAGTGTATAATTGTGTCACTATTCCACCAGTTCTAAATATTACGAGTGTCCGCTATACAGATATAATTATTTAGTAATATTTATTTTACTGATAATGACGCGCGGTGGTATCGGGCTATTTTCATATGCAAATGAGGCTTGATATTTTTTTATTATACTAATAAATGTGTCGGCTGAAAAAAAAAATATTTTTGACAGATTATAAAGTATGATCATTGCACATCAAAAAATAAATACAGAGAAAGAATGATTCAGAATCAATCTGGTTACCGGTATGCTCAAATTTGATTCTTTTATGTGTGGGGTGAGGGCGTTTCAGTGGATTTTCAAATGTTTCAGTGACAGCCATTCTCATGCCTGAGAACAGTTTCTTGTTTCGCAATAAAATCAAGATGTGACAAAATATTACCAATCAAAATCTAGTGGAATGGTAACTTCTATTATTTGGTAAAAGTATTGGTAAGTTAAGTGACACTAGTTTTGGTATTTAATATTTTTAAAGGCCAAACGTAGGATAGCTGGTCTCAAAATATGGAATAGCCAGGTGCCTTTTGTGAGCTTGTGGCTATTTGGCAGTGGAATTCACCTGACAATCTACAGTACATCAGGAGAAACAGAGAGTTGCCAGCCATATGTACATACATGTGTCTGTGACTGGACAAATGGGTCTTATGGCATTTTTGGATATTCAAATGTCTGATCTTCTAGTGCTTCTTGAAGTCCGATAAGGATCAAAACTATCAGTTAGAAGCATTGCGGATGTTTCATTGACTGAATGGCGAACAGTGTAGACCCTGATCAGACTGTGCGGATGCACAGGCTGACCTGGGTCTACACTGGTCGCATAGCAGAGAAAGACTATAACCACGGCCCATGTCCGGTTTGAACTACAAAGTTGAACTTTGTCTTGGGACGTAAGCTGGCATATTTTGTAATTCCCAATTTACCAGTGACGTCATTTGAAGAAAGTTGAAAATAACTATTGGCAATTGTAGGAGGTCTCTGACCGATTATCTCCGACAGCAACAATTCCATGTGCACTATACTGGCTGACAGGTCATAACCTGTTCACCAATAATCGCTGGTTCCTGGTTACAGAAATAGAATTAGTTTCAGTTGAAGACTGGGTCATTGGTGGCATGATTGTTTTCAGAATGCTGAATTACTTTTTATTGTTTACTGTTTAGGGATGGGTTGTGGTCTAGGGGTTAGAACACCTGACTTTTTATCCGGAGAGATTGTGGATTCAAATCTCGCCTTGGGCATCGAAAATACTTCATAGTATTCCATCCCACTGGTCTGTCGGATGAGACTTTAAACTGATCCCATCTCTATATGACCTTAGCTGTTGGTGGGGACGTTGAACCCTTTCACTTCCACAATTTTTTTGTCTGCTGCCTATTTTTATGCCCCAGCCTCTGTCGAGTCGAGAGGCATATAGTGTTTGTCCTTGTGTGTGTTGCGGTGCGGTGCGGTGCGGTGCGGTGCGGTGCGGTGCGGTGCGGTGCGGTGCGGTGCGGTGCGGTGCGGTGCGGTGCGGTGCGGTGCGGTGCGGTGCGGTGCGGTGCGGTGCGGTGCGGTGCGGTGCGGTGCGGTGTGTGTGGCTCTGGTTAAGAAGTTTGCCGGAGTTTCTCCAGTCTGCAATTGGGAGCATTTATGTGCAGACAGGTGAAATTTTCTTCTTTATTTTCCATTTTTCACATAAAAAAGCTTGCGTTAACAACACGTCAGAACCATTTCCAATGGAAATCGTGTATTATTTATTGAGAAAGAAGACAATTTAAAACAACAGCAGATAACAATTTCTGTTTCCCATATTTGAAGGGTTAATCCAGATATGTAAGCTCTTGAGTATTCTTAAAGGCACTGTGTCGCAGATGATGTCTTTAATTAATTAACCCTTTTCATGCTGAGGATACGCCATTATGTTTGCGGAAAATCCTAAATACTTTCCTTCTATGCGCTCAGAAGTATATATTGCGGCCACCATTTGAACCTTCTCGTCGAGACGGTTCAAATGAGTGGTCACAACATATACTTTCATTGAGACATAACAAAAATAAAAATCACATTTAATAAATCTCATACCCATAAAGGTGTATTCCGATAGGAATGGGTTAAATAAAACTGATTGAGTGACCGTCAATTGCAGAACAAGTAGAAAAGTAGTGTTCAAAAAGTGATTAAACAAATAATCTTAACCCTTAGACCGCTACTCACAACAATTGTCGTCTGCTGTTGCTTTTATATCTTGCCTTATTTCTCAATAAAAACATGGTTTGACATCACTTCTGAATCATTTCCAATGGAAATGATTCTGAAGTGCTGTCAAAGCATGTTGTAAATTATTCTAAAGTGCTGTCAAAACATGTTTTTTTATGATGAAAATGGAAAATAGAAAATAAACAGCTGACAACAAAAAAAATAAGATAGCGGTCTAAGGGTTAAAACAATTTGTATATTATATTTTGAATATCATGATGGGTTCAAATGAGCGGTTGCAACTTATATGTTCAAAGAGAAACTGGAACATCATTATTATGCCACCGCAACAATCGTTGTCGGTGACATATAGTGTTTACCTTGTCCGTCTGTCAGTAGACGATTTTAATTGTCTGGCGAACTACTTCTACAGTTTTTGGCTGATTTTCTTCATATACATCCCAACCATCAAGTGCAGGAGTGCGTAACGTAAACATTTTCGCTTTCCCACCAATCCATCCACGATTATGCACCTTTTTCATCTCTGAAAATATTTTTTACTTGTCTGGAGAACTATTTCTACAGTTTTTGGCCGATTCTCGTCATACTCGGTGTACATCCCAAGCATCAAGTGCAGGAGTATGTAACGTAAACATTTTTGCTGTGCCACCAATGCCCCTTATTCCACTCTAAAAATCACACGATTTTCACTCTAAATTACTAAACCCCTATAATCAATCACTCACTCGATGATTGCTTTTATATTCATGAATACCCAAATACAGCGGTGGCATTTTACAAACAATTTTCTAGTTTTAACCATTTACTGTTTCAAAAGTAGTGCACTACATTTCCCTATCTGAACCGTCCCTAAATGACCTTACCTGTTGTTGGGATATTAAACCCATTCACTTTCACTATAGGAATGAATGGCCTTTTTGTGGAATTTATCGGGGTATAAACTTGGAAAAGTCGCGGGAATACTGGACGAAGGCCGGAAGGCCTCGTCCAGTATTCCCGCGACTTTTCCAAGTTTATATCCCCGATAAATTCAACAAAAAGGCCATTCATTCCTTATAATTCCAGCATTTGAAATAAATTCATCAAGAAAATGTGTTTATTTTCCGTTTTCTTAAGAATTATTTTAACTGCGCCTGACGGTTACGGAAAGTAGTTTGGCATGGAGTTTACTGGGATATAAATTTTGGACAAAGACTTGCTATGGACCAATCAAATGTTAGGGAATTGTGTAAATATTTTTGTGCTGGAATTATTTTTCCATATCTGGAAAACCAGTGAAATTAATAAATATTTTATTATTAAAATTGTTACATCCATAACGGACCATCCTGCATGTAGTGGGTTAATGTGTGCCAGAATCTAGTTAGTGAACGTCATGATCCACAGCGGTAGCAGAGTGAAAAGACAAATTGCGTAATGTAGCCTGGAGATCCATTAGTTTTCGGACAACTAATGATATTTTCAGGCATCAGAACTTAACAAGTGGAACACCTAGAAATAAACAGGCAATAGCCCAAGAAAACCATCCCTTGTGATCATAAAACTGATTTGCGGCTGTGACTGGAGAAATGGGGCTTACTGGTTTTGCGACCAGTGTAGATCCAGATCAGACTGCATGCGCAGTCTGATCAGGATCAGCACTGTTCGCCATTCTATTAATGAAATACATGCTTCCAACATGCAATATAGATCATTATCATCAGGCTACATGAGAGTGCTATTCGATCAGGATCTGCACTGTTCGCCATTCCATTAATGAAACACATGCTTCCAACATGCAATATAGATCATTATCATCAGGCTACATGAGAGTGCTATTCAATCAGGATCTGCACTGTTCGCCATTCCATTAATGAAACACATGCTTCCAACATGCAATATAGATCATTATCATCAGGCTACTGAGAGTGCTATTCGATCAGGATCTGCACTGTTCGCCATTCCATTAATGAAACACATGCTTCCAACATGCAATATAGATCATTATCATCAGGCTACATGAGAGTGCTATTCGATCAGGAGCTGCACTGGTCACACATCCCATAAGCCTCATTTCGCCAGAGCCACATTTGGGACACGCCATGTGATTTTGTACCTTCGGGCATCTGCGTAATTTCATTAAATACATTTACAATATGTTTCATAAATAATGTCAGAAGTTTACAAATTTTTTGAAAAATTTGTCAACATTTGACGTACATCATGTACTCTGAAAATGTTGTCAACTTTTGACACCATTTACGGAAAATATTGTAAATTTTGTAAACATATTTCATGAAATTACGCATATGTCTGAAGGTACAAAATCACATGGCGTGTCTCATTTCTAAATGTTTGTTTCTCTGGTATTGCCTCGCTGGTTGATTGTCGTTTTTCACAGTGACTGACTTGCAAAAAAAAATAACAACAATTAAGATATTCAGTAATGTTGAAAGTAAATTTTCAATGTCATTTACTGAAAATATGATTTCTTTTCCAAATCAATGTTGGTGAAATGGCGATGTTTGACAATAAAAGTAATATACTAATAACAGGGCCACATATTAACTTCAGGAGAGATATTTTTGTCCTGCTATTCTGAAGATATCACTTTCACAATGAACGTTAATTTCCCATTACCAGAGGTAATTATTGGCTATTGCCAGGATAATTATAGTATTATGTCTAAAAAGTTCCATTTTTGAGACAGAAATAGCGATGTCCACTCTGTTTACTTTTTGTCTCGCCCACATTAGTGGAAAGTGAGACAATGGTCTCAATTGAGGAATAGGTGTCATCGTACGATCTAGTACATCAAAATGTTGCATATCTCCTGATATGTTCCTCACCTCACATTGGTGGCTAACAATTCTGTGCCATTCGGGGGGGGGGGGGGGGGGGGGGGTCATTTCACTAAACTTTGTGAAATGTTCGTAAATGCAAATTTAGGATCGTCTGTCAGTTTCAATTGATGGATTCACATTTATTGAGCATATGCTGCATATGTCAATAAATGTAAATCCAATAATGGTTTACAAGAAAACAATATTAATGTGAAATTTTCAGACTATCATAATTTTGCACTTACGAACATTTTATTCGCCCCCAGATGACCTTTACCTTTGTGTGTGAGACACTCGCTGGTGATTGCCTTGTTGCTGTGGAATGATGACAGTATTTATTATATACCTACCCTTGAAATACATAGTTATACTATGTAAATAAAAGTCATATGTTCTCATCGATGAAATAAACAATTTCCGGGGGAAAATACGACTACTTCCGCTATTTATATTCATATTCTGTATTTAGAAAGAAAACATTCCAAATAGGCTGAAAATACACATTCATTACCGTATACAGTCTAAAAAAACTGCTAATTTCGATGGAGCGGTATATAATAAATAGAATATTCATATTTTTGCAACAAATATGACATAATTATATGTTCATCACACCACTCGTTGCAAACATATGAATATCCTCCATCTATTCAGTAGATCCATTTAAATAAATTCTTAACCCTTAGACCGCTATCTTATTTTTTTTGTCGTCTACTTTTTAGCTCACCTGAGCAAAGCTCATGTGAGCTATTGTTACCGCAATGTGTCCGTCGTCGTACGTCGTCCGTGAACATTTTCAAACGTCTTCTCGTTAACCATTGGGCCTATAGTCACCAAACTTCATGGTCATGGTCCTTAGGTAGGGGGATTACAAAATTGTTAAAATGACGTCATTATGTAATCCAAGATGGCCGCTGTCTAAAAATAGCACAAATTCTTAAAAAAATTTCTTCACAAGAACCGCCAACCGGATTTCAACAAAACTTGGTAGGAATGATCGATGTACAATGCTCTTTCAAAGTTGTTAAAATGGTGACCCCAGGGTCAAAAATGGGCGTGGCCCGTGGGATCAAATTGGGGTCAAATTTTATTTTTGACCGAATATGGTCATGTCATATATCAAATCGAAGGTATCAACGAGGCGATCGCTCTGGTGCATTTTTTTTTTGAAATCGGATGGTCATGTCATCCAAGATGGCCGCCAAAAGGTCGTTCTTTTATCAGAGATTTCAAAATTCTGCTTCACATGAAACGCTTGGCCCATGATAGCCAAACTTAAAAGTTATGGTCCATGGGTGAAGCCTTTTCAGATTTGTTAAAATGGAGGTCATCGCTAATCCAAGATGGCTGCCTTCTAAAAATAGCATAAATTCTTAAAAAATCTTCTTCTCATAAACCGCTAGCCGGATTTCGACGAAACTTGGTAGGAATGATCGATGTACAATGCTCTTTCAAAGTTGTTAAAATGGTGACCCCGGGGTTAAAAATGGGGTCAAATTTTATTTTTGACCAAATATGATCATGTCTATATCAAATCGAAGGTATCAAAGAGGCGATCGCTCTGGTACATTTTTTGTCGCAATTGGATGGTCATCTCATCCAAGATGGCCGCCGCAAGGTCAAGAGGTCGTTCTTTTATTACAGATTTCAAAATTCTTCTTCACACGAACCGCTTGGCCCATGGTGGCCATCTTGGATGAGATGACCATCCAATTGGCCAAACTTCACAGTTATGGTCCATGGGTGAAGCCTTTTCAGATTTTTTAAAATGGAGGTCGTCGCTAATCCAAGATGGCCGCCGTCTAAAAATAGCACAAATTCTTAAAAAATCTTCTCATGAACCGCCAGCCGGATTTCGACGAAACTTGGTAGGAATGATCGATGTAGAATGCTCTTTCAAAGTTGTTAAAATGGTGACCCCGAGGTCAAAAATGGGCGTGGCCCGTGGGGTCAAATTTTATTTTTGACCGAATATGCTTGTATCATAAATCAAATTGAAGGTATCGATGAGGCGATTGCTCTGGTGCAATATTTGTCGGAATCGGATGATTATGTCATCCATGATGGCCGCCAAAAGGTCCATTTATTCGAGATTTTGAACGTCTTTTTCTCGTGAACCACATGACCAATGCTGGCCAAACTTCATAGTAAGTCAAGATCCTTGGGTGAAGCATTTTCAAATTTGGTAAACTGAGAGTCATCGCTTAATCCCAGATGACCGCCATCTAAAAATAGCACAATTTTTTTAAAACACGTATGAACTCAATGTCACATTCTCCTCTAGTGTTCATGGAGTCAGGTGAGTGAATTAGGACCACCATGGCCCTCTTGTTTTTCTTTTTATCATCAAAAACATGCTTTCACAGCACTTTAGAATAATTTACAATATTGTTTGACAGCACTTCAGAATCATTTCCATTGGAAATGATTCTGAAGTGCTGTCAAACCATGTTTTTATTGAGAAATAAGGCAGGATATAAAAGCAACAGCAGACGACAATTGTTGTGAGTAGCGGTCTAAGGGTTAAACATATAACCTCATTCACATGCAGGGATTCCGCTGGGGAAAATAAAAAAAATCGCCACTCCAAAAAATAAAAAAATCGAAAATTGTAATTTTTTATCGCCAATTCTTTATTTTTATTGCCAATTGCGAAAGTGGCGATCACCAGCAGAATCCCTGCACATGGAAGGCAATAATGAAAAGGGACCATTTGTTTTCACTATTTCAGAAAGAACTCTAGTTTAGTACAGGTGGTTTGATTGCAGACTTTTTATCGCTTAAGCTCAGCACGACATGTGTGTGTTCTGGTTCATTTTCTCACATAATTTGTTTGCAGTATTGTTGCCCGTCTGTTTTGGTAAATACGTTACACTGAAGAAAACATATTTTCTGGTACACTGTGGTATGCAAGAACCAGTAGCCGATGTCATCAACATTGCAAAGTATACTTATCTAGCAAAGTATCTTTGAGGGAGAAATTTTTGATTTAAGGATAAATTTATTAATTTTCATCATACATTATCACAGCCATTTTGGCTGTGATAATGTAATAAATTCACTATAATAATTCTGTGTACTTTTAATCATCAAATATATGCAGTTGTTAGTTCTATATCAAATAATGCATTTCAGGAAAAATAAATGATTACTCCCTCAAAGTATACTTTGCTAGAAAAGTATACTTTGCAATGTTGGTGAAATAGGCTACAGAACAACCATTTGGCCCAAAGTATGGGACTTCTTCCATAGGCCATGCCATTGTTTGTCTCTGTTAAGCGTCCACCAAAACCTATAGCCAAAACCTACTGGACTTGGTCCTTCAGATCAGACTTAAAACCGAGGTCGTCCCTACATATGACCTTAGTTGTCGTTGGGACGTAAAACCCATTCATTTTTAGTCCGTTTTTTTTTTTAAAACCCAGGCTATTGGATTAGCGAAAGCCGGGTGGGCGGCGCCCACAATCAATGTTAAGTTTTCGTGTTTTCGTCCATTTCTTTGTTACTGTACCACATAGGACCAACAAACTTTCACAGCTTCATAACCAAGGGGTGCCCACCACATATCACTATCCAACATGTTACCTTTTTTTGAACTTGACCCATTTTTTCCGCGCAGTCGACTTAGCCATTTTCAATGTTAACTTTTCGCGTTTACAATGTTAAGTTTTCGTGTTTAAGTCCATTTCTTTGGTACTGTACCACATAGGACCAACAAACTTTCACAGCTTCATAACCAAGGGGTGCCCACCACATATCACTATTCAACATGTTACCTTTTTATGAACTTAACCCATTTTTTTCAGCGGTCAACTTAGCCATTTTCAATGTTAACTTTTCGCGTTTACAATGTTAAGTTTTCGTGTTTAAGTCCATTTCTTTGGTACTGTACCACCTAGGACCACCAAACTTTCACAGCTTCATAACCAAGGGGTGCCCACCACATACAACTATATATATCCAACATGTGACTATTTTTTTACCTTGACCTATTATTTCTACGTAATTGACTTGGCCATTTTCAACGTTAACTTTTTAACGTACGTCTGGTGAAAGTTTTTTGGTTAAAGTTTTTTGTTATACTATATCTCTGCAACTGCTTCGCCCGTTACCTTGAAACTTCACATGGGTGTTTATCATCATCCATATTTTCATTCTACCCCCCAACCGTGCGGCCCCTGTGTCCAATGTCAAGGTCAAATTACTTTGAATTTTTTTGTTGAAAGTGTTTTCGTGAATGTTTTTGTTAAAGTGTTTTCGTGTACTATATCTCTGCAACTGCTTCACCCATTACCTTGATACTTCACATGGGTGTTTATCATCATTGTCGCGCCCGCTTGCGGAAAGCGCGATATAGTCAGCATTTTGGCATACGTCCGTCCGTCCGTCCGTCCGTACATCCGTGTGTCCGGTTAAAGTTTTTTGGTTAAAGTTTTTCCATCTACTATATCTCTTTTTTTAGTGTCCATGCCTCGCCCCAAGGCGCGACATGCAGGCCACGGCCATCTAGTCTACAAAAAGTGGGTATAATTATGTTATCCAAGTGTCTATGCTTGGAAAAAACCTGGCCTTCGTGGCTTTGCCTCGTTTCTTGTTCATTTCTGGACTCCATTAATCTGAATAATATGTTTTATTTCTCTCTGTAAATATGTCTCGAAATTTCATTAGAATTGAATCCTCAGGACTCGATTCTAATGAAATTCCAAGACATATTCATGATATTTACAGGGAGAAATACAAGAAAATATGATGAATTTTGAACTATTTATAGCCCATAAGTTTCCCAGCATGCAAAGAGTTAAGATACCTGAAACATACTGACAACAAATTATTACTGTTGATCCTGATGGGACGGTTTTTTACAAGACACCTTATCTGCATCTATAAGTTTGCCAACGTTTGCTTTATGGTCAATAGGGTTGAGGAGGTTTATTATGGAAACAAATTATAATAAAGAGTTTGTAAAAATAAATTTTCTTAAAATTGTGAAGAAACGGCTGCATCTTATAACCCAATCAATCGATCGATCAATTGACCAAGCAATGAACCAACCAGATTCATCTCATAAATGTGTCCCAGACCGTCAAAAGCATGTTTGCGACCAGATGAGCCATATGGATCAGCCTACACATTCAAGCATCTTGACCAGGGCCTGTGCTATTTGTCATTCTGTCGCCAATGTCGCCTAACTTTCACTCACAAATAGATGTAGTTGCCAATTGACTGTGTGATGTGAATAGGGAACAAATGTTGAAATCTCATAGGGTCCCTTTATGGAGCCGCCAGGCCAAACAATTCTGCTTGCTGATTATGATACCAATATGTACTTCTGACATTTGTTTGCTGCAACATGCTTCATCATGTTATACACTCATGTTTTTATTTTTCACTTATGCAAATAGAACATATTTTCTTTACTTGACTGCATTTAGCCTGTGAAAACATTGTTAGCAGAAAATATTGATGAAAAAACATGTTAATCCTTAAATGAAGAAGGGCCTTGTTTGATTTAGATGCTATGGAAAATCCAAATTAGGTATCTCAATATCACATATCTATTCCTTTATTAACCCTTACAGTGTTGAATTAAAATGTGTCACTCATTATTTTTAGCTCATGTGAGCTATTGTTACCGCAATGTGTCCGTCCGTCCGTCGTCCGTCCGTCCGTCCGGGCAGACATTCAGGTACTTATGTGGCTAGCCCCACAGGGTTATGGACTTGTTAAAGGATAGGGTTGGTTACAATTAGCCACCTAAGATATCGTTTTATGTGGCTAAAAGTGGTTTTATGTGGCTAATATTTAACATGCGATAAGCCACATAGTTACCTGAAAGTAAGAACGTCCGTCCGTCCGTCCGTCCGTCCGTCCGTCGTCCGTGAACATTTTCAAACGTCTTCTCCTCGGTAACCATTGGGCCTATAGTCACCAAACTTCATGGTCATGGTCCTTAGGTACAATTACAAAATTGTTAAAATGAAGTCATTACGTAATACAAGATGGCCGCCGTCTAAAAATAGCACAAATTCTTCAAAAATCTTCTTCTCAAGAACCGCCAGCCGGATTTCGACAAAACTTGGTAGGTAGGAATGATCGATGTACAATGCTCTTTCAAAGTTGTTAAAATGGTGACCCCGGGGTCAAAAATGGGCGTGGCCCATGGGGTCAAATTGGGGTCAAATTTTATTTTTGACTGAATATGGTCATGTCATATATCAAATTGAAGGTATCAATGAGGCGATCACTCTGGTGCATTTTTTGTCGAAATCGGATGGTTATGTCATCCAAGATGGCCACCGAAAGGTCAAAAGGTTGTTCTTTTATTAGATTTCAAAATTCTTCTTCACATGAACCGCTTGGCCCATGGTAGCCAAACTTAAAAGTTATGGTCCATGGGTGAAGCCTTTTCAGATTTGTTAAAATGGAGGTCATCGCTAATCCAAGATGGCCACCGTCTAAAAATAGCATAAATTCTTAAAAAATCTTCTCATAAACCGCTAGCTGGATTTTGACGAAACTTGGTAGGAATGATCGATGTACAATGCTCTTTCAAAGTTGTTAAAATGGTGACCTCGGGGTCAAAAATGGGCGTGGCCTGTGGTGTCAAATTGGGGTCAAATTTTATTTTTGACCGAATATGGTCATGTTATATATCAAATCGAAGGTATCAATGGGGCGATCGCTCTGGTACATTTTTTGTCGAAATTGGATTGTTATGTCATCCAAGATGGCCGCCGAAATGTCAAAAGGTCGTTCTTTTATTAGATTTAAAAATTCTTCTTCACATGAAGCGCTTGGCACATGGTAGCTAAACTTAAAAGTTATGGTCCATGGATGAAGCCTTTTCAGATTTGTTAAAATGGAGGTCATCCCTAATCCAAGATGGCCGCCGTCTAAAAATGGCATAAATTCTTAAAAAATCTTCTCATGAACCGCTGGCCGGATTTCGACTAAACTTGGTAGGAATGATCGATTTACAATGCTCTTTCAAAGTTGTGAAAATGGTGACCCCGGGGTCAAAAATGGGCGTGGCCCGTGGGGTCAAATTAGGGTCAAATTTTATTTTTGACCGAATATGCTCATGTCATATATCAAATTGAAGGTATCGATGAGGCGATTGCTCTGGTGCAATATTTGTCGGAATTGGATGATTATGTCATCCATGATGGCCACCAAAAGGTCCATTTATTAAAGATTTTGAACTTCTTTGTCTCAGAAACCACATGGCCGATGCTGGCCAAACTTCATAGGAAGTTAAGATCCTTGGGTGACGCATTTTCAGATTTTGTAAAATGAGAGTCATCGCCTAATCCAAGATGACCGCCATCTAAAAATAGCACAATTTTTTTTGAAACACATGAACTCTGCACTGTCACATTCTGCTCTAGTGTTCATGGAGTCAGGTGAGCGAATTAGGGCCATCATGGCCCTCTTGTTTATTTCCATTTTCCTTTTCAAAACATGCTTTGACAGTACTTTAGAATAATTTCCAATGGAAATTATTCTAAAATACTACCAAACCATGTTGTTATTTAGAGAAAATACAAAATAAGAAACAACAGCAGACGACAATTTTCGGTTAAGCTACTGCTACATTATGAAATCATCTAGTCTTGATGTTATATGACCGAAGAAATGAAGTTGACGTCAGTACATTATATTTTTAGCTCATGGGAGCCAAATGTTATTGTTACCACTTTTTTTCTATCCTATGTAGAAATTGTTAATATACAATGCTCTCAAATTTGTTAAAATGGTGACCCTGTGGTCAAAAATGGTTGTTGTATAACCAAGATGGCTTCCAAAAGGACAAAGGGTCATAATTTTATTAGAGATTTCAAACGTCTTCTCACGAACCACTTGGCCAATGCAGGCCCAACTTCACAATTATTTTTTTCATTTGATAAAATTAAGTTGTAGAGTAATTCAACATGGCCACCATCTAAAATAGCACACATTCATAAACAATTTTCGCACAAACCAATGAACCGATTTTGATGAAACCTTATAGGAATCATCGACCATTAATTCTCTTGAAGATTTGTTAAATGGTGACCCCAGGATCAAAAATTGGCTTGGCCCGAGGTATCAAATGTCACTATAGTCTGTTTCAAGAAAGCTGCCCAAATTTTACGGCCATATAAACAATTAAAAAACCATATCTTTTTCGATAATATTAAATTAAAGGAAAATTTAAGAATGAGCCTTCTTTTTATTTCGTGAAATTTGGTCAAATATTGATTTTATTGCGAAAACAAAATTTCCCCATGTTAAATCCTCATAGACATCTTCACGGAGTGAAGATGTCTATGGGGATTTAACATGGGGAAATTTTTTAGAATTTCAGAAATACTGGACCGATTTTTAAAATTTAACTTTTGTTTTCTTAGATCATTTCCAAGCTATCTAGCTAGGTTTCAGAGTCAATTTCCGTAATAAAATCAATATTTGACCAAATTTAACGAAATAAAAAAGAAGGCTCATTCTTAAATTTTCCTTTAATTCAATACAATCGAAAAAAATATTGTTTTTGAATTGTTTATATGGCTGTAAAATTTGGGCAGCTATAATTGTTTTTGTTTTGTTTTGACGATTGTGGTCATGTGAGTGAGACATAGAGATCACAATGCCGGCATTGTAGGTGGGAATAATTTTGGATGTATGTCAAAATGATGTATACCTCCTGATACGTTAGTCCAATAATTACAAAACTTCACCAATAGCTTCCTCACTTTGATGGGCTATCCACCAAGTGTCATACAGTTAACATTGACCGTCGTTCGTGAGACACCCGCTGGTGATCGTCTTGTTTTCAAAATTGTGTCATTATGTCAACCAAGATGGCCGCCAAAATGTCAATATGCTATTTTGTTAGCAACTTTGACTCTTGTCTAGTCCTGAATCACTGGGCCTATGGTTATGAAACTTTGCAAACATGGTCCTTAGTTGAAGCCTTTTCGAATTTTATAAAATGAAGCTGGTGTGAAATCCAAGATGGCCGCACATGTCAAACCATTCAAATGACATCTTCTCATGCACCAATGGGTGGAATTCGTGGAAACTGCACCTGTAGCCGATTTCATCAACATTGCAAAGTATACTTTAGTAGCAAAGTATACTTTGAGGGAGAAATTTTCAATTTTATGATAAATTTATTAATTTTTATTATACTGAATTTATTACATATTTAATCATGAAATATATGCAGTTGTTAGTTCTATATGAAATAATGCATTTCAGGAAAAATAAATGATTACTACCTCAAAGTATACTTTGGTAGTAAAGTATACTTTGCAATGTTGATGAAATAGGCTACTGATTGCCTTTCAAGATTGTCAAAATCGTTACCTCATGTGCATGGCCTAGTGGAAGGGGAGGTAAACTAGAGCTCCAGATAAGGTGCATATTGACACACTTATTTTAGCACATTGATTTTGAAAAGTGGGAGTACAAAATACTCGCAGCAATGTGAAAATACGCATTGATTTTGTGTTTGCTTTTTGCAGCTGAAATAAGTGGATTTTAAAATGTGTTTTAAATTTTGTTTTATCATTTGTTCCCTATTTAATAAGGAAGTAAATCAATAACACATTTGTAAAAGTAAAATAAGCATTGAATTTTAAATCTGGGGGTATAATGCTCTTTAGATACAAAACTTATGCAGAGCTCTGGGTAATTTGTTGGATAAATAGAAGGTATTGATGAGCTAATCGCTCTATCACCATTTTTTCTTCAAAATTGAGTCGTTATGTCATTCAAAATGGCCACAGTAGTCTCATTCTTCTGTTAGCCCAGACATTGAATCTGCTGTGGACTTCAGGTGAGCAAATCAGGCCCATTTGGGCCTCTTGTTATTAACAGTATGCCATCTGAGTGATGCCATGCTACATCTTCCATGACTAAGTACAATCACCTTATAACAGTGGGTGGCAGGTGGGAGCATGTGATGGGTAATTTAACGATCGGGGTTCATCCCTACCGGAATTCCGAATGGAGACCTGGTTTGGCCCTCACATATATATGTCTGTGACAGTTTGTATGTGACAGTTGAATCTGGTTATACACCTTATGCGAGTATTATGATTATTCGTAATCCTATTTTAGGGGAATGGGCCAAGTGACTTGGTGTGGTATGGACCTGACACCAGGTCAGGTTATTCTAATTTCAGGGCTGAATATATTTCTTCTCGATGTAAATTTTCCGTTCTGATTTTGGGATTTTCCCCCCAATGCAGTAGGTTAAAACGGGATTGAACCCGTTTGAACCCGTTTGCCCAGCCTTACACGACCGTAGCTGTTGATAGGCCGTTATAACACCAATAAACACACAAAACCTTATAACCTTTTGACCGTACACCACCTAGCTTTCACTTTCAAGAAATTAACAAAAATCTTTAATATTTCTATGATATCCTTGATAATAAATTTGTTGTAGCCTTAGGTCCCATTTCTCTTGACGAGTCAATTATAATACAACAGAAGTGTGGAGCTGATATTGCTTTTAAAGCTTGAAATCAATTAAATCCAGGTCTTATAGTATTATAGAACTGCACACGAAGACGTCAATGCTAATATATTCTCCATATGTGATATGCCATCACAAAAAAGGCTTATTGAGCTTTTGACAAGTGTAGCTTCAGATCATCTTAAAAATTGTGTTATAACACATACTTTTTAGCTTGACTATTCGAAGAATAATTAGAGCTTATGTATTCATCACGGCGTCGGCGTCACCGTCACCACGCCTTGGTTAAGGTTTTTAGTCAAGCTTGTATATGGAATACTCCTGGCCCTACACCCACCATACTTGGACAATTTCATCTCCTAGTGATGTACATCAATAATCCCTGACCTATATTTGACCTTGACCTACTTTTACCCTTGAATTACTTAGTTAATTCCCCTTGGTTAAGGTTTTTAGTCAACCTTGGTTAAGGTTTTTAGTCAAGCTTGTACATGGAATACTATTGTGCATACAGTCACCATACTTGGACAACCTTTTCTCATTGGGATGTACATCAATAAACCCTGATCTATATTGACCTTGACCTACATTTCCTCTTCAATTACTTAGTTAATTCCCCTTGGTTAAGATTTTTAGTCAAGCTTGTAGATGGAATACTCCTGGCCCTAGACCAACCATACTTGGACAACTTCATCACCTAGTGATATACATCAACAACCCCTGACCTATATTTGACCTTAACCTACGATATCCAACTTTCGCGGCCATCGTACCTGGACAAAATCCATAGTGACCACATGGTCAATTTCAACTGACCAATACATGATGGTCAGTCGGCAATTTCCGTGATATCGGCTTTTTCCGTAATCTCTCTGAAATCTACAGATGTCATGTGATGTACGTAATTTTATCGATATGTAAATCGATAATCCATGTATATGTAGTGTGGTGATTCCACCATTGACCACTGTGATATTATTTCTAACCATATGAAATAAAGATGAAATTATATTAAGTATTGCAAGTTGCAATTATGTCAAAGATAATCAAATAAGACAAAGTCTATGCTGAAATTACAATTTCTGTTTATTTTGCAGAAAATAATTCTACCCTGGTTGTACAAATAAAGTTCAAGGAAGTTTAGTTTGCAGTAATAATCGTTAAATCGCGTAAATAATTACAGATGACCGATGTACTGGTTATATATATTCTCAGACTGGCGAACTTTTTTTAACTTAATATTTCTGGCAATATACATGTAGCCTAATGCAAAACAGCGATTGAAACCAGTGTATACCCAGATCAAGCTGTGCATCCGCACATTCTGAATGGGGTCTACCCTGGTTGTACAAATATAATTCAATGAGGTTTAGTTTAGTTTGCAGTAAATAATTTGCGATGATTCTGCTTAATTCCCTGGAAATAAAAACAACACATTTCCATTTATTGACAATTTTATAATTTGTGACACTTTCACCAATACTAGTTTCGATAATCGGTGGAAATCTGTTAATATTGCCGTGAAATCAAGAGAAAACATGCAACGATACAAATAGTTAAAACCAGCGTAAGTAATCATAGTTTGTAAACTAACGTAGTCTGATCGAAGATTTATAATTCCCGTGAATTACGTTAATTATTTCTAACCATATCAAGTAAAGATGAAATTATATTAAATATTGCAAGTTGCAAATGTCAAAGATAATCAAATGAGACAAAGTCTATGCTGAAATTGCAAATCAGTAGAATATGTTTGCCGTACTGCAAATTTAAGAGAAACACTTTTTATTAGGGTCTCATAATTTAACGCACAAATCTGGTAATAAAACAGAGCAATATAGGCCAGCTCAGCTTTATCAACCAGCATTAATAGTACATTTGTAAACTAACGTAGTCTGACCAAGATGTATAATTCTCGTGGACATAAAAAGGGAATTACGTTAATGATTTCTAACCATATCAAATAAAGATGAACTTATATTAAGTACAGTAGAAAATTGATCTCTCGAACAGGTCTCAAACAGGTCTCAAACCTCGACTGAGAATATATATTTGTATTTTAATTTTGTTCTCACAATTTTATAATTTTTATCAAAATAGCTATCATCTGATAGATACTTTATACCAACAATAAAACTGTGCGTATTTTTTATAATGCATGTATATACTGGAGAAACGGGACTTCTAACAAGCGTTATTAGACTACAGGATCGTGCTATTTGATCAGGATCTACAATGGTCACAAATACCATAAGCCCCATTTGCCCAGTAACATAACACATAAGTATACCAAGCAAGTCGATTTGACTTCCAAAAGTTGTAAGTTCCCTTTTGTTTACCAGTGTCCAACATAGCCAGTCAAAACAATAAGTAGCGCATGCACATGAAAACCAACATGGTTGGCATGTTGACTTCCTCACCCATCAGTTAACTAATACTGGTCGGTGTTTGAAATGTTTCAATTTCATCAACATATATATGGATAAATGACTAACAACATCGATGGTATCCCAGGATTTTAATTTTAACGTTGAAATAAAACATTATTAGGTAAACATATTTTATGTGGGATTTGCAAACAGGGCACGTTTTCTCATGCACCTGTCCCCATTTGGAGAAGTGTAATATTGATTTTTTTAGCTGACAATATACAAGGCTGTACACAGGCCAAAAATTGGACGCTGATGTGTAAGTGTGATTTACCTCAAGATAAACTGGATTACTCGATTGCGCATGAATATCGGTAAAAACTAATCCTGTTTATCTTGAGGTTTATCTCGAGGTTTATCTTGAGGTATAACATTTAAAATATACAAATATTATTTAAAGGAGTACCGATACGATATATTTAAATCCCGTTAATATTGCCCTGAATTTAACGTGATAAAACAATATAGGATAGTTTATCAAGACAAACGAGCGATATACAGATTTTCAACAAGCATAGATAATTTCATACTGCATAGTAGTGGTGCAACGATATACCGGTATACCGGTATATTGCGATATGTCATCCTGACGATACGTATCGCGGTACGGTTTTCGCGTATCGCGATATTTACTCCATATTCTCGGTCGCCATCTTGTGTTAAAATAATTGTGTAAAATTATTCAAAATAATTCAAAACATAATTTGTAATATGACGGAAGTCAATATTTGTAATAAACACGCCACAATTAGATGACTAATACATGTAGTGAGTAATCTCGGACGTCCAACACATCTGGAAGTTTTACAGCAAATTCCGTGTGTAAAGTTTGTAAACCGTACTGTTACCTGGGTTCATTTCCCACCCAGTGACCTAAATCTCGCTAATTGCAGGTCAGTCGAACTGTTTACAATACCATTTGTTTTACGACACCCGATTGTTTGACCAAATTTTTATCACATCATTAAATCAATAATCCCCTAGCCAAACATTGCTTCTGGCTACTGTAATTGTTAGTTCAAAACACGTGTTATTCTCGTGGCGAAGTTATTTATACAGTACAGCCAATCGCTGGTAAGTAAAGGCAGTCCTTAGTGGCATGATTGACAGGTTACTGTTGCGAAAGACGCCGGCAATAGATCTATCAGCGATTGATCATGAACGAGGTAGAGTTAACTCCCTCCGAATACTCTAAACCAGACAAACAAACACATGCAAACACGTGTTTTAACAGGCGCCGGATGCGAGTCGTCCGGTGGCGAACAAATTTCGTAGTTGTCTACACACATTTTTGTCAGCTTATGACGCTTTGTGGGATACCATTTCCGAAATAAAAATAGCATCCAATCATTAGCTACGATTGTGGGTATATACCCACTGAAAGCGCCACCTGACGAACCGAGTCGTGGCCTACACAGCGGATGCTTCCACCCATGATTGCAACTTTTTTTTCGCCGAAAAGTGTGAAAGAATTAAATACGAAATCGATATATTCTAATGCAATCCTTTTATGCCGAAAACAAGTATTGTTTATTACATTACTAACTGTTTATTTCAACCAAATATGACTAACTCTATTGTCAGAAAACATGAAAAAGTCTGTAAATATCACGGACAATTTCGGCGATTTCGTACCTTTTGCAACTTTTTCCAATCGATGTTAACGTAATCCGATTTTTATGATAATTCAGTTTGGTATTAAGTAAATATACAGAATGTATGCACATCCAAGTTCATAAACGATATTTATGTACACAGTTAAAGAGGTTCAAATGGGTGGTAACAACAATAATAAAAATAATTATACTTTTGAGATGAAATAAAGATTTTTTTTTTTTTCAAATTCTACAATATATTTTCAAATTCTACAATATACAGTCACACCTGTACTTACGGCCACCTGTATTAAGCGTCTCCCTCCGTTAAGCGGCCATTTTATTCCCCCCCAATGAAAATTACTCTAAAATGCACCTGTATTAAGCGTGAACCTGTCTAACGCGGCCAACGGCCAGTCAAAATCGTCCATTTTGCCTCGAAATCCTCGTTTTAGCGGCCATTCTCGGCAAAATATCGGAAATTCTAAAAAAAAAGCTGGGACCAAATTCGTTCAGGTAATCCCCATTTCCCACCCAGTGACCTAAATCTCGCTAATTGCAGGCCTGCCAAACTGTTTACAATACCATTTCAATTTGTTTTATGACACCCGATTGTTTGACCAAATTTTCATCACATCATTACGCGATTCACTAAAATCATGCCTACCAATAAAAGTCAAGGGTCCATAGTTTCAATAATTCCCCTAGCCAAACATTGCTTCTGGCTACTATAATTGTCAGTTCAAAACACGTGTTATTCTCGTAAGTAAGTAAATAAAGGCAGCCCTTAGTGGCATGATTGACGGGTTACTGTGGCGAAAGACGTCGGCAATATATCGATCAGCGATTGATCATGAACCCGCTATAGTTAACTCCCTCCGAATACTCTCAACCAGACAAACAAACACATGCAAACACGCGTTTATTTCAACCAAATATGGCTAATTGTATTGTCAGAAAACATGAAAATGTCTGTAAATATCACGGACAATTTCGGCGATTTCGTACCTACTTTTTCCAATCGATGCTAACGTAACCCGATTTTTATGATAATTCAGTTTGGTATTAACTAAATATACAGAATTTATGCACATCCAAGTTCATAAATGATATTTTAAGGGAATTTAAACGGATTAATTTGCATGCATCATAATGTGCAAGTTATAGCGAGCGTGGCATGGGGACTGCTGTTATAAGCCGAGCTATGCTGACCGTGGGCCGTTGCCTAACTACATACGCCAGACAAACTGGTGGTTTTCTGACGAATTGGTACATCTTGTAACAACAAACACGCGATTGACCCATCAAATTATTAAGCGTTCCGTTTGATAATCCATTCTATTGTGCATATTGTATTTACATTATCCAGTAGCGGATTCAGGGGGGGGGGGCCTTCAGTTTGGCATTTCTAATTGACCTAAGCGCTGCTTAGATCAATGAGTATTCGAAATTAAAGTAAACACTGGATATTATGATTTTAACAAGATAATTGGATTGAATTATATTGCAACAATTAAGCTAGGTATGACGATCGACACAGCAAAATAATTGCCGTTTGTTTGTTAGTCAATGAAGGTGTTAAATTTTAATTGGTAGCACGATTAACCCAAATCCACTTTTTAATTACATGTATAGAATTCAGCCAATATAAATGTTGGATATTTTGTTCAATCCTTCCATTCTTTGAATATTGTTACAGTAACAAGTTCAAAATTTCGCCAGTTAGACCTTCAATATGTCTGCTAAAAAAAGAAAAGTTCTGACGTTAGATGACCGTGTTAAAGTCATAAAGCTTTTAGAAAGTGGGAAAAGTACTCGGCTCGTTGCTGAGGAATTTGGTGTCGGTAAAACACAAGTTCAGCAAACATTAAAGCGCAAAGCTGAGTTCATCTCTGATTATGAGAACAATGTAAACCCTGACAGCAAACGACAAAAGCGTGTCACTGTTAATGACGACATCAATGCTCTCACTTGGAAATGGTTCCAAGATGCCTCAGCTAGGCGTATTCATTTATCGGGACCTCTAATTAAAGAACGGGCACTTAAATATGCTGAGGAACTTAAGATAGACACATTCAAAGCCTCAAATGGATGGCTGGACAGTTTCCTCAAGAGGCACAACATTGTCTTTAAAACCATGAGTGGCGAACGTGGAGACGTGGACAGCAGTGTCGTAGAAGATTGGAAGAAGAAACTTCCGGAGATCTGCGAGGGTTACGAGCCTCAGGATATTTTTAATATGGACGAAACAGGTGTGTTTTTTAAGGACGGTAAAAGAACAATGTTTTCCGTGAAAGGTGCGGACTGTGCAGGGGGAAAACGGTCAAAGGACCGAATCACTGTTGCTTTGTGTGCCGGCGTGACCGGTGAAAAGTTAACACCTCTAGTGATAGGCAAATCCCGTCAGCCAAGATGCTTTAAAGGCATGCAGGCATCAAGTCTTCCAGTCACATACAAATTCAACGAAAAGGCTTGGATGAACAGTGAAGTTTTTGGGGACTGGGCGAAAAGCGTTGACAGGAAAATGAGAAGACAGAAGCGTAAAATTCTGTTGTTTGTGGACAATGCGCCTTCACATCCCAAACTTACCTTGCGCAATGTAAAGCTAGTGTTCCTACCACCAAACACGACATCTCTAATTCAGCCGATGGATCAGGGCATTATTCAGACCATGAAACTTAAGTTCCATAAACGCCAGAGCCAGAAGATATTAGCCCAAATGGAAAAAAGCGAATTGCGGGGTACCGACTTACTGAAGCAAGTGAACGTCCTGGATGCTATCTACTGGGTGAAAAGTTCGTGGGATGAAGTAGAAAGCAGCACAATCACCAAATGTTTTGTAAAATGTGGATTTAAATCAAATCAGCCAAGTGGTGTCATATCAGAGTCTGATAGTAGTGAGCCGATAGCTAGTGATGAAGTGAGTGATGATATGAGTGATGATGATGATGATGATGAAGTTCCACTTTCGATTTTGAAGATGTCTCATGAATTATTTGGGTGTGAGTTAATGAGAATTGAGGCTTCTATCCCTACATGCGATGAATCAATGGACTGGAACAAAACAGCAACAGAAATTCTAAACGAAAATGAAAATCTGAGTGATGATGAAAGTGATGACGAAATTGGCACAACTGAGCATTCTGTAAATGTGTGTAGCTTGGCACAGGCTGAGGACTATTTAGAGCAGCTGAAATCATTTGCATTAAGTAAGGGACAGTCAACAATGCTGGATAACATTATGGTACTGAGTGAATTAGCCACACCAATGAGAATTGAGTAAAGTTGCCAACAAACCAAAATCAGCGACTTTTTTAAAAAGTGTTAATCATGTTACTATTGTAAATAACATTCATTAAATCCAGATTCACAGGTTCAAATCAGTGGTCACAAACTAAAATTTAGTGAATAAATAAGAACAAATGTTTATTGAGACAAGTGTTAATGTAAATAACGTTTATAAATCCATATTCAAATCAGTGGTCACAAACTATAATTTAGTGAATAAATAAGAAAACTGTTTATTGACACATACATATTGAGGGTACATCACTACATATTTTTCTTATTTCTTCAGCAAATTATAATTTGTGATGAACTGCCTCCAACATATATTTCAAATAATATTCACAACATATACTTTGATGGATAAATAAGAAAAGAAAACAATATTGAAGCATTACATTACAAATAATGTACAGTTTGAAGACACACCATGAACAAATTATATTTGTGGAACTGCCTCTACCAGATGGTAGAATGAGATTCACAACATATACTTTGATGGATAAATAAGAAAAATAGTAAAACATTACATGTACATGTATTCTGATTAATGCCCATAACGGGTTTATTGTTTATTTCTGAATACATTCTTACTGAAACATGAAATTGTTCTGTTTTTATTTCTCCCTATACACTGTACTAGTTCCATTTATATTTATCTGTTCAAAAATGTACATATGAACTTAAGACAAGTTTGACTGTACATTAATTGTACATATAAATCTATATGGAACAAGTTATGAACTTAAGACAAGTTTGACTGTACATTAATTGTACATATAAATCTATATGGAACAAGTTATAAGTCGGTCCAAGATGAACCTCCATTAAGCACCCACCTGTGTTAAGCAAGCAATTTTGGACTTTCCCATGGCCGCTTGCTTAAGACAAGTTTGACTGTACTACATTTGCTTCCCAGCCCCCCACCCCCACCCCCCAATGTGTCTTTTTATTTCTCAATGAAAGTATACGTTGTTAACGCTCGTTTAAATCGTCTCGACGAGGTGGCTAAGCATGTTGATGCCTCTACCCCTCTAATAGATATGCATGCTTTTGAAAACATAGAGTTAATGTACCGTATATTGCTAGCCAATCGGTCCCAAAATTAACGATAATATCTGCCCTCGACTTATGGCTAGGGTATAAAAATAATATACCGAAAGTCTGATACAAAATGGTCAGGGAAAATCACGACTTGGTGCCATTTTTATTGCCAGATAGGTACGTTCTACTGGCGAGTACTGCAGTGGCGGTATTTTTCTTTTATGTTTCTAAAATAAATTATGTTAAATCATACCATGAGTTGCAGGCAGAATGAACAATCATTACTTCCTTCACAGAAATTTTGCAAGTGGTTTCGCAACATCCGTGAAATGAAGGTCTGCTCGATTAACACAATAAATTTGCACATAATTTTGTCTCCCGTTGCGTGAGACTGGAAACAGATACAGTGTTATGTAAAGACATTCACTGATGTGTGTGCCCCATGGACAATATCCTACAGGAGAGGCTATTATAATACTGACCGGTATGGACTGTCTGCTGGCAAAATGTATGTTACCATGTGTAGAACATTTTCGACCAGTATATGGCATAGCGATCACGACAATTTGGATATTTACAGCTCACCATTCCATCAATGAAGCACCCAGCATGATAATAACAAGCAAAATACAATGTTCTCATGCTAAATGGATGTGCAATTTGATCAGCAGCTACACTGGTCGCAACTACCATAAGCCCCATTTCTTCCGTCACAGCCAAAAAATGAGAGAAAAGCACTGCACACATCACCAGTCAATTCAGACTTGAAATCAAACAAGCCACTGTATCCGGTCATTAACCTGATCAGCTGTGAAATTGCCAGGTAACGGCTGTTCCATTTACCTCATAATATTTGTGACCAGTTGCTATTATCATTATTTACTTTATAGAAATACAATTAGTTTGTCTCTGTAGCAGTTAATGATGTTTATGCTTATACACAAGTATTAATATTGCAATAAAAAAACAACAGTATTGCAACTGATTAACTAGTTTATTATAAAGTTTGTCCAATTCACGTAACAGCCAATTTTTACAAGATATCGATTGAATATGTGTGTATTAAAATGTTTCAAACACGACCTTTGCATTTCACTGGGGGTGACAGTCGATAGATATTGTACAGTAAGCACAAATGATATATTTTCTACGTTTATGCGAAGCATATTTGCTTCAAACAAACTACAGAAAGCACAAAACTTAGCCAAGCAATACAGGCGATTCATGACCTAATTTCGCCTGCACCCAGTAGCCGACAAATTTTCATTAGTCGACTTATGGGCCGCGACTTGGCTCAAGACTGATTTTTTGGGCTCATTTTCGTGCCTCGACTTATGGGGCGGGTATAGACTTATGGCTAGCAATATATGGTATACAGTTATACGCGATAACTATAAGTAAGAGAAAAAATCAGGGAAAATATGATTTTGATCACTTCTCCCTAATTTCCTCTCGTCCAGAAATAATCATTAATGTCAACCATTTCTGGGCAATGTCCTGACCCACACAGTGTTTTAATGTGTTCTAATGACAATAATAAACAATAAAGACTGTTCTTTATCTCCTGTTTGTTTTTATTATTATTTGTTCATACATGGTATAATATCGCAATACGTATTGCAATATGGGTTTGTTGTATCGCAATATATCGCAATACGGGTTTGACCATATCGTTGCACCTCTACTGCATAGTTGACCAACATTTATAACGTAGACAAAAAAAGTAAATTATAATTACCATGTTACCGATAGTTATTTATAGCTGTATACTGAACACAGAATAACAAGTCAAAATTATATAAATTACTTCTAACTGTCTATTGACAATTACATAATTGCGAAAAATATTTTATTATGCTCCATTAAGGTACACAATGAGCTGTATAAATCAACAAAAAATGTATGCCGTTTTGTAATCACTGTAATGTACATGAACACGAGTCTGATCAGGGTTTGCACTGTTCGATGTGAAGTCTTGACTACTTACACAGCCGCGAGTGGGGCGGTAGCAGAATCCTGGGACGAATTATACAATACTGTGTCCCAGTACAATCTGATTAGGGCTTGTACTGTACGTTATTTAGTATGTACTGGGACTCAATATTCTATAATTTGTCACAGTCTGTGCTACTAGTGTACAGATTAAAGTATGATCAGACAGGATGAATGTCAACCACAACATAATCTCCTTCATTTAGAATGTTGTAGCTAACATTAGAACGTGGTCTGAGAGATGAAGCCATTCCTGCTACCATAGATCGTACTAGAATTGTCTCTTAATTGAGTAGTCTTGTCGGCATCTAAAAAAACACAAATCACAGTTTGCACGGCAGTTACTAATTAACTGCTTTTAATTGGCAACCATGACGTTAGTTTCAGGTTAACGGTGTAATTTGTTAGATAATCAGCAGTGTTTAAAATGAGCGATTAATATTTCGGTGACAAACACACTCGTCTCCAATTATTAGCTTCAAAGTACATGAAAATCAAAGTCTAATTTGGTTACTTTGTTCACAAATACTTTTACCGACAACACGGTCATGCCTCGGGTAACATACAATCGTCCCACTGCCGCTAAGCACCGTAAGCAGGTGCCCGTTTCAACGAATGTCACGAAAATTGCCGAAGATTTCCGTGATACGCTAACTGGAAAATGAAAACAGATGATGTCATTATTACTATCTAAAAAGGACCAAAATAATATTAACTTAGAAACATAATTTTTATATCAATAGATAGAAAAAATGAATGAGCTAATTGAAAATACCTGTGCATTTTTTGTCACTATTCTTATAAAATGAGATTTTGCAATTTTTCCAACGAAAATCGAGAAGAAAAATCACAATTTGCTATATAACTCATATAAAAACTACCGACTATGTTTAAAGCTAAAAAGAAACAAAATATTTTTATTTTAAAAACACGATCGAAACATCATCATAAAGTACAATAATTGAAGTTTAAAATGTGACTTGTGCATTTTTAATCGGTTGTGTAGTTTAAAAGTTACGTAAGAAATGGTAATAGTCTCCTATATAATTACATATAAAACTCGCCGCTACAGGTAAGGTGGCCGCGAAAGTTGGATATGATTTCCTCTTCAATTACTTAATTCCCCTTGGTTAAGGTTTTTAGTCAACCTTGGTTAAGGTTTTTAGTCAAGCTTGTAGATGGAATACTATTGTGCATACAGACACCATACTTGGATAACTTTTTCTCATAGGGATGCACATCAATAACCCCTGACCCATATTTTACCTTCACCTACATTTAACCTTGAATTACTTAATTATTTCCCCTTGGTTAAGGTTTGTACTCAAACTTGGTTAAGGTTTATAGTCAAGCTTGTGTATGGAATACTCCTGGGCCTACAGCAACCATACTTGGACAACTTCATCTCCTAGTGATGTACATCAATAATCCCTGACCTATATTTAACCTTGACCTACTTTTACCCTTGGATTACTTAGTTATTTCCCTTTGGTTAAGGTTTTTAGTCAAGCTTGTATATAGAATACTCCTGGGCCTACAGCAACCATACTTGGAATACTTCATCTCCTAGTGATGTACATCAATAACCCCTGACCTATATCTGACATTGACCTACATTTAACCTTGAATTACTTACTTAATTTCCCTTGGTTAAGGTTTTTAGTCAACCTTGGTCAAGGTTTTTATGCAGGCCGCGGCCACCTTGTTTGTCAAGCTATGTGTACATCGACAACCCTCGTAGTCGAGCTATGCTGTTCTCCTACAGCTGTTGTTATATCTGTAAATATACAAACCAGATATCACCATAGCCAGTGCTAGCGACTCGCTTGCTTATCAGATATACCGAAATGCTAATAAACCCTCCTCTGACTGTTACACAACTCATTTCCACCACAAAGTCCGCCATATTGTAAATAAACAACATGTGACCGGTACTACAAACAAGCGCTTGGAGGACCGAGACCGACACTTCCTCTTTCAAGGGTCATGTTTATGATACGGTTGTCGTGGCGGACTTAGCAGGGAGATGGGTAGGGTATACAAATGTTATGGCGGTATCTGGTTTGTATATTTCGAGATATAAAAATTACGTGTTAAAACACAATTTTTAAGATCTGTTACATATCAACCAGATATCGCCATATCAGTGCTGGCTATAATTGAATGGAGGTGGGACGAAAATACGGACAAGAAACGAACCTACATAGCTGAATAGAGTGATATAGGAACTATATAATCACCCGCTAAACGTCGGCGAACAGTCATCAACAGGGCTTTTAGCGTGAAGACCCCGGATGACTGGTCAATAAACGTACATGTATGTCCAGTTATAACCAGACGGTGCAAGGAGCCAGAACAACACTTAGGATGTAAGTCCCTTGGCTCATCCAAAGTATTACAATAGTTTGTATGCATAACGTATGACCGAACGACGAACGTGAAGACATACAAAGAAAGCTGAAGCACATAGTGTTAGGCTGCATTACACATATACCGTAAAGATTCTAATTGACGCCCATGCTCTAATAGACGCCCACCCCCCACTTTTTACTTTGAAAATGACCTATTTTTTCGCAGATTTTCACGAAATTTGTGCCTCTAATAAACGCCCAGTACTAAGTTGAAACAAAATCGGAGCCAATTGTCCAACTAGATTTCTTTTTCTTTCCAGTATTTCCTTGAAAATCTGGAAAAAAAACAACATAATTGCTACTTTCACTTTGAAAAGCGGAAGTGAAATTCAACTTTTTCCGGTGTCACAGTAAATTCCTCATCGGCAGTAGCTATTTGCATGGACACAGGGCGATCAGAATTTACAGTACACACTTACGGAGACGCCATTTTCAAAGCATCTCAAACCCATCTCGTATAATATGGGTGAAATTGACATCATGTTGGATTGTTGGCCGATATTTCCTAGGAGATGAGCAAAAATAAATATGACTTGTTCTGGACGTGGCCATGGGCCGAAATTAATCACACCGATATGGACCGAAAGGTACATGGGCCGAAACATCCATGGTCCGAACCATGACAGTCCGAAACGTCCATATGCGTAAATCTGATCAGCATTAATGATTGACGATGTATTGATATATCTAATATATACATTTATACAAGTACAAGTATTTAAACATTTTTACCGAGTGTACAATAATGACCAAAGTGGGCCGAAATGTCTTGGTCCAAAATGTCCATAAACTGACGGACACTACAAACAAGTCGGGTCAGACGTTTGAGAGTAACGTCCCTTCATTATGTTTTTGTTCAGATAGTAGAAAATCGTATATTTTTATCATTTTCTCTTCGCTGAATAATACTTGCCTCTATTAAACGCCCACCCAGGACTTCGGAGCCAGTGGTGATTCTAATAGACGCCCGGGCGTCTATTAGAATCTTTACGGTACATACGTGAAATTACCATATTAACCCTTGTCCTGCCAGAAGCTCAATGAGGCTTATCAGCTATCAGTGCCAGAGGTATAACTGCAGCAGCCAGTGGCCACTGCCAGCCGGTTTTGGGGATTTTATTCAGTTTATAAATGGTGCATGTATTTTACTTCTTAGTTGCCATTCACTGAAAAATGTGTGCCCGATCACCCTCTCTCCAAATCCACCGTACCCCACCCACCTCCGCCGCACGCATTTCCTCGGTGTCTCTATCGCTTCCAGACTCATTTCCAGGATCTCAGGCGATGTCATCCAGCTCAAACCCGTCAAACTCCTCGCTGTCAGATTTGTCGCCCTTTTGAAAACAAAGGTGGATTCTTTGTTCCTGGAAAACCCCCGCTTGTAAACATCTATTTTTACACATTTTATGAATGAAATCGTAGTAAGCAAACCTATATTTGGAAATTACAACCTTATTTTCATGGATGACATCAGACTTTATAGTCTCGGTGTGAATAAATGCAAAATTATCATTGGTCAAAAGCCGACGTACACAAACCGTGTAAACGTGGGACCGGCATATTACAGTAGTATAGCATGGTCCCGTATTGACACGGGATCGGCAGTCATTGATAGGGAGTAGTATAGCGGGTCCCGTGAGATGTCGGGATCAGCAGGAGAAGGGTTAATGGTAAAAACTGGTAAAAACGGAACACGCACCTAGACGAAACTGACCGAGAGGTGATAACCGACTGGGCAGCCACTAAGGGGCCCAAGGCAAACAAACCACATGCATGTGGTAGAGTGTTCCGTAAATAAAAACGTATACAAGAGCTCTCTGAACTCCAATAGCCTGCCCTTAGTACCTTATCTATGGGGACACAACACTATTGACAACTTGATTCAGAATATGGCTGAACGTTGCTTGAATATATCAATGGTCTAGTAACATAAGGTCGTAACTGCTATGCTAAAGCATAGCAGTTACGACCTTATGTTACTAGACCATCGATATGTCGGACCAAACTTTGGTGACATGCGTGCTATATCATCATGCTAATATAATGTCAGTTTTGCATTTTTATGTCTTCAAACTAACCTGAATGGTTGCAAACTGATAGGTTGCTATGAAATCGTCCTAATAATAAAAATCTGCCTACTCTAATCACTCAAATAACCCACCATAGACCATTCCGCTCTACCCACAGCCAATTGGCTAGTCCGCCACCTAAACTCCTCCTATTATTTTAGGACGCTATCAAGAGTGCAGGTATATTTGTCTCTCTCTTTATTTCGTGCTTATTTTGAATTTCTGCCGTGTATTGTGCCGTATTTGTCATTATATTTTGTTCAATACATATTATTATCACTCTTGTGTGTTACGTGATTTTCTCCATTGCATTTTTTGGGGTTTTTCACGGTGTTTTACTTTGTGTCACATATTTTCGCGTGTACGCGATTCGTACCCTAACGGGTTCGTCCCAAGTGGATTCGCTCCCGTGACACATTTTTTGTAGCGTTTTTGCGTTTCTTCTATCAGGTTTTGTTATACAATACTTGTTAGAATGCCGCAATCACGCGCTGCGTGTGGACACATGACTTCTCCTTGGGATACCCATACGGACAGGTGCTATTCCTGTTGCGGGTGTTGCAAAGAGAGGCCATGTGATTTGTCCGTCCGTTGGACGGATTCGACGTGGGGCAAGGCTGGGTCTAGAAGGTCCCATACCTCACGTCTGAACTGAAGAAGTCTGTGTCCGAGTCTCAGCTCTTGGGAGCAGTGGAACCATCCGAGGTTTCGGAGGTTGTGTTAAGTGATAGGCCGGTGATCCATACAGGGGATACCGGGCTGCTGGGGCCGGTGCCTGATCTCTATCACCCGGTTCGCAGAGGGCTATACCTATCACAGGGGTGTTTCGGCTGGTTCTTGATACTATATCACCCGGTTTGAAGCTGACCCAGCCTCTCTCAGTAGAGGCGCCCGGTACCGGGCACCGGGCACCGGGCACCGGGCACCGGGCATTATGTCACCGGGCACCGGGCACCGGGCACCGGTTAGGCTACCGGGCACCGGTCAAACACCTGGCACCGGGCACCAGACTCTCCTTGGACAGCCTGCTGCTTCCGGTAGGAAGACGTTCTTGTCTTCGGTTGGTCTTCGTTCTACGTGGTCACGTAAGTCGAGGAGTCGATCTCGTCGTAGGTCAGGATTGGGTTAGCTCTTCGATTTCGGGTTCGGAGTTTAGATCTTGTTCTTCCTTTTCCTCGAGGTCATTCTCAGGTTTTGGAACAGGTTCATCTAGATCTCGTTCTCCTGTTCGTCGTAGGAGACGGTTGTATAGGGCTTCTACATGTAGTACTAGCTTCGGCAGTACATATACTATTTGGAACGATACAGTACAGTTCTGTTGAATCAGATTCCACGTATGTGGTAGATGACTGCCAGTCTAGGGTTGCTGCGGCAGGTGCTTATCACATTCACCCGGTCACAACCTACCCTAACTCTCGCAGGAGAGGTGCCGGTATTGTGTTACGGGCACCGGGCACCGGGCAGGCACCGGGTACCGGGCACCGGGGTAGCAACTATTTCTGACCGGGGTGTTCGTGGGTTCGTATCCTGTGTACATATTGTGTTTTTGTATCCGGCTCCTCGAGATCTAGCTCTTCCGTTCTCGGAGGAGACGGTCGAGGTGGTATTGGACGCCGTGGTGCTTTGGCTCCGTACTTGTCTGGCCTGCTCTTTATTCGAGTGTATATGAGTTCGAATTCCCAGTCTATATTCAGGACTCGACACGCGATAGAGTTATGATGGTTCAGTTGGCTAAGATTCTGGAGTTCCTGTCTAAGTCCTAGTACTTAGTGGGTTTGTCGGCTCTTTCACAGCTGGTGGTTTTGCCAGTGGAGCCTCCCATAGGGGTACTTCCTCGGATGGCTGTTGTGAGGCTGATTCGGTGGTGGTGGAATTGCCGGAGTTGTCGTGGTTTCATTGCTCTCCTACAGTAGGGCTTCTTGTTACGTACATTGGGGAGCTTTAGGTAGGATTTGGCCACTGCGGGGTTCCTAGTGCTCAAACTTTGATCGCCACACTGGGGTCTAAGTTCTACATGCCCCTCTATGCGGTATGGTTTTTGAGATCTCCGTTTCTGGACAAGGACGCCGCAGCGTTTGGGATATCTTCGGCTCCTGGACCTGGTTCGCGTTTGCGAAGGCATGGGTGTAGGCTGTTAAGTCGATTGTGGCTATGCCAACTTTCGATTTATGTTTGAATCAGTATGATTCATCGTCTCTGGACGCAGTGCTTCAGTCGGCGATTTGTGCCGCTAAGCTCTTGTCAACATGTCTTTGGAGTTTTCTATGGACATGCTCTTGTCCAGGTGAGACGCAGTGATAGCCGGCTAGTTTTTTCTTGAACGGCCATAGTTTTGCTTCGTTCGCCTCTTTTGACCTCTGTTAATTGTGCGATCGAACGGCCAAAGGGCAGCTACGGTACCGATGGTCCCTCCTGCTGCTCCTTCTTGTCTACCTCCTGTGGGGTCGTTTCCCCTGACGGGGGTATTTTCAAGGGTTTAGTAGAGTCTCTCTCTTGAAGTATAGTGCTATAGAGGAAGTTCGGGACGTGGTCGGAGCGCCATTTGCCCGGTAGACTGGGTTGTTTCCATAGATCTGCGGGTCTCGTACTTCCACGTGCCCTTCCGCAGATGCTCTCGGAAGTTTAAGTTGTTTCCGAGTTTTGTGTCTTTTAGATCTAGAGTAGTCGTAGTTGGTTCCCACACAGGATTTTTCTTAGGTGGGAATGAGCTTATTGACCGATCTATCAGTCATCATAGTACCTTTGGACAGGGTGCGTGGCATCTTGTTTTAGTTTCCGGGTACTGGTCAGAGGTTCTCTGTCAGCTAGGAAATTTCTGCACTCCTGGAATTTCGGGGTGCAGAATAGGGGAAGGTTATGTTTGCGACCTCCAGTATTACTTACTAGGGCTATGGAGGCCGCACCCCGATCCTTTGGATCGGTCTCTGCCTAGGATCACCATCTTCCTACGTTGTATCAGATGGTGGGCAGTGGAGGTCTGGTTCCTACAGGGATTTCCCATAGTGTTACCTCCTCCTACTCGCTTTCTGTCCACAGACGCGTCGTGAGAAGGCTGGGGGGCTCATTGGAGCCCCTACATTGGTGTGTTGGTGGTCAGTGCAGGAAAATCAGGGACACATCAACATGTTTTAGCTTTTGGCAGTGTTCCGGGGTTGACAGCGGCGGATTCTGTTCTGCACGGACAGGTGGTTATGGTTTCTGCGGTCATCTCCGGTTCTGACGGAATGGCTTCTGCATCCGTTGGTGTCCAGTGCTATCTTGTCCGGATGGGGGTATCCATTTGTGGTTTTGTTGCGGCAAGGCTCAAACGTCGGTTTTATTTTTTCCTCTGTTTGCGCCCACGTACCGATTCGGACTTTTCAATTTACTCGTTCCAGTATAACTTCGGACCCATGTACTGCATGTTGGACATTGCTAAGGAAGTGATTTGAGATACCAACTGTTCGTGTTTATAAGATCGCATGTAATTCACTCAATTGTAATTATTATAAACTAGCGTCCGTTAATGATTATGGCATTTACGGATCGATTCATGTCAGGCATATAATTGGCTATTAACAAGAGTATTTTTGTGATTTCACGTCACACTGTCGTTAATTGGTTGACCACGGCTTACGTGGTCGGCTTTGACGGTATTCCGCGATTGTAACACGGTTACCGGCGGCATGTTTTGATCACTTTGTATGTGTGAAAAACTTACCTGTGCCAATTAAGTTTGACCAGACTTTACGACGCCCGCTGTTCAAATTGCATATCGACATTACAGTATAATGTGTATTAATTATACCATCGGGACTTGTTTTCCACATCGATATAAACGAAATGTCGACATTTCCGATATCGATATATCAGGATGTAATGTATGAGTTATATAGCAGTTCGGCCGGGACCACTAGCGTATATCGACATAAGCAGGTATATCGATGTAAGCAATGTCGACATAATGCGTATCGACTGTATATACACATGCTGTTGTCACTCCATCATTTCTGAAGCAATTGGGTATTTCAAAATATTAATGTTAATTGGTTAAATAGAAGCACACTACTGTTTACACATCATGCAGTTTCTCCTATGACCGAGATTTCTCCCTCAGATACTTTATCCCTTCTCACATGATCTGGAATCAGTTGTGGTTCGGGCCTCCCTCCGTCACGCCTGTCAGCGACAGTGGTTCACACTTTCTGTCCAGTCCGTGCGATGAAGCATTAGGTTCGGAAGAATTAGGACATCCGGTCCGACCGTAAAGTTTTTTATTACCAATTTTAAGCCAACGGGAGGTATCGCAATCCTTTGTCTTCCGTTGGATAGATAGGGCCATTACTTGAGTTTATTCTACAGTAAGTGGTTCTGCAGCTGAGTTGTTTAGGCCCTAAATGCACGAGGTGCATGTAGTCTCAACTTCTTTCTATGATCGCTCTCTGCACTGGCAGGAGATGCGTAACTGCCATCTGTTACGATTTTTCCGTATTTATTCCGGGAAATACGTTAGATAGACGGTAGTACGGATTACTATTAAAAGTACGATTTTTGATCGGCGCGGGTATATCTGGATATTATTATTTCGTTTAAATACAATTCTGCCAATAATCCTATTGTTTTATTTACCCGTTATCATTCTCGTCTAGGCGATTACCATTTGATATTCCAGCGCTCAGAGATATTGATTTATTCATCACGTAATTCGTATAATGTCTGATCTAAGCGTGCAGCCAACTTATTTGGGGATTGTTTTATCGGAAGAAGTTAGGACAACACTTCTGTTCATCTATGATTACAGCGAGACATGGCCCAATTTGGTCCTGTCACAGCGCGGTGATGTTTTTGCGTCTTGCAATCAGTGTTATTGTAGTTATTCGGGTGCTCATGGTAGCCGAAACTTGGGCCAAGGCTATATTTAACTTATTTTATGCATATAAGTGAGTACTGATTTGTGTTCCGGAATACATATGTGGTGTTCCGGAAAGTAACCCCCTTTTCTCTCCATGTTCCTCATGTGACCGACATGGGGTTGGTTGGCATCTCAGGGAGATGTTTAAGAACTGGGTCCGTTAGTAGCAGCGGGTGCAGTTGTGGGTTTATCAGCCGGTAGCATCAAGTTTAGGAGGCTGTTTGGATCTACCTGTTCGCGATAGTCTGCGATTTTTTCTGATTACCCGATTATTCGGTTTTTGTCTTTACAGTCCCAGTGGAATCCTGGGGGTTGGTAAGTGTGACTCTCCGCTCGATGAACTTCACTTGCTTTTGTTGATGAACGGGGATCTGTGGTGATCTATGGTTCTTACGGTTCATCACGCTGGCCCAGGAGGCATTGTTTTGTACATGTTTCAATTAGGGCGAGGCTACCTTTCTAGTTTGTAGCAGTGTTGTTGCAAAAGGATAGTGTTTCACTTTGGGTTAATGATTCTATTCTCTTTGTCTACTATACATGGGTTTATAGGTATACAGTGGTCGACACTCGCAGTGTCCCGAGATCCCGAGGATCCCTGTTTTGTAGGAGGAATCACTGCATTTTCAAGAAAATCCCATTCAACATTATGTAACAATAGGGATGTCCATGCTGCGGAATCCCTGGGCCAAAAGTTAGTGTCAAACCCTGGTATAGGTTTTGATCTGGCTTTAGGGCCAGTTTAACTCCTCAGCACTTGCTTGTTAGGATGACCTTAGTGCTTAGGGCGTTTATACTGTGTTCTCGATATGTACGAGTCATGTGTCGTCATGAGACTATGTATAGACTTTGAGTTTATCTCAGTTGAGTTATTGCGTGTGAAGTGCCGGGCGACTACATTCGCCAGGGCTTCGTCTGAGACTAGCGTGGTGGTGCTTGTCTTTATCCACCTCTCTTCTACTTTCGTAGAAAAGGGGGTGGGGGGGGGGCCCGCTTTGGGCTCCCCTATGATTCTAGGGTGAGACCATGTTATTACTATATAGGTAACAACCAAGTTTGTACCTAGACCAAATAGTTTTGTCTGTTTTGAGGGTTTTTAATCTGCCTTACCATTCCTGTCGAGTATGAGTAGTGAGAATACCTCCCACCATCACTACGAATTCTTGCAACCATTCAGGTTAGTTTGAAGACATAAAAATGGAAAATTATTTCTAATTTTAGTTTTTATTATTCATACTCACCTGAATGGTAAGGTAGACCCTCCTCCCGTCCCCGCTTGATGGTTTTATCTTCTCCCTACTTAGTATACTTCAGGCTATTTTTATCTAGCAGTGTCATTTCCATATGGAAATGATTTACTTTTGAAGCTGTATACCTAACAATAATAGGAGGAATTTAGGTGGCGGACTAGCCAATTGGCTGTGGGTAGAGCGGAATGGTCTATGGTGGGTTATTTGAGTGATTAGAGTAGGCAGATTTTTATTATTAGGACGATTTCATAGCAACCTATCAGTTTGCAACCATTCAGGTGAGTATGAATAATAAAAACTAAAATTAGAAATAATTTTCCATTTTTAACACACCTACTTTACCTATTATCGTGGATATGGAATCTCCTGTGACCTTTGCCCTTGCCACTTTATCGGAAATCTACAGTAGTCTGTTTTTACATAGGGTATACACCTATGTATAGGGATCGCCTCCGAAAGTTAGCCACACCCCAGACCCCCTCGATGCGGCGGTAGGTAGTGATATCTTGGAGTAACCATAACAACAAAATGCATTGTGTTACTCAACGTTTAACTGTCATACGCAACCGCTAATTGAAAATAATATTATGAAAAACTACTTGCACTGCACAATATCAACAACGGATGTTCTAAGTACAAAAATACATCGGATTATTTTGTTGCGTGTGATTTGCCCCCATTTGCGGTCATCGCTAAATTTAGTAACAGAGTTAACTCCCCTCCGAATACTCTCCGAAACAAGCGACACGTTTAACGCACAAACTACATCAAGTTTGACCTTCCGACAGCCTATTTTTGTCGCGCCCTCTTGCGGACAGCGCGATATAGTCGGCACTTTGGCGTACGTACGTACGTGTGTCCGGTTAAAGTTTTTGGTTAAGTTGTTTGGTTAAGTTTTTTGGTTAAAGTTTTTGGTTAATGTTTTTTGGTTAAAAACATTGGTTAAAGTTGGTTGGTTAAGTTTTTTGGTTAAGTTTTTTGGTTAAAGTTTTTCGTTATACTATTTCTCTGCAACTGCTTTGCCCATTACCTTGAAACTTCACATGGGTGTTTATCATCATCTATATTTTCATTCTACCCCCCTCCCGTGCGGCACCTGTGCCCAATGTCGAGGTCAAATTACTTTGAAGTTTTGGGTTAAGTTTTTTGGTTAAAGTTTTTGGTTAAGTTTTTTGGTTAAGTTTTTTGGTTAAAGTTTTTGGTCAAGTTTTTTGGTTAAGTTTTTAGCTCACCTGAGCGAAGCTCATGTGAGCTATTGTTACCGCAATGTGTCCGGCGTCCGGCGTCCGGCGTCCGGCGTCGTCCGTGAACATTTTCAAACGTCTTCTCCTCGGTAACCATTGGGCCTATAATCACCAAACTTCATGGTCATGGTCCTTAGGTAGAGGGATTACAAAATTGTTAAAATGACGTCATTACGTAATTAAAGATGGCCGCCATCTAAAAATAGCGCAAATTCTTCAAAAATCTTCTTCTCAAGAACCGCTGGCCGGATTTCGACGAAACTTGGTAGGAATGATTGATGTACAATGCTCTTTCAAAGTTGTTAAAATGGTGACCCCGGGGTCAAAAATGGACGTGGCCCGTGGGGTCAAATTGGGGTCAAATTTTATTTTTGACCAAATATGGTCATGTTATATATATCAAATCGAAGGTATCAATGAGGCGATCACTCTGGTACATTTTTTGTCAAAATCGGATTGTTATGTCATCCAAGATGGCCGCCGAAATGTCAAAAGGTCGTTCTTTTATTACAGATTTCAAAATTATTCAACGTTAACTTTTTAACGTACGTCTGGTTAAAGTTTTTTGGTTAAAGTTTTTCGTTATACTATATCTCTGCAACTGCTTCGCCCATTACCTTGAAACTTTACATGGGTGTTTATCATCATCCATATTTTCATTCTACCCCCCAACCGTGCGGCCCCTGTGCCCAATGCCAAGGTCAAATTACTTTGATTTTTTTGTGTACTATATCTCTGCAACTGCTTCACCCATTACCGTGATACTTCACATGGGTGTTTATCATCATTGTCGCGCCCGCTTGCGGAAAGCGCGATATAGTCGGCATTTTGGCATACGTCCGTCCGTCCGTCCGTCCGTGTGTCCGGTTAAAGTTTTTCCATCCACTATATCTCTTTTTTTAGTGTCCATGCCTCGCCCCAAGGCGCGACATGCAGGCCACGGCCATCTAGTCTACAAAAAGTGGGTATAATTATGTTATCCAAGTGTCTATGCTTGGAAAAAAACCTGGCCTTCGTGGCTTTGCCTCGTTTCTTGTTGTCTAGTAGCATAAGGTCGTAAGTGCTATATACCGACTATTATCATATACTAAAACAATCATTGACTAGTGAGCCATAGAATATAATCTGATATTCTATGGCTCACTAGTCAATAATTGTATAATATGTTCGGGCCAGTGAAAATTGCTTTCTGGCCCAGGCTCGCGGTCAAGGCGGCGGGACAAGACATTTGATTCCGTGGAATTCTTGTGTATATTTTAATCTCTTTAAAAACCTGTTTTGGCAGCGCAGTAGAATCGTCTCAGTATGTTTTTGTGGAGAAAATATAAAAATATTTAAAACAGACGCAATTGTCGTTTCCAGTGCAGGTACATGCGGACTCAGTAAGCCGAAAATGTCATTTATAGTAATTAAATAAGTGTATAACTGATAGTGACCATCAGTGGTATCAGGCTATTTTCATATGCAAATGAGGCATGATATTTTTAGCTCACCTGAGCGAAGCTCATGTGAGCTATTGTTACCGCAATGTGTCCGTCGTCGTCCGTCGTCGTCCGTGAACATTTTCAAACGTCTTCTCCTCGGTAACCATTGGGTCTATAGTCACCAAACTTCATGGTCATGGTCCTTAGGTAGGGGGATTACAAAATTGTTAAAATGACGTCTAAAAATAGCACAAATTCTTAAAAAATCTTCTTCTCAAGAACCTCCAACCGGATTTCGACAAAACTTGGTAGGAATGATCGATGTACATTGCTCTTTCAAAGTTGTTAAAATGGTGACCCCGGGGTCAAAAATGGGCATGGCCCATGGGGTCAAATTTTATTTTTGACTGAATATGGTCATGTCATATATCAAATTGAAGGTATCAATGAGGCGATCACTCTGGTGCATTTTTGTTGAAATCGGATTGTTATGTCATCCAAGATGGCCGCCGAAATGTCAAAAGGTCGTTCTTTTATTAGAGATTTCAAAATTCTTCTTCACATGAACCGCTTGGCCCATGGTAGCCAAACTTAAAAGTTATGGTCCATGGGTGAAGCCTTTTCAGATTTGTTAAAATGGAGGTCATCGCTAATCCAAGATGGCCGCCATCTAAAAATAGCATAAATTCTTAAAAAATCTTCTTCTCATGAACCGCTAGCCAGATTTCGACGAAACTTGGTAGGAATGATCGATGTACATTCCTCTTTCAAAGTTGTTAAAATGGTGACCCCGGGGTCAAAAATGGACGTGGCCCTTGGGGTGAAATTTTATTTTTGACTGAATATGGTCAAGTCATATATCAAATTGAATGTATCAATGAGGCGATCACTCTGGTGCATTTTTTGTCAAAATCGGATTGTTATGTCATCCAAGATGGCCGCCGAAAGGTCAAAAGGTCGTTCTTTTATTAGAGATTTCAAAATTCTTCTTCACATGAACCGCTTGGCCCATGGTAGCCAAACATAAAAGTTATGGTCCATGGGTGAAGCCTTTTCAGATTTGTTAAAATGGAGGTCATCGCTAATCCAAGATGGCCGCCGTCTAAAAATAGCATAAATTCTTAAAAAATCTTCTTCTCATGAACCGCTAGCTGGATTTCGACGAAACTTGGTATAAATGACTGATGAACATTGCTCTTTCAAAGTTGTTAAAATGGTGAACCCGGGGTCAAAAATGGGCGTGGTCCGTGGGGTCAAATTGGGGCCAAATTTTATTTTTGACCGAATATGGTCATGTTATATATTAAATCGAAGGTATCAATGAGGCGACCACTCTGGTCCATTTTTTGTCGAAATCGGATTGTTATGTCATCGAAGATGGCCGCCGAAATGTCAAAAGGTCGTTCTTTTATTAGAGATTTCAAAATTCTTCTTCACATGAACCGCTTGGCCCATGGTAACCAAACTTAAAAGTTATGGTCCATGGGTGAAGCCTTTTCAGATTTGTTAAAATGGAGGTCATCGCTAATCCAAGATGGCCGACGTCTAAAAATATAAATTCTTAAAAAATCTTCTTCTCATGAACCGCTAGCCGGATTTCGACGAAACTTGGTAGGAATGATCGATGTACTATGCTCTTTCAAAGTTGTTAAAATGGTGACCCCGGGGTCAAAAATGGGCGTGGCCTCTGGGGTCAAATTTTATTTTTGACCGAATATGGTCATGTTATATATCAAATCGAAGGTATCAATGAGGCGATCACTCTGGTACATTTTTTGTCGAAATCGGATTGTTATGTCATCCAAGATGGCCGCCAAAATGTCAAAAGGTCGTTCTTTTATTAGAGATTTCAAAATTCTTCTTCACATAAACCACTTGGCCCATGGTAACCAAACTTAAAAGTTATGGTCCATGGGTGAACCCTTTTCAGATTTGTTAAAATGGAGATCATCGCTAATCCAAGATGGCCGCCGTCTAAAAATAGCATAAATTCTTAAAAAATCTTCTTCTCATGAACCTCGGGCCGGATTTCGACTAAACTTGGTAGGAATGATCAATTTACAATGCTCTTTCAAAGTTGTGAAAATGGTGACCCAGGGTCAAAAATGGGCATGGCCCGTGGGGTCAAATTGGGGTCAAATTTTATTTTTGACCGAATATGCTCATGCCATATATCAAATTGAAGGTATCGATGAAGCGATTGCTCTGGTGCAATATTTGTCGGAATCGGATGATTATGTCATCCATGATGGCCACCAAAAGGTCCATTTATTAAAGATTTTGAACGTCTTTTTCTCAGGAACCACATGGCCGATGCTGGCCAAACTTCATAGGAAGTTAAGATCCTTGGGTGAAGCATTTTCAGATTTTGTAAAATGAGAGTCATCGCTTAATCCAAGATGACCGCCATCTAAAAATAGCACAATTTTTTTAAAACCCATGAACTCAATGTCACATTCTCCTCTGGTGTTCATGGAGTCAGGTGAGCGAATTAGGGCCATCATGGCCCTCTGGTTTAATTATTTATACTAAAGAAATGCGTCACCTGAAAAAATAATATTTTCGACCGATTTTAATGTATGATCATTGCACATCATAAAATAAATACAGAGATTAAATAGTAATGTCCGTTAACATTTTAAGCAAACACGGTTATCGCCCCTGATATCAGTGTGTAAATTTACGTCTGATATAAAATGTATAATAATGCCAATCAGTACATGGGATAATGGCCCATGAATGTTTATTTTGCCAGGAAATGTCTCAGATGATGTCTTTGATGTAAAGAACATTTTGTACCTACTGAGTGGGCATGTACCTTTAAGTATTAATGAAACTGCAACACCAACACCAACAATCAATCAATCAATCAATCTAGTTTAATCTTGTAGTACCCTATGTTCAGTACTTTCAGTACTTTGATTTTGTTTATGACTGGTTTGTTTGTAGACAAGTAGCAAGTTATCGTCTGCTGATTACACACTACTCCTCTAAAACCTTTCGGTCAATCAATCTGAAACTTTACACACATCTTCTACACATATTGTACATGTGCACCTTGGTGTTTTTATACAATTTTATTTACCTTTCTACTTTTATTTATTTAATTTATTATAATTTCTACTTCTACTTTCAAATTCACGTTAAGGTTTCACCTTTGCGACAGCTTCACATTTATTATGCATCTTCGCTGTCGACGGGCGTATTTTGTGATTTTTTTGGTTACCCACATGAAAATTGCCTTCACAGGAAATGTACGTCCAAAGTAGGATGTAAATCACGTAGCACGGTGTTCTAGAAAGGTTGACTTTCTCTAGGGAATTATGTCTTCAGCAGTCCTGTTAATTCACATAGTAGCTTGTAATATAATCCTGTGTAAGCTGGGTATTGGACAAGTCTGGTTGCATAGACAGTAAGAACAAGTGTGCATGTTCGAGGTTTTAATTTTGTAGCTCATTTCCAATCCAGTTGTAATCTATTGGGTATTTGACGGAACCAGTGGCATAGCTTTGTCCAATATACTTGCTCTACAAAATAAATGGAGATAGACATTGCAACTTGTAAAACAGTTAACCCATTACATGCGGAATACACCTTTACGGGTATGACATTTTTTTTAAATATTTTATTTTTATTATTTCTCAATGAAAGTATATGTTGTGACCACTCATTTGGTGGTCACGACATATATTTCTGAGCGCATATAAAGAAAATATTTAGGATTTTCCACAAACAAAATGGCGTATCCTCAACATGAAATGGGTTAAACTGTAAAGCCACGAGATGTTTATTTCTCTATCCAAATGCCACTGAGTCACAAAACATGTTTGACAAAATGAATAAATTTATAAAATTAGATTGTCAAATTAAGGTACAGACATTTTGCAAGATTAATATCTGAACAGTCAAATCTCGTTACAGATACTAATGTAAAGTATTGACACTTTCTATTCTATTTTAGTAGTGTGTACGCTCTACTAGTTTGCCACACTTATTGTGTCTCCAACATCGTTATTTGTCACAAGGTTGTTTGACTGACATGTACAGTGAAAATTGGTTAATCCGACACCTGGGTATACCGACACATTGCTTATTCCGACACAGCCAAAAAGTCCTGTCAAACACCCATTTGTTTTAATGTTAGATAGTTAACGTATTCCTACACCTACTACTTTCATATTTAATCCGACACTTTTATGACCCAACAACCCAAATAGTGCTTAGAAAGGCCTGTGTAATCCAACACCTGTAATCACCTCTGCCTGACAGCAATTTGTGAGAAGTTGATAATTACTCCAGTAATTGACACTTTTATTGTCGATACCGCTTGTGGAAAGCGAGACATAGTGATCACAATGATGTCTGGGTGTCCGTCCGTCAGTCTGTCCGTCCGAAATCTGCGTTAAAGTTTTTAAATACCTTATATCTCTGCAGTCCTAAGTCACATTGACTTGAAACTTCATATGCTTATTAGTCATCATCCATATATTCATGCTGTATTCCACTCATGCTGCCCCTGTGCCCAAGGTCAAGGTCAAATAACTTAGACGTTTGCGTTCCGAAATCTGCGTTAAAGTTTTTAAATACCTTATATCTATGCAATCCTAAGTCACATTGACTTGAAACTTCATATGCGTATTAGTCATCATCCATATATTCATGCTGTATTCCACTCATGCGGCCCCTGTGCCCCTATGTCAAGGTCAAATGATTTAGAAGTTTGCGTTAAAGTTTCTGTCAAAATTTGCTTTAAAGTTTTCACATACCTACTATCTCTGTAACCGTAAGTCAGATTTGCTTGAAACTTTGTATGCTTATTGGGCATCAAACTTCAAATAAATACACTCTGAGACCATCAAATGCCTCGGCGGGCTCGACATGCGGGCCGCGGCCATCTGGTTGTAATTTGTTTTTAAAGTTGCCTGGAAAGTGAACTGGGTACCAGGTTAATAATATTACGAATTTAATCAAGGTCATAATTACCTGTCAATTGTTGGTTACTCATTGTGACCAGTTGATATTTGCATAAGAACATCACCGTGCTACATTTGCGGTCAGTGTAGACGCAGATCAGTCAAGCAGGCATTATGGGGTTACTGTTACTGTGTATTCTGATCAATATACAGTTGCTTTATGTTTATAATATTGTCAACAACATTGACAATACATAACACATTTGAGTCATCTCCATTACAATGTGATGTCAATACATGAGAAACTTGAAGACAAAATATGAAACAACAGGGGCCCGTTTCACTAAACTTTGTACGACTAAAATGTTCGTAAGTGCAAATTTATTATCATCTAAAAATTTCAATTGAAGGATTTACATTTATTGAGCCTATGCTCAATAAATGTAAATCCAATAATTGTTTACAAGAAAACATTGTTAATGTGACATTTACAGACTATGATAATTTTGCACTCACGAACATTTTAGTCGTAAGAAGTTTAGTGAAATGGGCCCCAGCTGCCCCACCCAGCCTGAGAATATGGACTTTGGTATATTTGCAACTATACAGAACCTAGCCAATCTGACACACTGGTTAATCCGAAACATCTGTTTCGTCCCAAATAAAAGCCAAATAAAAGCATGTCGGATTAACGAGGTTTCACTGTATATGGAAAATATACTGGCATAACATTGTAGGCAGAGTTACTACAACTTTAGTCACTTAAAAATAGACACTTCCTTTATATTATGCACCTTCTTTGTGATGTGCAGATACACAAATTAGGCCAGAACAGTATCGTGTATCACTTTGAACATTTTATGTATTGTCTATCCACAGCCGGAAGTCGGATGGATTTGAAACTTCACACTGTCCTTTATTATCATTCTTATTTTCATTGTTTAGCTATCGCACACCTATGCTAGTTGCATAATTTTTATTATTAGCTGTACATTTTCCGCTGTATAGGCAATAGGTTGTACTATATCGCGTAACACCAGTCCACGGTATAAATTTGCGGAATAACATTTCTATTTTGCACACTGAAATAGAGCAATAATCTGCAGGGCGTGGACGTTCATACTTCCCTATATTGTTATTGAGAGAAAAGTTGACAATATGAGACAAAATATTATCATAAACTCACCTACTATAGTGTGTTTTAGAAAAATCCTTAGGACACTCTCCATGAAATAGAAAGTAAACAATGCTTCAAACACAAATTTGGAAATACTACTCTGTCGTAACGCTTCTGTAATTGTAATGTAATGTAATGTCATTAGTGTTATGTACTCAGAACTTGCTTTTTAAGTTTTCGTGTTTTGTCCATTTCTCTGTTACTGTACCACCTAGAATTTATACGTACACCATACTTGCCCATCTGGCAACCAGCATGTGACATTCTTTTTTAGCTCACCTGAGCGAAGCTCATGTGAGCTATTGTTACCGCAATGTGTCCGTCGTCCGTTGTCCGTCGTCGTCCGTGAACATTTTCAAACGTCTTCTCCTCGGTAACCATTGGGTCTATAGTCACCAAACTTCATGGTCATGGTCCTTAGGTAGGGGGATTACAAAATTGTTAAAATGACGTCATTACGTAATCCAAGATGGCCGCCATCTAAAAATAGCACAAATTCTTCTTCTCAAGAACCGCCAACCGGATTTCGACAAAACTTGGTAGGAATGATCGATGTACATTGCTCTTTCAAAGTTGTTAAAATGGTGACGCTGGGGTCAAAAATGGGCGTGGCCCGTGGGGTCAAATTGGGGTCAAATTGGGGTCAAATTTTATTTTTGACTGAATATGGTCATTTCATATATCAAATTAAAGGTATCAATGAGGCGATCACTCTGGTACATTTTTTGTCGAAATCGGATTGTTATGTCATCCAAGATGGCCGCCAAAAGGTCAAAAGGTCGTTCTTTTATTAGAGATTTCAAAATTCTTCTTCACATGAACCGCTTGGCCCATGGTAGCCAAACTTAAAAGTTATGGTCCATGGGTGAAGCCTTTTCAGATTTGTTAAAATGGAGGTCATCACTAATCCAAGATGGCCGCCGTCTAAAAATAGCATAAATTCTTAAAAAATCTTTCTTCTCATAATCGCTTGCCCGGATTTCGACGAAACTTGTAGGAAGATCGATGTACTTGCTCTTGCAAAGTTGTTAAAATGGTGACCCCGGGGTCAAAAATGGGCGTGGCCCGTGGCGTCAAATTGGGGTCAAATTTTATTTTTGACCGAATATGGTCATGTCATATATCAAATTGAAGGTATCAATGAGGCGATCACTCTGGTGCATTTTCTGTCAAAATCGGATTGTTATGTCATCCAAGATGGCCGCCGAAAGGTCAAAAGGTCGTTCTTTTATTAGAGATTTCAAAATTCTTCTTCACATGAACCGCTTGGCCCATGGTAGCCAAACTTAAAAGTTATGGTCCATGGGTGAAGCCTTTTCAGATTTGTTAAAATGGAGGTCATCGCTAATCCAAGATGGCCACCGTTTAAAAATAGCATAAATTCTTAAAAAATCTTCTTCTAATGAACCGCTAGCCGGATTTCGACGAAACTTGGTAGGAATGATCGATGTACATTCAATGATTGCTCTTTGAAAGTTGTTAAAATGGTGACCCCGGGGTCAAAAATGGGCGTGGCCCGTGGGGTCAAATTGGGGTCAACTTTTATTTTTGACTGAATATGGTCATGTCATATATCAAATTGAAGGTATCAATGAGGCGATCACTCTGGTGCAATATTTGTCCGAATCGGATGATTATGTCATCCATGATGGCCACCAAAAGGTCCATTTATTCAAGATTTTTAACGTCTTTTTCTCAGAAACCACATGGCCGATCTTGGGTGAAGCATTTTCAGATTTTGTAAAATGAGTCATCGCTTAATCCAAGATGACCGCCATCTAAAAATAGCACAATTTTTTTAAAACACATAAACTCAATGTCACATTCTCCTCTGGTGTTCATGGAGTCAGGTGAACGAATTAGGGCCATCATGGCCCTCTTGTTTTTTTACCTTGACCTATTTTTTCTGTGTAATTTACTTTTTTCAATGTTAAGTTTTCGTGTTTATGTCCATTTCTCTGTTACTGTACGACCTAGGACCATCATACTTGCACAACTTCATAACCAACAGGTGCCCATCACATTCCACTATCCAACATGTGGGGTATTATGTTTTACGTCCGTAAGGCAAATACGTTTTAAGTTTTCAATAACTCCTTCACCAATTTCAATTACACTAATTATGACCCACACCCGAACATCCAAGGTCAAGGTCACTGGGGACTTATGTTCACCTTGTTGGTAAGGAAAATGTGTTTAAGTTCTTAATGTTTTCTCAATAACTCATGAATTCCTTCACCAATTTCAATAATATTTGCCCACAGTCTGTCTAGAGATGGTGCTTTGTTTTGCATATGATCCACCTCCGAACACCCAAGGTCAAGGTCACTGTGGACTTAGTTCACCTTGTTTGTAAGGCAAATTCACTACAAGTTTTTAATGTTTTTTCAATAACTCAACTCTTTCACCAATTTCAATAATATTTGCCGACAATGTCTGTCTAGGGTTGATGCTTTGTTTTACATACGACCGACAAATGCGTTTTAAGTTTTTAATGTTTCCTTTCATGCATCTGCTTCATATTTCATACACGCATTGCTCTAATGGTCCTCTACCGCCCTGTAACAAATCCACGTTAAGCTCCATTTTGGACTTAGAATTTTACCTTGTTTTGTATCAATGCGGCATGTGGGGGCATCTGTGTTCTATGAACACATTTTCTAGTTTGACCATGACCTATTGTTTCCGCGTATGACTTGGCCAATTTCAATGTTAAGTTTTCGTGTTTAGGTCCATTTCTCTGTTACTGTACCACCTAGGACCACCATACTTGCCCACCACATACCACTATCCAACATGTGACCTTTTTTTACCTTGACGCGACTTAGCCATTTTCAATGTTAAATTGGACAACACTCTTCAGACAGCTGTTACAATGAGCGTTGTTTAATGCTATTTATTAATTTACTTTTACTTATTTTAGACTTGGGGAATTAGGCTCAATTTGATCGAAAGATGAAAAGACAAAGACACATGTTGATTCTATAATGTAATATTCCCCAGAGCTCCCTGGCAACCCAAACAATGGCCTTTATACTTGGCAACGCGGACCTTATAGAAAGCACCTGACCACTCGGCATGAAATGCACACAATGCAAACTTTTCCTGAGAACTGTGTTTGTTCAACACAGTTCAAATTGCTATAATTAATTACTCATTGAATGCAAACCTTAGATATTTTACATGCACAATTCATTCATTCATCTACATACACCCAGCAAATATCAATGACGAAATGACATCAGAACTATGTCTAAATTGGCTTTTAATACGAATATCAAAGTCAATTTAGACATCGGACTGTCTTCTGAATCATATCTGGAACTAACTGTAATATGCAAATGACTGTAAACAACTACATGTTATAGTATTATCTTTTGACTCGGTGTAGCTCAAATACTAGTCATCAAGGTACAGTCTCAAAAGAGCTATTACGTGATTATATGAATTGCACAATAACAATTGCAGACAACAATTAAGAATTTCCACAGCGATGCTGCATTCATTTTGTGTGACCCCAAGCTATTTGACCGGGGCACAACGCCCATTAAAAGAGATCTGGTTTCTGCAGACATGTTACTCAGAGGTCATGACCTGATTCCATATGAACAAAGGAGCAACCAGTCTAGTTCCAGATTTGACAAAGCATCTGCATGGTTCAATCAGGGTTTATACTGTTTGCCATTCAGTCCATCAAATTGGTACACTATAACAATACCCTCCTGGTTCGAAACATTTGGTCCCCAAATGAAATATGGATAAACAACCATGTGAACCAAATATTACATGTAACAGTACAAGTAATAAGTATGAATATTGTAACACAAGAAATATCGCATTCACACACCTTACACACTACAATCCTACAATGCTTAATTTTCAAATTATATGTCTGGGTGCCAGGAAAAAAACATCAACTAATGCATGCAGTAAGATATGAAATACATTATACCGTACTTCATCTAATAAACACCCTCATCTATGCAACATTTGAAAAATTAAAATTATGTAACTAAAACATTTCCACTTGTTATGCAAAAGTGTGTTTGATATGGTAAAATAAAACACAATTAAACAAAAAGCATAGAAGGGGTTTACACTAGAATAAATATGGCATAGTCCATATACGTTCCATCAGTCTTGATCGGCGCAGTTCATCGTATTAAACTGTAATCCATTTTAATTGGAATTTTTAAATTAAACGACATGTTAAAGTTGCAGATTCAGGTATTGAGCACATGTGTAAGGTGTACAGTTATTCAATTATAGGCAGTATGTTGCACTATGAATATGTAACACCAAACGTCCATGATATGCAATACTGTTTCTTTTCCTTTATCAAAATCAGGTTAATTAGTAAATCATCAATCGTAATACATGTAATTCGTTGTAATTGGAAACGTAATAATTGATACACGTATGTCACTGTAAGTCATAATTCCATTATTACGGCAGATACGCACTGGAATTAATTATTACTGTGGTCCATTTATGCAATATTTAATTTAAAAGACATATTAAAGTTACAGATTCAGGTATTGAGCACATTTGTAAGGTGTACAGTTATTCAATTATAGGCAGTATGTCGCACTATGAATTATGTAACACCAAAACGTCCATGATATATGCAATACCGTTTCGTTTAACAAAATCTTCTATCGTAATTAATACATGTAATCCGTTGTAATTGGAAACGTAATAATTGATACATGTATGTCACTGTAAGTCATAATTCCATTATTATGGCAGATATGCACAGGAATTAATTATTACTGGGGTCCATTTGTGGAATATTAAATTAAAAGACATATTAAAGTTACAGATTCAGGTATTGAGCACATGTGTAAGGTGTACAGTTATTCAATTATAGGCAGTATGTTGCACTATGAATATGTAACACCAAACGTCCATGATATGCAATACCGTTTCGTTTAACAAAATCTTCTATCGTAATTAATACATGTAATCCGTTGTAATTTGAAACGCAATAATTGATACATGTATGTCACTGTAAGTCCTAATTCCATTATTATGGCAGATACGCACTGGAACTAATTATTACCGGTCCATTTTTTGGAATATTTGAAACTAAAAGACATATTAAAGTTGCAGATTCACGAATTGACCTCAAACATCACTTTCCTGTCATAGTATGTGGATTTTCGGAAGAAAAGTATGAGAAAAGAAAGAAGAAAGATGCGCTAAAGATCAAATCCCACACAATATGAAATGTGAATGTACATGAATGAAATCGCAACATGAAACTACAAACTGTCAATAAAATTCCAAAAATGTATTTGTGCTATTGTCAATTCTTCTTCATTCTGCCGTCGATGGTCCTATTGTTGGCGTGTAGGATGTGCGGAACGTGTCCCTCGCACACCCCGGTCCGAGATTTGTAGTGTTCCTTCCAGAATGTGCGGGTAGGCCCCGTCACACATTCTGGCTTCGTAGGTAACTGATTCCGTCGTATTTTGCGAGTCTGTTGGTACATCAACTTCTTGAAATATTGTGTAGCAAACACTGATTCAAATGGTGAAAATCCTGTAGATTGTATACATTCTGTCCAACACAATGCCATTAATATTGTAGGCAAACCGTAAGCCAAGTTGATGGCTACACCTTTCTTCTCCATCTTCAAAAATGTTATTAAATTACACTGTATGTGTGTCGAAAAATCCATGCGTGCAAAGTTCCTCAATTTGTTCCACTTTCCATCGAAATAATAGATTAACCGTTACTTATAATTTTGTTCACTTAAGTCCAAATTAACATGACCGAGGATCTAAAGATTCTCCACCAATTGTTATAGTGAGTGGTGGTTGTATTTTATTAATTTCTAAGATGTTATTACTGTTAATTTTTGGATTTGGGAATTACGGCTCAATTTGATCGAAAGATGAAAAGACAAAGACACATGTTGATTCTATACTGTAATATTCCCAAGAGCTCCCTGGCAACCCAAACAATGGCCTTTATACTTGGCAACGCGGACCTTATAGAAAGCACCTGACCACTCGGCATGAAATGCACACAATGCAAACTTTTCCTGAGAACTGTGTTTGTTCAACACAGTTCAAATTGCTATAATTAATTACTCATTGAATGCAAACCTTAGATATTTTACATGCACAATTCATTCATTCATCTACATACACCCAGCAAATATCAATGACGAAATGACATCAGAACTATGTCTAAATTGGCTTTTAATACGAATATCAAAGTCAATTTAGACATCGGACTGTCTTCTGAATCATATCTGGAACTAACTGTAATATGCAAATGACTGTAAACAACTACATGTTATAGTATTATCTTTTGACTCGGTGTAGCTCAAATACTAGTCATCAAGGTACAGTCTCAAAAGAGTTATTACGTGATTATATGAATTGCACAATAACAATTGCAGACAACAATTAAGAATTTCCACAGCGATGCTGCATTCATTTTGTGTGACCCCAAGCTATTTGACCGGGGCACAACGCCCATTAAAAGAGGTCTGGTTTCTGCAGACATGTTACTCAGAGGTCATGACCTGATTCCATATGAACAAAGGAGCAACCAGTCTAGTTCCAGATTTGACAAAGCATCTGCATGGTTCAATCAGGGTTTATACTGTTTGCCATTCAGTCCATCAAATTGGTACACTATAACACAGCACAGATGTTCACTAGTAACTTGTACTAATGCATGTATACCAGCCTTCAACTGCATGTAGGTTTTCTCATACACTGGCTTCTATTGCCATCTTAGGTCACTGACAGTGACAGTTGTCACTTTCAATTGTGGTCATTATAATGATAGCCAATTATCTGTTATCCAATTGTCTGTGTCTTGCAGAAAACACGGCCTACATATTTTTATGCCACCACGATAGTGGACGGGGCATTTAGTGTTGCTCTTGTCCGTCCGTCCATCCTTCTGTCCGTCCGTCACCAACCTTGTGACTTGTAAAACGTTTAAACCCTAATAGTTACAGACCTGAAACTTGGTTGTTAGCCTCCTTATAATGAGTTAGATGTGCACAGTTTGTTTCACTATTTTATTTGGCCGCCAGTCATCACTTAGAATTTGGCAATTTTGCCTTTTGACTCGTAAAACGTTTAAACCGTAATAGCTACACCTTATTCGACCCTCAGGTCATGGATTATCTCCCCTTTTAGTCTTGGAATCCTTCCTCGTGTAGCTTCCTTATGATGAGTAGATGCACAAAGTGTATTTGGATTTTTTATTTGACCCCCGCGGTCATGGTTTATCTCCCCCGTTTTGACTTAGAATTTGACAATGTTGCCTTGTAACTCGTAAAACTTTTAAACCGTTTAAACCGTAATAGCTACAGACCAGTAGCCTATTTCATCAACATTGCAAAGTATACTTTACTAGCAAAGTATACTTTGAGGGAGAAATTTTCAATTTTATGATAAATTTATTAATTTTTATTATACTGAATTTATTACATTATCATAGCCATTTAATGGCTGTGATAATGTAATAAATTCAGTATAATAATTCTGCATACTTTTAATCATGAAATATATGCATTTGTTAGTTCTATATGAAATAATGCATTTCAGGAAAAATAAATGATTACTCCCTCATAGGCTACTGAAACTTGGTATGTAGTTACTTATGATGAGTAGGTGTGCACGGTTTATTTTGATTGTTGATTCAACACCCAGGTCATGGATTATCTCCCCTTTTAGTCTTGGAATCCTTCCTCGTTTATTATCAAAGCGATATGTAGGGCATCCATGTTCTATGAACACATTTGCTAGTTATTTTATAGTCCACCGATTCTGTATTCAAGGTTAAAGGTACTTGCCCACTTAGCAGGCACAAAGTGTTCATTATAGGAATTAAAAAAGTATATAATTGTCACTATTCCACCACTTCTAAAAATTAAGAATACCGGCTATACAGATATACCGTAATTACCCTAAATATTCGGACATCATTCATTCTAGGAAACGCATATAAATATAGGGTTAGTATGGTTTTACTGCTTTATCGCAATAACAATATATTTGGATACAATTTGTTTTTGGAAACTCCTATTGTATAGGGGTTTCCCCAAAGTAAATGGTGTCCGAATATGTGGGGTTACTACGGTACTCATTTATTAATATATATTTTACTGATAGTGACTCGTGGTGGTATCGGGCTATTTGCATATGCAAATGAGGCATGATATTTTGTAATTATTTACAGTACTTAAATGCGTCACATGGAAAAATAAAATTTCCGACAGATTATATAGTTGCACATCAAAAAATAAGAATAAATAATAATGTCCATTAACATTTTAACGAAAAACAGTTTCTGATATCAGTTTGGAAATTTATGTCTGAAATACAATGTATACTAATGCCTGTCAAGAGGTGGGGTAATGGTGAATGAATGTTTATTTTGCCAGAAAATGTCTGAGTGGGCATGTACATTTAAGGTCAATTTTTGAAGGTCAAATTAGAAATTTGTGATGAATAATTATGTCTCCCCAGACGAAACTTGGTAGGAATGATTGATAGTCGCCACTGTTTCAGATTTGTTAAAACGGTGGCCCCGGGGTCAAAAATGGGTGTGGCTGGAGAGGTCAAGTGTGAAATTTGACCTAATATGGTCATGTCTTACATCAAATCGTGGTATTGACAAGGCGATCAGTCTGGAGAATTTCTTTTCGGAATCAGATGATTATCTCATCCAACATGGCCGCCAAAAGGTCGTTCTTTTAATAGATATTTCAAACATATTCTTCGCGTGAACCGCTTGTTGTAAATTGCTTATGCTTTCCCTTTCCGGGCTTGCAATGCAAAACTGACGCCTTTGTCCCTGTGATCCATAAACACCCACCCCCCTCCACCCATGGACTACATATTTTGAGACAACCTGACTAATTGTTCAAATGACTTTTTATGAACTTGCAAACAAATTCTGATGGAACTTGGTATATATAATCGACATCTGTGCTGTGTTTCATTTACTTTATAATGGGGATAATAATTTCAGGTAAATTTACATGTATCTCTTAATATTCTTGTTTCATGGAGTTATCTCCGCTTGTTTACTGGCTATGCCTGAATGGGTATATATTACAAACAAAATTGCTACCACGCACCATACCACTCGCGAGGGTAGCAATTTAACCCCATCTCTTTAATGTAACACATGGAAGAGTGATTTTTGCAAACGGTTATCTGGCGTGTTTGATATGTTAGCGATCAATATAAAACTGTCAAAGCTGTATCAATAAATTATTAATAAAGAACATACACATGTTGAAATGGGTTGTTTTTATCGTGTCAATGTGTTTATATGACATTTACATGTATGTCTTGTAAATTTGAAAGCTTCATTTCGTTATGTTGAATGTTGAACAACAACAAGAGAAAAGATGGCTTCTATTGGAAAATGATTATTATGTTATATTATTTGTGGCAATTTCCAGTTCTAGATCAACAATTATTTATTGAAAGGTATAAAATATACAGTTTACTAAATTTGACCTACATGCAACACAGGTTTGGGTATGCACTTCGGTTGTTCACATTTTTTGAATGGGTCAAATTGTAGCCGTAGATAACATATCGGAGGCGAATTATTGTAGCTAGGTATATGTGACTTTCAGCACTCTTGTTCCTAAAATGAAAATGGCCACTTCTCCCAAGTGCCAGTAGAACTTCTCTGAACCCACCCTATGCCCACTGATGCTAGAAACATGATTATTTGTGTTTCTAGTATCTGGTTAATTGGTACACATTAATCTTGTGGTTCAAACAATTAGTGGCCATGGCAACTTCTCTCCTCATGTAATATATATTTGTGTTTCTAGTATTGGGTTAACATGTACACTTTAATAGTATAGTTAACCCATTCCATGCTGAGGATACGCCATTTTGTTTGTGAAAAATCCTAAATACTTTCTTTATATGAGCTCAAAAATATATGTTGTGACCACCATTTGAACCGTCTCATCGAGACCGTTCAAATGAGTGGTCACAATATATACTTTCATTGAGAAATAACAAAAATAGAAATAAAATATTTAATAAATTTCAAACCTGTAAAGGTGTATTCTGCATGTAATAGGTTAATACAATCATTGGCAATTACAACAGTTATTGTGGTGTGGTCTACCCTGTACAACATGACAAGAGGAACAGGAATATTCATGTTTTGGATGAAAGGTCTAGTTGATCAAGATCTATACTTGTCAAAAACTGAAATACGTTTTGTGACATTGTGCCTTGTGATTATCAAACTTGCTGAGCATCTTCTCGGAAATTGTACCCAAAATGAAGTAGTTTGATGGGCACAAAGAAACTACCCAATTTCATGAATGGAATTAAAGTTTTTGCTCACAGAGAAAATTAGATAAATTTCCAATTACAATGTGTTGTGAAGTGGAAAAGGTTTAATTGTACATGTAAGGCCAGTTTCTTTTTATTTGTTGGTTTACAGATCCGCCGACCCGATTTTTTGACAATGTGGAAAAAAATAAAAAATTTAATTTCCGATTTTTTTTTAGATTTTTTTTACCTCCGATCCAAAAAATAATAAAAAAATAAATAAAAAAAGAAAATAAAAAAAATATTATTTTTTTTGCTGTGCCGAGAAAAGTAAGTGGCGGAAACCGGATCTTAGCAGCAGCGACAACAACAACAACCTGCGGATGGACGATTCGATATATGTCCGTGTTTTGTGATCGAATGCGTTGGTGATTCTTCTTTTAATTACACAGAATCTTCTACGTAAGTTGCTCAAGTTCTTCAATATTTCAACACATCATTCATTGGTATGTGTGCTACACCTGCCTTGTCATACGTTATATTACCTTGACCTTTTGACCTTCACAGGGCTGCTGAAAGGACTTAGCAATTTCGGTTAACCAGTTTGTCACAGTTTCTCAAACTGGCCATAGCGTCTACATATTTAAAGTTGCTTAACTGCTTCAATATTTCCATACTTCATTCATTTGCACCTGCCTTGCCATATGACATATGACCTTCACCCTTTGACTTAACACTTTTGGTTCACCCGTTTGTCACAGTTTCTTCAATATGCCGCCGGTGGCATCCGCGTTCGAGACATTTTTATTTTTTTATTTCCCCGACCGACCCAACCCTGTGCCAAAAAGAATAAAAAAAATGAAAAAACTTTTTTTATTTTTATTTTTTTCCGACCGACCAGATCTCGCGGAAAAAAAATAGGTAAACCAACAAATAAAAAAAAACTGGCCTAATTGGAAGCTTGTATTTTGTCCTAGTTCATTCACAGAATATGCAATTCTAGCCATTCGTTTTTGGGTGGTACATGTAGTTAATTGGTGTATATACTTGTGAATACAGATTTGATACGATATTACAATACATATTAATAATTCATTCCATAATGGTGGCTGTGACTGGAGAAATGGGGCTTACGGGTTTGCGACCGGTGTAACACCTGTCATGCTTCTAACAAAGAATATACATTGTTATCAGGCTATAGAAACCAGAGCTCCAGTTAAGGTGTGTACCGTATTTACCCTATGTATTGGGACAGTAAAAATAAATAAAAATTCTACGTGTCCTAATACATAATATAAAATAATTTTTTTATTTTTTTTGGTGTCCCAATTATTAATATTGAAAGTTTGTATCCTCGAAATTGTGAAATTGCTATATCGGTACAATAACAGGTTGAATTTAATTATTTTCCGTTTCTAAGCATGTAGCCCATTTTTATGATAGGAAAATACCCGAACTATATGTTACGGAAATTGCCGAGTGCGCAAATGAAACAATTTAATTTCCAAATTAAATAAGTATTATCTCAACCAAACTGCGAATGTAGAGTGATTTGATGATTGCAATAAAAAATATCCATATACATCAACGATTAGATGGTGAATTAGTGTTGAAAATGCGTAAAAATAAGTTGTAATCGCCAAAATTGTCCTAAATATTACGATCCCGGAAGTGAACCGGAAGTCGAGTTCAATGGGACAAAATCTGGCACCCTGACCACTTCGTACCAAACGCATTTATTAGTCACATTCAGGGTTCAAGTTAGGCCAAAAATTTAGGGAGAAGTGACTTCTCCCTCCTGGCAAAATAGGTAGAAGTGAGGCAAAATTAGGGAGAAGTGATAAAAATCATAATTTCACTGAACATTTCTCTTACGGTTATCGCATAACTGTAAAATCTATGTTTTCAAAGCATCAAACTGTCGCGGACATCCAAGAGACAATGAGGTTGCGCACATTTGACTATATTTAGATTTCTTACTATTAAAATCGGGCATCAATTATCACACTACACGACTTTCAAACAAGGAATTATATTGTTTTCATTGAAGAAACCGCCAATTAATTAATACGGCCCTCGATGTTAAGGCCCGATTCATTAAGCGCGATTAATTTAGCATGTAACAGCTCGACACGCTGTGGTATACACCTGTGGTGTACACAGCACAGGTCACATGTCTCCAGTTATCACGTGATCCGCAATCCGCATAAATTTAACAGGTCGTCCAATAAAAAAATCGATACCGCAACCTTCACATCACGTGTTACAGCATGGGCCCAGCTGCGCGATTAGCTTTACATACAACGGAGAACCAGCCATGTGCGTGTGCAGTTTACACAAGATTTGTGTAAACAAACTATGATACTGCCCCCAATACAAAGTTTACGAACCCATTTCACTGCATATTTCTGCGAATGTAAAACTATCATCTGTATACAGAACGATCCAAGATATTTATGAGATTATGACGGGATATTGAGGGTAAAACCAGACTGGTCACAGAACAGCGTTTTTCCCGATTTTCTCGCGTCTTGACACATCTCGATAACTGATCACTGACCGACACGGTACACGGCCAAGCAGCCGGGTGGCATCAATTAAGTGGGATTATACCAGCTGGAATTAGCGAGATATGATCAGTGTATGGGAAATCCGGATTACTGGACACAAATTTGGTTCTAGCTGGGTTTTTGAGAATATATTTTCCGAGATTTTTTTAGGGCGCTTTTCTGGACGGACAGGGCGAAGTCCGAGAGATCAAGGTGAGAATATCGCCCACTTCGCCCCCAAACCTGAACCCTGCACATATTTCTTAAGTCTCAATTTCCCGTAAGACTTCACCGATATAATAGCATGGAGAGCATGCCGTGACCGGATACATGTCCGTACCTTAAACTTACCTCGTGAATATTGACGAGAGGGCGGGGCGATGTATCAGGAGTATTTCCGTGTGAATCGAAATAATTTTCGCAAATAAATCGCATTCCGGCATTGACAGGCGGCATTGTCGATGTATACGGTTTTATTGGTAATCTATTTAATCAACAGAGCTCAGATTTACAGCACTGTGTTATATTAGTTAATCAGCGACGGCCTCTGTTTATAGCGAGACGTGCCAATAGTCGGCATGACCAGTAGCCGGTGAAAATAAATTGGAGTGGCGATTTTTTTATTTTCCCCAGCGGAATCCCTGACTGTGTTTAAAAGTATTTAAACAAAAATAGATGTCCCAATACTTAAGGTGCAGAAATTATTGATTTTTTTTTAAAAATTGTGATGTGTCCCAAAACTTGTTTCCTAAAAAATAATTATTTCTCCCCAAAACGGGGGTGTCCCAATATAAAGGGTGTCCCAATACATAGGGTAAATACGGTAATTTGACCAACTTGGGGTGAAATTTTGTTATTTCTTCATCAAAAATGGCAAGTTGGGAGTCCTTTAGAATCGTCTCATTGAGACGATTCTAAAGCACTCCCAACTTGCAATTTTTGATGGAGAAATAAGAAATTTATCTCCAAATTACGCACCTTAACTGGAGCGCTGAGAAACACATTATTAGACCAGGAGCTACACCGGTCACAAATCCCAATAGCCCCATTTCTCCAGTCTCGGCCATAATTATTATTGTGTAAATCTGTACATCATTAACCTATTGAACTGATGGTGAGAAAGGTTCATAAATTTTAGCTCACCTGAGTCGAAGGCTCAAGTGAGCTATTGTTACTGCTGGTCGTCCATCCGTCCGTCGTCCGTCCGCGAGGACCTGCCATCAGATCAGGATTATTATGTTTTCAGGGCTGAACATATAGTTTTTTGTTTATTGTAAATATTCAGTTCTGATTTCGGGATTTTCATCCCATTTGTACAGGTAATAGCGTAAGGATTCTAATGGCCACCTGGGGTGGGCACGTGTTATTCTGCAAAGGGAAAATGATAAAAATATACGATTTTCCTACTGTCTGAACAAAAACATAACGAAGGAACGTTACTCTCAAACGTCTGACGGACTTGATTGTACATCTGTCAGTTTATGAACATTTTGTACCAAGACGTTTCGGCCCACTTTGGTCATTATGGTACACTCAGTAAAAATGTTTAAATACTGGTAATGTATATATCAACTCAGCGTCAATGATTAATGCTGATTTACGCCTATGGAGGTTTTGGACTGTCACCATTTCGGCCTGTGGACATTTCGGTCCGTATCGGTGCAATTAATTTCGGCCCGTGGCCACATCCAGAACAAAATATCGTAGGAAATATCTGCCAACAATCCAACATGATATGAATTTCACCCATATTATACGAGATGGGTTTGAGATGCTTTGAATATGTCTTATCTGTAACCGTGTATATTCTGATTGCCCTGTGTCCGTGCAAATAGCTACTGCTGATGAGGAATTTACTGTGACACCGGAAACAGTCGAATTTCACTTCCGCTTTTGAAAGTGAAAGTAGCAATTGTGTTAATTCCCCCAAATATTCAAGGAAGTTAAACAATGTCTTCCCATTATATCACCAGACTGGTTTCGACAAAACATTGTAGGAGTAATGAATTTATAAAGCTCACTCAGATTTACTTGCATATATATAATAACCAGGTGAGCGATATAGGGCCACAATGGCCCTCTTGTTTTATTAGTTTTTGATCGTTTCTGTCAATATTTCAGGGTGATATAAAATGCTCTTGTATCTACCAAACGTGTGTATAAGACACAGGGGCTTTCTGGGATGAATATCTGGGTAAAAAAAGTGCGTCTTGTACACGCAAAAATACAATATATTAACCCTTTGAACCCGAAAGCCCGCTATATCGGTTTATGCAAACAGTGCAGATCCAGATAAGCCGGCTCGTAACGAGCCGTCTCATCAGGATCTGCACGTTTTGCAAGTAATTTTCATATTTCTTAGAACAAAAACACCCCCTTTTCATAAATGGACGAATCTGAAAATCATTTTGCATGTGACCATTGGATTGGTTGAAGGGGTTAAGCTGGGTCATATCACGTATCCTGTAAAGACACTGTAAACGCCCTTACCAATCAACTAAGACAGTACCCACTAATTATAGCCAGTTTTGCAATCAATAAACGCTTAGTACGGTGATCAAATCTTGCATGGCCACACTTTGAGACAAGACAATTGGTTTGATGTATGCAAAATGACATCTAGCATGAAAGTGTCTGCTTCATTATGGTCGCTCTCGTGACTGAAATCATCAGTGGACACTATACGTGGGCTGCTAGTTGTGAAAAAGCTGCTACACGATGACATTTTCTACAATTGCAGTGCTCCAAGTTTTGTATCTAAAGAGTATTGTACCCACATGTTTCAAATTCAATGTGTAAAACGTGCCAATACACACATTATCTGTAGCAGATTTCATCAAAATTGCAAAGTATACTTTGAGGGAGTAATCATTTATTTTTCCCGAAATGCATTATGTCCTATATAACTAACGACTGCATATATTTGATGATTAAAAGTATGTAGATTTATTATACTGAATGTATTACATTATCACAGCCAAACTGGCTGTGATAATGTAATAAATTCAGTATAATAAAAATTTATAAACACATCCTTAAATTGAAAATTTCTCCCTCAAAGTATACTTTGCTATAAGTATACTTTGCAATGTTGGTGAAATAGGCTGCAGGAGCTCTGCAATTGTAGATTATGATAATCTTGCACAGTCGCATATTGTGATGATGACCTACGTTGATCACTTTTTCTGATGACAGCCAATCCTTTTCCATGACTGAATGGCAGACAGTGTAAACCCCGAGGGTTATACTGGCTGCAATCGTTGTAAGGTTTATGAGATATTCTGCCATGTCGCGAATGAGAAATTTTGCCATATCTTTTGTAAATGACATCGAAAGTTGAAAAATAGTTCAGAATACATGTCGAGAATTCAAAGTTTTCTTTATAGACGAAAACTTACATATTTAACCCTTTGAACCCTGTGGAAAGCCAACACTTGCAAAGACTGTAGATCCTGATGAGCCTGCTTGTAACAAGCCGTCTCATCAGGATTGGCAGTGTTTGTCAGCATTTTTCAGATATTTAAAAAAAAAAGAGTGCTTATTTTGATTACCGGTAATGGAATAGCCCAGAAATGAACATGGAACTGTCACGTGAGTAATTTAGGGATGAAAGGGTTAGCCAATACCGTCTAGATACTGAAATGCAGTAAGGCAAAAACGCTCCTACACCGGTGGTCATATATTATAGTATTAGTCGCCACAAGAAAAAGGCCATTTATTTGAGCTTTGACTAGTGTATATACTGAATAATGAGCAGACGCACGCACACACGCACACACGCACACCCGCACACACACATATAGCACTATTCTGATCTGTAAAATAATTAGAAACAATTTACTGTCTCAACAGTGTAGGGCCAATCAGATGTGCAGTCTGATCTGGGGGCTGAACTGATTGCAAACTGAATAAGCCCCTGTTGTTGGTGCTATATTCACATATTGCCTGTGGCAGGAAGATATTTATCCATAGTCGGTGTACTCAGCAAACTACCGGCCTAAGTGACATTTACATGCATATATATATATATAGTGAGCAACAAAAGAACACAAAAATGTTGTCAAACAAAGCACGCATATACCTGGTGTAAAACATAAAACATCACACACAGCCACACCCATATGTACTTATAAGGCCTTTTTTTTTAATTACTTGGTTTACTGATCCGCCGCACCTAATTTTGCCGATTTAGAATTTTTTTAATTTTTTTTTTAATTTCCGCCGCCGACCACAAAGTCCGTAAAAGGAAATAAAAAAATATTGACTTCGTCAATTTTTCGTCTCGCGTTCGCGCCGATCCACTGCCGATCACTAAATCTGAAGAAAAAGCATCGACATCGCCATATTTTCGTCTCCGGGTCCGCGACGTTTCGTCTTACGTGATCGGTATGAAGTTAGTGCTCGCATTTTATTAATTAAAGCGTTTATTGATACGGATCAACATCGCTCGCTCCTGCCTGCAGCACTTAATATCTTTATTTAAGTTTCATTAATAAATAGTCATGCTTTAGAAATCGTATCGGTTCCGTTATTATTCGTTGATTATATGATCAGCCGACTCGAAATAAGCGCAATAGCGACATGTTCAATGTTCATCAGCAGATAGTCGACAGGTTACGGCAGGTCCATAAGTAGGGGGGGGGGGGGTTATATATTTCTCAACAATAAAACATGAGAATTGTCTCACGTTTTCGCGATCTCGCCTTCCGCTATTGAAAATAAGTTTGGCTCCAACTCTATTCTGTCTGAAAATTCGGGTTTGTTTTGCTCATACATGTGTCAAAAGCATGCATGTTGAAATTGCGCATGCGTTTGTGTAGACCATAGTTCCAACAGTCGTGCGAGATCGAGAATCAAATACGCGCTAGCGTATCCATATCCATGCTAGTTATTCCACATCAGCCCAATGGAGAGCGGCGCATTGCCAAATGAGGCATATGTTGTTATACACGCTTGCCCCACTGTCATGCAGTGGAATTGGTATCAACGTATTATTAGTTCGTTCCACCGTGTGATCGAGTAGCAAATTCTGAGGCCTAAATGGAACACCGTAGTGGAGGGTAAAACATTGGGTGTGTCAATGCCTACGATGTGATACAGTTACAAATTATATCAAAAATCAATTGTCGGTTCGCCCCTCCCAACTTGAACCCCAGACAATGTCGCTGCCCTTGGCATGCAATGGGCCTCACTATCGTCGGAACAAGCTGTGGCCGAGAGTCTTCCACTGCACATACAGCGTGGATACATAAATAATACTCCCGTTTTAAAACATATGCCGCCGTACACCCACCCCCACCCCCCACAACTAGCACACTTGCGACATATCATTTTCGGTCTAGGTGCACACCTGATGGTGTTTACAATCATCTGTTGGTAATCCAGTTTCACGTGCAAACTGTAGAATTCCGCAGGAACAAACGTATCTCAACCACGCTATGTAGTCGCTCACTTCATCGCATCGCCAATAAATTGATATTTACCATTAATAGCTTGACATAGTGCATTTTCATATGTGTTTGATCTCTTGATAAAGCAAGATTTGGCAACACATGATAATCATCTCCAAAGACGATTCTCCTATTTTGTCAAAATATGGTTTTGAAAAGAAATACCAATGTATTCAAATTTTCTTTTCACATTTGTTCATTTCTTAATACAATAGGTTTGGAAACACCCGAGAATCGTCTCCTTCGACGATTCTAATGTTTTGTAAAAAAACAAAACATACATGTATTGATAATTTTTGTCACATTTGATTGCTTTCTTAATAATAACACATGTTTTGACAGCACATGAGATTTATATTTGTACGAATAATAGCATTATTGTCGAGCCCGCTTGTGGAATGCGATACATATATAGTGATCACAATGATGTGCGGGTGTCTGTGCGTATTTTTAATTGTTGACAGTATTATCAGCGAAAACCGGCGATGTGACATGGAATGAAATGTCGAACCTAGCCCATAGTCATTCAATGGGGAAACTGCTGGACCGGGCAAACGATTGACATATTCAGAAATAAACGATTTAATTTGTGTTTCTCGAGTCGGGTGGAGAGGAAATACGATCGATTACACACCGTGAAAATCTTGTTGGAACGTAAATGTCAATTGTCACGTACACCATTTCAGTTTACCGCTGTTACATCAGCTGTTATTCTAAGTATGTATGGTCGCTCGTTAGGGGCATTTCTTTCCTCCATTTATAAGGGATGGGTTGTGGCCTAGGGGTAGAACATCTGACTTCCAATCTGGAGGGGGGGGGTTGGTTGTGGGGGGTTCAAACATCGCCCTATGCATCAAAAATATACTTTCATAGTATATTCATCCCACTGGTTTGTCAGATGAGACCGTGTTCCCGTCTCTAGCTATATGACATTAGCTGGGACGTTAAACCCATTCACTTTCACTTTTTTTCCTTCGTTTATACGCGTAGAAACGATAATTAAAAACTTTAAAGTTCTTTTCCACCCCGTGAAGGAACGTGAATTTATTCCTCTAAAATATTCGTTTCTTGACATGTCCACGTGATAAGACGAAAACGTTAATTTACATAAAAAATAAATCAATTACCATCGATTGCAAAACGTGATTATAATACACATGATACACATTTTTTACACAGCGACTTCAAGTGTTTTTTGTCTTGAAGCCGTAGACAAGCCGTAGTCATTTTTCTGACCGTTGGCCCTAGAGGTTTGTAGTGGTGGACCGATAGTATCAATGCATCGTTTGGCTTGTGCGCAGTTGATGGCATTTTTTTTTAGTAACCTCATATCAAACCGGAAGTTCGGAACACGAGCCGTGTCATGGGTTTTCGCGACCATTACTTTTTCACTTCCACATCGAAAAAGGCAGCGTTACAGCAGAGCTGGCCGTTTTTGGTGTAAAATTAAAGTGCAAAATTGTTGTTTAATGATGCCTCTGTGTGTTTGTGGGTCCTTGTTGATTCATTTTGAATATATGTTCAACAATTCAATACAAATAATAATTCAACTCCAAATCACAATGTTATTAGCAATCAAATTGAGCTGCATCATCACCCGTACAACGAGAAAACTGGCATCTACTGTTGTTGCAGAATGTTCAGTAGTTTCTTCAATATGCCATAGTTGCGTATGATCTTTATAGTATTTGGTGTTGCAACCAACGTAGGCCCTGATTAGACATCATTGCAGCCTCACAATGTGTAGTCCTGATCAGCCTGCACATTCCGATCGTTGCTAATTAGCCCTAGACTAAAAGTGGTAACCAGCGTATGCTCAGATCACATTGTGGCACACCAGATTCACTTAGCTGACCCCAAAAGTAATATGATTAGCTCTAATCTTATTACTTTTTTAATGGGGCATAACAGGATTTAGCTCTCAAGTAGCAGGGGGCCGAAAAATGTACAGGAGGGCCAAGCCATGTAATGTCGGCATTCCGGTAAGGATGAAAGCCGATCATTAAATTACCCATCGCTTGCTCCCAACCAACCACCCACCATGGACGTGAGACGAACGCCGTACTTAACCAGAATATGAATAAAGATACCAGAAGTAGACATTATCACATTGTTTAATTGATATTTATGTCACAATGTTAGCATGCATTCCTACATTTTAAGTACATTTTGTTATACCGTATGTCCTAAATTTCCTATGTTGTGCAGAACGTGAATTTTATTTTTTGCTAATCTCCTACCCTAATTTTTTCTCGATTTTTATTTTTATTTTTCGCCCGCCCGCACCAAATTAAAAAAAAAAAATCAGTAAACCAAGTCATTAAAAAAAAAAGGCCTAAGTATATGTTGTGACCACCATTTGAACCATCTCGCCAAGATGGTGCAAATGAGGGGTCACAACATATACTTTCATTGAGAAATAAGAAAAATGAAATATTTAAAATATGTCATACTTGCTTCATTATGTATCGGTGCGTTTTTAATATCATTGACTATAGGTACAAATAATCAGGTGCATACTTATTTTAAGTGATTGAGAGAATATATTTGGAAATTAAGGACGTACAGAGGATTTGGTAGGACTTGATGTAAGCATTATTAGGCGACAAAAAATTAATGTTTAGATTCTCATCCAAATTTTAGTGAAAAATGGGGCGGGTGGTACACTTTTATTTTTTATTTCTTATTTTCAGGAAATAATAAAACGAGGTGTTGAACGGCAAGGTGCAGTTGTGTGCAATAGTGTTTTGTAATAACATGTTCATATTGAAGTATTGCTAATCTGGAGGGGGCGGGTTCCGGGGTTGCTGTATTGTGCTACGTAAAGCACTCCGATAAAAAGCGATGGGAGCGGTATAATACGCGGGCCACATCATTCTCGTAAATTTTACAAAATGTTTTTTAATTTAAAAAAAAAAAAATAATACTAAAAACCTTGGGCGGGCCGTTTTATTAGGGGCGGGCAGGGATGAGAATCTAAACATTAATTTTGTATAGCCTTACCTGTATCTGTGACAAGATGTGACCCAACAAAACCAAAACATGGCTTATTGAGCTTTTGACCAGTGTAGCTACTGATAATTGAATCAATATAGCATAGCCATACATACATTTCAATATTATGTTTGCAACGTAAGAAAGGTTTATACAACTCAACAGCAGACAGTGTAGATCCTGATCAAACTGGATGTGCAGGTTGATCTGTAGTCTATTTCATCAACATTGCAAAGTATACTTTACTAGCAAAGTATACTTTGAGGGAGTAATCATTTATTTTTCCTGAAATGCATTATTTCATATAGAACTAACAAATGCATATATTTCATGATTAAAAGTATGCAGAATTATTATACTGAATTTATTACATTAATGTATAATGTAATGTAATAAATTCAGTATAATAAAAATTAATAAATTTTTAAAAAAATTGAAAATTTCTCCCTCAAAGTATACTTTGCTACTAAAGTATACTTTGCAATGTTGGTGAAATCGGCAACTGAGGTTGCACTTGTTGGAAGCTCACTGAACAGTTGTGGCCATGTTCATACATGACGTGTGCTGTCTTGATTTCATTTCAAGAAATTATTTGCGGTGTTAGTAACATTATTGTGACAAAAACTGGGCTTACTTCGTCAAGACAGATATAGCTTTCAGATTCATGTTTAACCCTTAGAACGCTATCTTAATTTTTTTGTCATCGGCTGTTTATATTTCCATTTTTATCATCAAAAACATGCTTTGACAGCACTTCAGAATCATGTGCTGTCAAACCATGTTTTTATTGAGAAATAAGGCAATATAAAAGCATGCTGAGGATATGCCATTATGTTTGTGGAAAATCCTATATATTTTCCTTCTGTGTGCTCAGATGTATATGTCGCGACCACCATGAATGGTCACAACATATACTTTCATTGAAAAATAACAAAAATTAAATATTTAATAAACACCTGTAAAGGTGTATTCCGAAAGGAATGGGTGAAAACATATGTGGTGTTACCAGAGAAATTGAGCTTAATTATGCCATTTGTGGCCAGTGTAGCTCCTGATCCACTAGCATTCCGACAGTTCGATAAGGATCTATTAAGAGTTGCCACCGATTGCAATGGCCATAAGCCCAAGTTCTCCACTCACAATATGCGTGGTAGCTTAATTAGACGGAACATCCATACAGAATGAAATTTATCACTATATTTCTGCAACAATTTAGTGAAAACTAAAATGATGTTGCCAAAATGTAAGATTCATATCCCACTGAGAACCCCCTTGACCCCTAAGTAACTCAAATGGACTAGTCCATGTTAATTCGGAAACTAGTTCATTATACAGAAAAAGGTAAACAAAATCATTAAAATAAATCCACAAATGGTGCAGATCATGAGACGGCTCATTATGAGCCGGCTCATCTGAATCGACATCATTTGCAAATGTTAGCAAAAACGTCTATTGTGTTGAAAGGGTTAATTCACTGACGTCAATAAAGTAATTCTTATCAGCTTATCGGTGCCGCTGTTTTCCACATGGTTTTCAAGAACAGCTGTTGGTGTAACCACACTGGAATTGTATGTAGATCAGTAAACTACTGTACTAGCCTGCAACTTTCTCCATGTGAATGAAATGGATGTTTATTGAATTACCTAAGTGTCAGTTGCCTTGATTTGTCTGAAATTAAATACCCTTGAGAATGTGAATGTATTATATTGGAATTATATTATTTGCAAATTTAATATTGGAAGATAATATGTGCCGGCAATTTTATTGTTTATAAACTGATTGCAGTTTGCTTATGAATGCAGTAGTATTAATTAATTTAAGCTCATTATCAGCTAATCTATAAGTTTATCCATGTAGACAACATATACATGTTTTTCTCTATCATTACTGTAATATGAAGTTTCGAACATATGAGACAAGTCGTGTGATTTTGCACCTAAGAAATGGTAGCATGTTTTCAACTTCCGATACAATAGTCAACAATCAATCAATATTATGTTAAAAATGTTTACATATTGGGAGTTCATTATATTTTAAAAGGTAAATATTTAAGTTATTGCATGTGCTGATGTAGATAAAGTATGTAAAATTATTTTGTACTGACAATCAGCAAAATGTACTTCTGGTAGTTTATTATAACCTTAACTCTTGGCATGCTGGGAAATTTGTGGGCTATAAATAGTTCAAAAATAGCAGATGACAATTCATTATATTTTCTTTTATTTCTTCTTATAAATGTCATGAATATGTCTTGGAATTTCATTAGAATTGTGTCCAGAGGACACGATTCTTGAAATTTCATGACAAATTACAGTTGATACATACATATTAATTGTAACAGGAATTATTTTGGTGCACTGTTTTAGGGAGACAAATGACTGGTCACAATATACATTTTTTGTGGCAAAATAAAGAAACTGTTTTATATATTTTTCCAACATATTTTTTTTGTTTATTCTTAGCCTTACAGCGCTAAATTAAAATTTGTTGTCTGCTGTTTGTTTTGTATTTTCCATTTTTCTAAGCAAAATCATGGTTTGACAGCACTTTAGAATCATTTCCATAATGGAAATGATTCTAAAATGCTGCCAAACCATGTTTTTATTTAGAAAATATACAAAATAAGAAACAACAGCAGACAACAATCTTCGATTCCCGCCTTCAAAGGGTTAACTGCAATAGGTTCATAATACAGAGATATAATATGCTGTGAATGGTGAGATATATTATCTATCATTCAAAAATTTTGTTGTAATATAATAACGTGATACATATTAATTTGTTACATATATTGGATATGCAAATTTGTTTTATTAAAATTTTAATCTATGTGACATGAGCCTTTTAACTAGGGGCATAAAACTCTTGTATCGCATTAAATTTAATCTGAAGTTTTAATCTCTGGAACAATAGTTTTCATGTACAAATATGTATTTTCAATTTGTTCTGTATGCATCAATATACAGTGGAACCAGTCTACACCGGACACTCAGACTATTGTTGTATGCTTAACCCTTAGACTGCTACTCACAACAATTGTTGTCTGCTGTTGCTTTTATATATTGCCTTATTTCTAAATAAAAACATGTTTTGACAGCACTTCGGAATCATTTCCAATGGAAATGATTCTGAAGTGCTGTCAAAGCATGTTGTAAATTATTCTAAAGTGCTGTCAAAGCATGTTTTTGATGATAAAATGGAAAATAGAAAATAAACAGCAGACAACAAAAATAAGATAGCGGTCTAAGGGTTAATCCTTTCAGCATTAGAGACCTCTTCCTAATATTTGTAAACAGTGTAGATCACGATGAGCTGGCGCGTAACGAACCGCCTCATCCAGATCTGCACCATTTGTGGATATTGTGCTGTCAAAGCATGTTTTTGATGATAAAATGGAAAATAGAAAATAAACAGCAGACAACAAAAATAAGATAGCGGTCTAAGGGTTAATCCTTTCAGCATTAGAGACCTCTTCCTAATATTTGTAAACAGTGTAGATCACGATGAGCTGGCGCGTAACGAGCCGCCTCATCCAGATCTGCACCATTTGTGGATATTTTTTAATTTTTACAAATTACCACCTTTTCTGCATAATGGACAGACAGTCTCAAACTGAACATGAAATAGTCATGTCAGTTACTTGGGGATGAATGAAAGTTAATTTTGATGGGTTTCATAATTTGTTTGCGTTGCTAGTGTTGTTTCATACCTGGGAAATGCAGAAACGTTTGTTGGAATTGCTCATATACCTGAATTACAGCTGAAATTAACATTTTAAAATTGGACACCCTGCGGTTTAGAGAGGTTCCACTTTACTAGCTGCCAGTGGGCATATATCATGTGTGTAGATCCTGATCACAGATAAAGGCACTGGTTGTCAGATATTCGCTGAAGGTGATGAAACATTAAAGGTACATGCCCACTCAATAGGCACAACATGTTCTTTATAGGAATTAAGTAAGTATATAATTGTGTCACTATTCCAACGATTCTAAAAATTATTAGTGCCCGAAATAAAAATACAATCATTATTAATATTTATTTTACTGATAGTGACGCGCGGTGGTATGAGGCTATTTTCATATGCAAATGAGGCATGATATTTTTAGCTCACCTGAGCTTCATACCTGGGAAATCAGTGCAGAAACGTTTGTTGGAATTGCTCATATACCTGAATTACAGCTGAAATTAACATTTTAAAATTGGAAACCCTGCGGTTTAGGAGAGGTTCCATTTAACTAAGCTGCCAGTGGGCTTATTCATGTGTGTAGGATTCCTGATACAAGATAAAGGAACTGGGTGTCAGATATTCGTGAAAGGTGATGAAACATTAAAGGTACATGGCCCACTCTAGGCACAACATGTTCTTTATTGGAATTTAAGGTAAGATATTAATTTGTGTCACTATTCCAAACGTTCTAAACAATTATTAGTTGCCGAAATAAAAATACAATCATTATTAATATTTATTTTACTGATAGTGACGCGCGGTGGTATGAGGCTATTTTCATATGCAAATGAGGCATGATATTTTTAGCTCACCTGAGCTTCATACCTGGGAAATCAGTGCAGAAACGTTTGTTGGAATTGCTCATATACCTGAATTACAGCTGAAATTAACATTTTAAAATTGGACACCCTGCGGTTTAGAGAGGTTCCACTTTACTAGCTGCCAGTGGGCATATATCATGTGTGTAGATCCTGATCACAGATAAAGGCACTGGGTGTCAGATATTCGCTGAAGGTGATGAAACATTAAAGGTACATGCCCACTCAATAGGCACAACATGTTCTTTATAGGAATTAAGTAAGTATATAATTGTGTCACTATTCCACCGATTCTAAAAATTATTAGTGCCCGAAATAAAAATACAATCATTATTAATATTTATTTTACTGATAGTGACGCGCGGTGGTATGAGGCTATTTTCATATGCAAATGAGGCATGGTATTTTTAGCTCACCTGAGCGAAGCTCATGTGAGCTATTGTTACCGCAATGTGTCCGTCGTCCGTCGTCGTCTGTGAACATTTTCAAACGTCTTCTCCTCGGTAACGATTGGGTCTATTGTCACCAAACTTCATGGTCATGGTCCTTAGGTAGGGGCATTACAAAATTATTAAAATGACGTCATTACGTAATCCAAGATGGCCGCCTTCTAAAAATAGCACAAATTCTTAAAAAATCTTCATCTCAAGAACCGCCAACCGGATTTCGACAAAACTTGGTAGGAATGATCGATGTACATTGCTCTCTCTTTCAAAGTTGTTAAAATGGTGACCCCGGGGTCAAAAATGGGCGTGGCCCGTGGGGTCAAATTTTATTTTTGACCGAATATGATCATGTTATATATCAAATCGAAGGTATCAATGAGGCGATCACTCTGGTACATTTTTTGTCGAAATCGTATTGTTATGTCATCCAAGATGGCCGCCGAAATGTCAAAAGGTTCTTTTATTAGAGATTTCAAAATTCTTCTTCACATGAACCGCCTGGCCCATGGTAGCCAAACTTAAAAGTTAAGGTCCATGGGTGAAGCCTTTTCAGATTTGTTAAAATGGAGGTCATCGCTAATCCAAGATGGCCGCCATCTAAAAATAGCATAAATTCTTAAAAAATCTTCATGAACCGCTAGCCGGATTTCGACGAAACTTGGTAGGAATGATCGATGTACAATGCTCTTTCAAAGTTGTTAAAATGGTGACCCCGGGGTCAAAAATGGGCGTGGCCCGTGGGGTCAAATTGGGGTCAAATTTTATTTTTGACCGAATATGCTCATGCCATATATCAAATTGAAGGTATCGATGAGGCGATTGCTCTGGTGCAATATTTGTCGGAATCGGATGATTATGTCATCCATGATGGCCACCAAAAGTTCCATTTATTCAAGATTTTGAACGTCTTTTTATCAGCAACCACAATGCCGATGCTGGCCAAACTTCATAGGAAGTTAAGATCCTTGGGTGAAGCATTTTCAGATTTGGTAAAATGAGTCATCGCTTAATCCAAGATGACTGCCATCTAAAAATAGCACAATTTTTGTAAAACACATGAACTCAATGTCACATTCTCCTCTGGTGTTCATGGAGTCAGGTGAGCGATTTAGGGCCATCATGGCCCTCTTGTTATGCTCCCCACCACCGAATGGTGAGGGGTGCATATAGTGTTACCGGCGTCCACATACGTACGTCCCAATACCTTAACGCTCGAGTAAATGGCTTATAATTTGTTTCCTTGCTCCGATCTGCTTCACATTTCACACACGTATTGCTCCAATGGTCCTCTACCGCCCTGTGACAAATCCACATTTGTCCCACCCCCATTAAGCCCAGGGTCAAGGTCACATACTTTGTGCGCTTGAACCCTTAATGCTCGGGTAAATGACTTATAATTTTCCTGGTTTTGAAATGTGTCTATGCTGTCAGTGGGGGCATCCGTGTGCCGACATGCAACATTTCTTGTTTAATTATGTATACTAATTAAATGCGTCACCTGATAAAATAATAGTTTTGACAGATTATAAAGTATAATCATTGGACATCAAAATATAAATACAGAGAATAAATAGTAATGTCCGTTAACATTTTAAGGAAATATGGTTATCGCCCCTGATATCAGTGTGGACTTTTACGTCTGATATAAAATGTATAATAATGCCCATCAATACGTAGGGTAATGGTTAATGAATGTATATTTTGCCAGGAAATGTCTCAGATGATGTCTCTGATATAAAGAAGATTTTGTGCCTACTAAGTGGGCATGCACCTTTAATATATACATAATAATTTGTAGGTTTGTTTCGTATGTCTGTACCCAATGTACTTGACTAAAAAAATTTGTGAAAAATAATATCTGTAATACTGAAAAATACCTAGTGTTGGGAATACTAGGTTTAAAAGCCAGTGTTTTTAATGCAGTAATAGCTGAAATGTATTTTCTCCCTTGTTTATCACCAGTTATGATAGTATACAGTGTGGTCAGCGTGTAAGTGCACACACGAACGAACACGACAGGTTGGTTCCAACCTGTCGTGTTCGTTCGTGTGTGCACTTACACGCTGACCCCACTGTACATTGGAATGGAGCACAAACTCCTTTAACCAATTACATGCGGAATTCACCTTTACGGGTATTTATTTTATTTTTGTTATTTCTCAATGAAAGTATATGTTGCGACCACTCATTTAAACCATCTCGATGAGACGGTTCAAATAGTGGTCACAACATGTACTTCTAAGCACATTTAAAGAAAATATTTCTGATTTTCCACAATCAAAATGGCACATACCGGTACTCAGCATGAACTGGGTTAATTTGATAAAATATAAAAGGTTTGTTTCATTGATATAGGTAATGTGCAGTACAGATAGCAGAAAAACACATTTTGAATATCTGAGGTATCATCTGGGAAACTTTATTATTGCTCATTACCACCCTCTCAGTCTTGAGGTAAAACATTGAACTGAGGTTTGTGCATTCAATCCTTTCCTAAGGCATGAACAAATACATTGTACTTCCAAAATATTTCCACCAAACTGGTCTGTTAGATGAGACGCAAAACCGAGGTGCTGTCTCTATATGCACTTAGCTGTTGCTGGGATGTTAAACTATTACATGTCCACATTAACGACCCCATTATTTATGGATGTTAAACACCAATCAATCAATCATGTAAATAATATATAACTGATCAGATTCGGAAACGGGAATTCCTATTGGTGAATTCCGAATTTCTGTTAATACCTTCAACATACAGAAATCATCACCCGGGTATTTAGTGAGTGAAGTAACATATGTTCAATGACTTTGGTTACCATATTGATGGACGGCGAGCAAAGGATACCTTAATACGTTGGCGAACAGCACAGCCCCAGATCAGCCTGCGTAGTCTTATCAGGGGCTATGCTATTTGGCATTCAAGGTATTATCTAGTTGCGAGACATTCTAATCCAGCTGTGATTTCCAGAAAGATCATGATAAAACTTTGATACAAATTGAAGAAATTGGGTTAGGGATCTTTTGTTTTGTTGGTGGTCCAAATAGCTACTTGTTAATCACCTCCATAATGTCAGTTGAGTACATGTTCTGTTGAAAACAAACGTCATGTAAATCTTCAATCACAGGTTTGTACAGGAGACTGAGAGAGTACTACCGGTCAATGAATCTATACTTCTTGGGATTCATACACTAATGGACAATTCATATCTTAACCCTTACACCCCCAAGAAACTGGAATGGATTTTATATGTTAATTTTGCAACGAATCCAACTCACAAAATGATGTTCAGACTAGTCCATTTATTAAAAGGGGTGTTTTTGTTCTCAAATATATGAAAATTACTTGCAAAAAGTGCAGATCCTGATGAGACGGCTCGTCACGAGCCGGCTCATCTGGATCTACACGTTTCGCCAATACCACACTACAGGCCTGTGGTGTTGAAAGGTTTAATGTTGAATCTAACTGGGATTCCCATCTGGAGACAAATCCTCATGTGTAGTGAGGATGCCTGCACCAGATCAGGATATTGTCTTTCAGTGCTGGGTCATTTTATTTTTATTTTAGTGCTGATTGCATTATGCGGCTTGAAACTTCATATACATGTACTTACTTGTCATTATCCGTATTTTCATTGTATAGCCCATGCTTATTTATCATCATCTATATTTATTTTATATAAACCATGCATCTGGCCTCTAATCTAAATTTCTGTTACTGTTTTTATACCATGCAGTGATATTTTACCCGCCCCTTCTCTGACACTCATACATCATTCTGCAACAAACCTACGACCCCCATTTATGCCAGGGGTCAAGGTCACGTACTTAGAAACTTAGAAAAAAAGGAAAACTTAACAATTGTAAATTTCCTTTTAACTTCTCTTTCTCTTTGCGGAAATCTTTCATATTTTACCCACCCCTTCTCTGACACTCATACATCATTCTGCAACAAACCTACGACCCCCATTTATGCCAGGGGTCAAGGTCACGGACTTAGAATGTCTAGTTTGCTTTTTTCAACTGGAACCACCATCGCACTCTCCATATGTGCTGACATAGTCTTTTATCTGAAAATGATAGTATGCAAGCTGGAATTCATTCTAGGTCAGGGCTGACGCGGGGCGATATTCCGTAAGCCCCCGCTTACTGACAAATCTAGTTGATTTTGTATTAACATGTTGTTGGTCAATCTAGGTGGCATTCAGTTGTCATCCATAAGCCTCTACGTACTGGGTATAGTTTTGAAAAGTTTTGCAAGAAGAAAATGTGTTAAGAATTCATATTGTTATACTTGTACTACTACACTATATGTAATTATATTCCTCCCAGTATAATTGGAACTGTCCCCAGAAAAGCCGAGATCCATATGTCTTGGAATAGTTGTTTTGAACTGACTGTATTTATGGCATTACATGACAGACTTGATTCATTTATATATAATTACCCGTCTGAGAGCATTTTAGTGCTGGTTTCATTATTTAATGAAAAACAAATGAAGATCATTGGCAGAATTCCCACTATTTAAAATGTTACATGTTTCTCTTGGTGAGAAATACCATCTGAATTTATATATATTGGGGCTTTACACATTTCAGTCTAAGGATATGTTAATTTTTGTACAAAAATATCTCATTATTTTGTTTATTTATCAATGAAGGTGTATGCTGTTACCACTCGCTTGAACCGTCTCGTCCAGACAGTTAAATTTAGTGGTAACAACATAATTATACTTTTGAGATGAAATAAAGCAAATAGGAATGTGTATGCCCCTGGTCTTGGTAGAGCCGGAGGCATATAGTGTTCGCACCGTGTGTCTGTATCCGTCCGTCCGTCCGTCCGTGTGTCCGGCACATTAAGAAGTTCGCCGGAGTTTCTCAATTATGTCATAACTTCTATATTCCTTGAAGTTTTACTTAAATATCTTATCACAGTATACCTGTGGACAAATGCCACACTTCCATGCTGCCCTTAATATGACTGACCTTTTGACCATCACAACTTTGAACGTTTTCCACATTAAGAAGTTCGTCGGAGTTTCTCAATTCTGTCATAACTTATATTCCTTGAAGGATTATTTTGATATTTCAATACATTAAATCTGTGGATAATTGCCACACATCCATGATGCCCCTAATATGACCTTGACCTTTTGACCTTCACAACGTTTAACTTTTTCACATATTAAGAAGTTTGCCGGAGTTTCTCAATTCTGTCATATCTTCTATAGGATTACTTTAATATGTCAATACATCATACTTGTGCACAAATGTCACACAATCTTGCTGCCTTTAAGATGACTATCAGCATTTGACCTTCACAACTGTGCTTATGAACACTTATCTCACTTTTGGTTAATTAACTTTGCCATACAGTTTCTCCAATCTGCCACAGTGGGCATTCATGTGCTGACGGGTGACATTTTCTTGTTTCTTATAAAAGTTTCATACTACTATAATTGTATACCGTCTTTAATGGCTTAATCATAAAGTAATGGGACCCTGAGATTATATAAAAACGTGTCTTCTTACATTTGCAACCAGCGTAGCTGTGCATCCATTGACTGAGCCTGGACAAGACATACACTGTTTGCCATTCAAACATCTTTGATTATCATGAAAATTTATACATCTGTAATGTCACTCACCAGTCTTGTTTAACAATTATGTGAATCGCTGTGACAAAAAGGCCCTATAGTCTGTTTCACGAAAGCTGCCGAAATTTTACGGCCATATAAACAATTCAAAAACCATATTTTTTTTTATATTAAATTAAAGGAAAATTTCACGAAATAAAAAGAAGGCTCATTCTTAAATGTTCCTTTAATTAATTATTATCAAAATAAATATTGTTTTTGAATTGTTTATATGGCCGTAAAATTTGGGCAGCTTTCGTGAAACAGACTATAATTGAGTTTGCAGTCAATGCCTTACAGCAGCCTGTGCACCCATGCAGTGTAATGATTGATCTTAATCTCCGTTGAATTTATTTATAGAAATCCGGTCCAAATTGTGTAGTTTACGGCCTTTATTTGCTTGTACAAAGAGCGAATGTAGCATTATTTGTTGTGAAAAGGAGTTCATATAGTGATTTTGACTAGTGTTGATACAAATCATAATCCACGCAATCTGATCTGGGACTACATTATTTGCCAGATTCATATTTTCACACTTATTAATGTAATTGCAATCAGTGTAGACTCAGATCAGACTGCACATCTGTACAGTCTGATCTGGGTCTAAACTATTTGCAAAACTCATTTTTTGTGCTATTTAGTAAGAAATACATGCTGAAATACAACGTAGGACCGGAACTCTATAAATAGGTTTACAAGGGAAATAACTAGCTACAATCCCTCATTATGACCTCCTGTCTGCATTCATCATAATCACACAGGGGAAGCAATTCATGATGCTTCAAATGAAAAGGTCAAATAAGTATCGGGATTCATGAGTGTGCTGGCCATTAGGAACTACATTGTTCAATAATTAAATCAGTTCCCTTTTGTCATCTTGCAGCCCATGTATAACCCAACAAGACAAAACGGGGATATTGAGAACAAAAGCTGTGTAGTTTTTGATCAACTAGTACACTCCTGTGGACCGAGACAAATAAACAGTGTTTCCATTTTCCCCAATTCACTAGCAAGCTGTGTAGGCCCTGATCTGACTGCACAGATGTGCAGGCTGATTTGGGGCTACACTGATTGCTAACTCAATAAGTCACTTATTGATGTCGCGGGTCATATATTTGTCTGGAAACTGAATTAGGATAAAGATCACTGGAAAAGGGTACTTATCACTGATTTCCACATGAAAGTAACGATGCTCTTTGATGTGCCCACCTGAAGCATGAAAAAATGAGAGAAGCCATGTGATTTTGTACCTAAGAAGAAAGATATTTACAGAAACTTTGATATTATCTGAAAATGACGTCGAAATGGGACAAAATGTTCATAACAATTTTACATTTGCTTCGAAAATTGTGTCGCCTTCCATCGTCATTTACGGATATTTTGAATAATCACACATCAGTTGTGGGTACAAAATCAGGGGCCCTTTTCACTAAATGTACGATAAAAATGGTCGTACAAAGATTTTTATTATTTTTATTTTCACATTAACGTGGATAACTAATGCTACCATTTTTCGCCTACATGTACACATCATTACATGTGAATACATCCACTAAACAGTTACCAGCATTGCCAATCGGTGTAAATGTTATTCCCATTTCCAATTTCGCACTTACCAACTTTTTAGTCCTACAAAGTTTTGTGGGCATGGCTGGCTCAAATGATGCTTATTATATAATTGCGGTGTTTGACCAGCATAATTCCTGGTCAGCAAGCTCACTTTGTCAGCTGGATATGGTTACAGTCGGCATATTTTAGGTTTATAATTTGCTAATTTCAGCAGTGATGTGCAATTTCAGGGCTTCGGCCTATTTCATAATTATGTTAACTGTTTGCATGCTGGGAAACATGTGGGCTATATAAATAGTTCAAAACTTACGGACAAAAAATCATCATATTTTCTTATATTTCTCCCCGTAAATATCATGAATATGTCTTGGAATTTCATTAGAATCGAGTCCTCGGGACTCTATTCTAATGAAATGTCAAGACATATTTACAGAGAGAAATAAAACGTACTAATTCGTTTGGCAGATATTTTCACCGCTAGCATGCAAAGAGTTAATGGCAGATGCTCATAGTTTAACCCATTCCTTTCGGAATACACCTTTACGAGTATGAAATTTATTAAATATTTTATTTTTGTTATTTCTCAATGAAGGTATATGTTGTGAGCACTTTTTTTGAAGCGTCTCGACGAGACGGTTCAAATGGTGGTTGCGACACATACTTCTGAGCGCATAGAAGGAAAATATTTTGGATTTTCTGCAGACATAGTGGCATATCCTCAGCTTGAAAAGGGTTAAGGGACATTGGCATTTTGAGGTGGAAAAATGTCACACAGATCATGCATCCATGCATATATACCTATTACTGATCAGGCTTCCCATAGCAGGGCTTCTAAAATTTCAGAATGCCAATCGGTCCAAACGTAATTGTCGGCCCGAAGGAGCCGGTACGATTATGCCCCCACCCCCATGTTTTGTTGACTCCCCCTCTTCAGAAACTGAAAATCTGTCGGCTATTGGGTGCAGACGAAATTAGGTTACATCTCGCCTCCATTATGAGCTTGGCTAAGTTTTGTGCTTTCTGCAGTTTATCTGAAGCGAAGACACTTCGTGTAAACATAGAAAATATATCTTTTATGGTCAATGTACTATATTTATCGATTTTTGTAATGGAAAAGTCGTGTTTGAAACATTTAATACACACAGGCTCTTCGATGCGATGTCATAAATCGGCTGTTACATCAATTGAACACACAAAATAAAATAGTTAATCAAGTTTTAAAATGGTAATGTTTTACCATAATTCTGGTGTACCAGCATACACAAACAATTATTAACTGTTAAGCAAGATAATTGTATTTTTGTCGAGTAAATAACGATAATATCAACTATAGCCACAACTATAAAGAGGTAAATGAACAGCCGTTACCTGGCAATTGCCAGCTGATCAGGTTAATGACCAGACAATGTTTGATTTTGGGAGTCTGAATTGACTGGTAATGTGTGCAGTACTTTTCTTATTTGTGGTTGTGACTGGAGAAATAGGGCTTATAGGAAGTGTGACCAGTATAGTATAGCTCTTGGTTGTATGCATGTATAACCAAACTAAACAGTGTGATTTTTACATAACACATCATGTTATTTTGTTTCGCTTTGTTTGTGCCTCTTTACATGTTTTAAATACGATCGATCGATGGCCATTGTCATAAATATTTGGTGACACAAGATCCTAATTGACCCACACAATACGTCACATTGGCGTGTGTGGCTAGAAAATCAATATCTGGTAACACGAGGCACGCGACAGCTGTGTATTGCGCTGCTAATCGGGATATATCCGTTATCATGGTTATCGAGGTGTGTAACTTCACACGTCACACCAATAAACCAGTGAGATGTTGTGTATTATCTTGGGCATTCGGAGCGTGGATTGAGAAATAGCAGCCAGATTTCATTATTTTCGGACCAAATTTTAAGGATAGTTTGCAAATCTCAATCGGTCTGAGATTTCAAAATTCAGGTCCAGAACTGACAAACTGAAAATTTTAGAAGCCCTGTAAAACAGTCTTGGAAATTGCAGGTTCTTGCATTTCATCATATACAATGTTACCTTTTAATAAATGATATGTTCTGTAGCCGATTTCACCAACATTGCAAAGTATACTTATCTAGCAAAGTATATAATGTACTTTGAGGGAGAAATCATTTATTTTCCCCGAAATGCATTATGTCATATAGAACTATATAACGACTGCATATATTTGATGATTAAAAGTATGCAGAATTATTATACTGAATTTATTACATTATCACAGCCAAAATGGCTGTGATAATGTAATAAATTCAGTATAATAAAAATTAATAAATTTATCATTGAATTGAAAATTTCTCCCTCAAAGTATAATTTGCTAGTTGCCAAAATGTTGACCCTGCAATGTTAATTACTGTAAACTTTTTTCATGGAAATGTGTTCTATATGGTTATGTGAGCAAAATTAGCTTGGTTGCTACTTGTGCAATGTTGAGCAATTCTCAGAATTCAAGATGGCCGCCGCCGCCATTTTGGAAATTGACTGATTTTCAACGTTTGATGTCGATGGCCTAGAGAGTCTTGTAATACAACTTTTCAGGGGTTTTCATGAGTGGGGAATCTATTTTTGATGATATGTCTTTGATTCAGTGTTTGCATATACAGTCAAACTTGTGTTAAGAGACCACTCAAGGGAACTGCCAAAAATGGTCTCTTAACAGAGGTGGTCTCTTAATAGGGACAGCCATGTGGAGTGGGTACACGGATGATATATAAAAAACAACACAGTGACAACACAGTCAAGTAATAACATGTATACACATATATGTATGTTTATTAAAGTAATAACATGTACAATGGAAAACATAAGTTTGAATACACTGCAGCTCCATTATAATGCGGTGGTCGGGGTCCAAGATTTCAAACCGCGATCGAATCCGACCGCGTTATAAAATTTCGGGACATGCACGGGTACTGGTACTGCACGGGTTACTGGTATCATTCGCATTTCGGTTACCAACTATTGCGGGAATTCCATTAGCAACGAACCCATATAAAATCATGTCATTTGAACAGAAGTTAAAGTAATTATTAATAATGCCTATGACATATAAACTTGTATGTATTAATGTATTAAACATACAAGTTATTTATAAAATCATGCTTATTACGTTGTATAGTGCTCGCGATAGACAGACACTTATTACAATGTATACTACTCGCGATCAACAGACGCTTAAACGGACTAATTGATAATAAATAATGCCTATGGTCACGTGTCCTGCCTATTCATGCGGTTGATACGTGCATAATCTCAGGATGTGGGGTCACGTGATCTATTGTATACGCTGCAAGTCATATTGATGAATGAAATTTACGATTTAAGCGAGATTGCCTTGGGCTGCAGTGTAAACAATAGAACACGTGATCCCATACCCTGACCCAGATAATGCTGAAACACCAGTCTATTTATAGAATGCTAAATACACGTTTTATGGATTATAGCCACCGCTTATAGCCGTGTTTCGAGCCGTGTTTTCATGGGCGCTGATAGTCGCCGACAGTCGTTAAACGCGTCGTATTTTGACGGAATGGGCCGTATTTATACGGTCGCTGGTCGCAGACAGCAGGTGGTCGTTCATTGCAAGTACATTATTATGGGAAATTCGTCGGGTGGGATTCAAACCGGTCGCTTACAGCAGGTGGTCGTTTATTACAAGTGGTTGTTAGCACAAGTTCGACTGTATATAATTGCATATTTAATTACCCCACCCACTTTATTTCAATTGAAAAGCATATGTTACAATGTGTGTCTTCATACATATGTTGTAGCTCACTTAGCCGTGGATAATACACATCTGTGTACTTACGAAACGCATACTAACACTAGTTGATGATTTTATATCAATATCCAGTGTTCTGCCAAGAAATCGGAGACATGGGGCCAATGACCTCATGGGTAAAAAAAAGTGGGGACATTTTCAAAAATGATGTGGTCACACATGGTATTTTGAAGAAAAACACTGCTTCGAACTATTAAATATCAGCAATTAAAGTAATTAATAGTTTGAAATAGTGTTTTGCTGAGCCCGACAATGGACTTGCAATAATTAATTCATGTAAATTTTCAGCATGTTGTGATTCAATGTGAAAAAAACATGGAAATAAACATTAAAACATGATCATGATGTATTTGTAGTTCTTTATCATTCCATCGACTCCCAGACAATACGCGCATTTCAAACGGCTTTTCTGATTGGCGGACCAAAATAGTTTGCTTTATACTTGTATCACTTATGTAAATATACCATCCAATGAAAACCGTTGATAGATGTATAGCTAAGCACTGTTTCTATGTGAATTTTACATTTCCGGTACATTTCACGAGCGCCCCTAACACAGTTCGGACTTTTTAGCTCGACTATTCAAAGAATAGTTAGAGCTTATGTTGTCACCCCGGCATCGGCGTCAGCGTCACGCCTTGGTTAAGGTTTTTAGTCAAGCTTGTATATGGAATACTACTGGCCCTACACCCACCATACTTGGACAACTTCATCTCCTAGTGATGTACATCAATAACCCCTGATCTATATTTGACTTTGACCTACATTTCCTCTTGAATTACTTAGTTAATTCCCCTTGGTTAAGGTTTTTAGTCAAACCTTGGTTAACGTTTTTAGTCAAGCTTGTACATGGAATACTATTTGCATACAGACACCATACATGGACAACCTTTTCTCATAGGGATGTACATCAATAACCCCTGATCTATATTTGACCTTGACCTACATTTCCTCTTGAATTACTTACTTAATTCCCCTTGGTTAAGGTATTTAGTCAAGCTTGTATATGGAATACTACTGGCCCTACACCCACCATACTTGGACAACTTCATCTCCTAGTGATGTACATCAACAAGCCCTGATCTATATTTGACCTTGACCTACATTTGCTCTTGAATTACTTAGTTAATTCCCCTTGGTTAAGGTTTTTAGTCAACCTTGGTTAAGGTTTTTAGTCAAGCTTGTACAAGGAATACTATTGTGCATACAGACACCATACTTGGACAACCTTTTCTCATAGGGATGTACATCAATAACCCCTGATCTATATTTGACCTTGACCTACATTTCCTCTTGAATTACTTAGTTAATTCCCCTTGGTTAAGGTTTTTAGTCAAGCTTGTAGATGGAATACTCCTGGCCATACACCAACCATACTTGGACAACTTCATCTCCTAGTGATGTACATCAACAACCCCTGACCTATATTTGACCTTGACCTACATTTAACCTTCAATTACTTAGTTAATTCCCCTTGGTTAATGTTTTTAGTCGACCTTGGTTAAGGTTTTTAGCCAAGCTTGTAGATGGAATACTATTGTGCATACAGACACCATACTTGGATAACTTTTTCTCATAGCGATGTACATCAATAACCCCTGACTTATAGTTTACCTTCACCTACATTTAACCTTGAATTACTTGGTTAATGTTTATAGTCAAGCTTCTATATGAATACTCCTGGGCCTACATCAACCATACTTGGACAACTTCATCTCCTAGTGATGTACATCAATAACCCCTGACCTATATCTGACATTGACCTACATTTAACCTTGAATTACTTACTTAATTTCCTTTGGTTAAGGTTTTTAGTCGACCTTGGTGAAGGTTTTTATGCAGGCCGCAGCCACCTTGTTTGTCAAGCTATGTGTACACTGACAACCCTCGTAGTCGAGCTATGCTGTTCTCCTACAGCTTCATTTGTTTAATTTTGCAACCCGCAAACTCTGACCGAATATATAATGCGCCCGTTGGCCCATCAGTAATTTTTTTCTTGCGCCATTGACGATTTTTCTAGGCGCGATCCGTGCGTCCTTGGCAGAAACTGAATATCACAATAAACAACTATTCAATGAATATAAAAGTATACATACATACATTTACCCCACCCACACAGTTTACAGTCGTTTGAGCTCACATATGTCTTCATTTACACGTTAGATCGGCATGCTAATAATATACATGATTTATAATCATGAATTATATGTGTGTATATACGTTACTGATTGTCCGTATAAGCTGGAGAAATATACTCATCCCCTCAAGGAGAAGCATCCAGCTGTATATAATATCTTCAACGGCCAAGTGGCGCCCGATACAGTGAATGTTCAGGATGCACTGGCTATCGGAAGTGAGCAGAACGAACAGTTCTCGGCTTCGCAAAGCAGTGACTTCCACACAACCATAAAGAGAAAGGTCAAAACCATGGAGGCGCTCAAGAAGGCAGTCACCGTCAAGGGAAAGGCCATATACGATGTTGATACACTGTTCAGTCGGCTGTTGGTTGTGGGTGAGCAGCGCAGCATGGAGTTAGCAGATGTTTTACAGTTCGAGCTGAGTCCAGTCCCTCCCCCTGATTGATGAGTACGGCTGCCTTAGGAAGGGTGTCAAGGCCGTGCTCGTCAAGGGTATGAGTGTCACTGTCACAAATCCACCTGATCCAGACGTGATACTATTTGACGTCGGACAATTGCTGTACCACGTTGTCTGGCCAGTCGCCGGCACCGCAGGAGATTTGGCTGCCAGCATCGGAGCTCGAATGGCCCACTACCCTCCTGACTGTATAAAAATCGTCCTGTTTGATAGGTACGACCAAGAAGCTCCTAGCGCAAAGGACCATGAGTGGACAAGAAGAGGAGAGAGCTAAGGAAGTCCGGATGACCCCTCGCACCCATGTTGAGAAGCTATTCTTCATAATGCCACGAACAAGGGTCTGTTGAACAATATATTATGTGGCTATACGTTTCCACAAAACATCCAGCTTGTCGAGTTAGAATGTGACGTCACTCATACGGAGGCGGACATTACCCTTTGCAACTACATGCTGACCGCGGCGGCAGATGGCTCCCAGACCATCCGCATCCTCAGTGACGACACTGACGTTTTTGTTCTCCTATTGTTCTGGATATCGAGGAAGCGCATCGTTTCCAGGGTTCAACTTGAAAAGTGGAATGGTGATGTCCTGGATGTCAACAAAACTGTTGAGTGGTTTGGCCCCAGAAAATGCAGCCAGCTTCTCGGGTGTCCACGCGTTGTCGGGCTGCGATACGGTGTCATATCCCTTTGGAAAAGGAAAGCAGTCAGCGCTCAAGCTCCTAGAGCTAGACATACCCAGCCTCGATAAAGTACTCGGTCAACCTGACACAACCCATGCTAAACTGAAGGCGACAGCAGACAGCTTCTTCCTACACCTCTACGGACAAAAGATTTGTACGTCAATGAATGTAGCACGTGCCCGCTTCTATCGTGCTTGTAAGAAGCCTCCGCCGCTGAAAAAACTGCCACCAACTGATGCCAACCTGCAGCTGCACGTGCTTAGAGCTCACCTTCAGATGCTACTGTGGAAGGCTGGGGACCAACGTGACCCACGTAAAGAATCTCAAGACATTGAGCACTTCGGGTGGAACTTTGAAGGCTCGAAGGTCACACCAGCCATCGCAACAACACCAGTTGCTCCTCAAGCGTTGCTGGATGTAGTGAGCTGCAGCTGCACTGCACTGGGAAAGACATGCAGCAGCGCACGCTGTAGTTGTAACAGTGCAGGACTTTTATGCACGGACTATTGCAAGTGTGAGGGGGGAGTCGCCTGTTGTTGTCCGTTCACCAGCAAGCAGGTAAACATTGAAGAGGACGAAGGGTGGCTTGTTGTAGACGACGATGATGAAGACCAGTAGGTGGTTGTGATTGTTTACCAGTAATACTGTGGTACTATAGTGTGTCTCCATATAAGTCATGGTGCTGTACATCAGCTGTTTTGGTTCATGGTGTACTGTTATTACATTACAACTACATTTCGTTTTCTAAACAGATGTGGGTGCTATTGTGTCATCCATAAGCCAGTTCTTGCATTTTGTTTGTTAATCCATGCACATGTATATGTCTAGTCACTGACCATAGTTATAAGTTTCACTATGGCATCTATAGGCCAGTTCTTGTTATACCGTTTGTTATTTCATGCCAATATATATGTCTATAATCACTGAACAGAGCTATGAGTGTCACTATGGCATCTATATGCCAGTTCTTGCTATACCGTTTGTTATTTCATGCCAATATATATGTCTAGTCATTGAACAGAGCTATGAGTGTCACTATGCCATCCATAGGCCAGTTCTTGCTATACTGTTCGTTATTTCATGCAAATATATATGAATGCCACCATGTCATCCATAGATCAGTTCTTGCTTTATTATTTGTTAATACATGCACAGTTCCCCACCCTCTACAACCCCTAAAAGGAGGTATTACACGACTGGATAGGCCATCAAGATCAAAAGTTGAAAATTTCTCAAAATCCAAGATGGCAGCGGCGGCCATCTTGAATTCTGAGAATTGCTCAACATTACACAAGTAGCAACCAAGCTGAATTTTCTCCCCTAACCACATTTCCATGAACAAAGTTTACAGTAATTACCATTGCAAGGTCTCGTATAGTTCATATAGGGCCGGCAACTCGACTATTTGCAATGTTGATGAAATAGGCTACTGGTAGATAGAATAGCAGGCTAGGTCTCACCTGATATATAACTTTGACATCATTACACACTGGCGCCTACAATTCTAGATTAATGTCATTCACTCATGTATGCACCACTATTTCCTGAAAACATTGCTCATGTTATAAATCACTTTTCGACATTCAGATAATGGCAGGAAAACAATAAAATATTCTGTGAAGCATTGCAGAAATGGTTATTTATTGCTTATGATGATAGCTTTTATATTGGAAATATGCTGTTTGTGGAATATTACTGCTGCAGAACATGCATGTACTTCACCCGGCCATTTCATGCTGAGGATGTGCTTTTTTGATTGGGGAAAATCATAAATATTTTCTTTAAATGTGCTGAGAAGCAATATTCGCGACCACCATTTGAACCGTCTCAATGAGACGGTTCAAAAGAGTGGTCACAACATATACAGGTAATTCTCGTTATCTCAAAGTTGACCGGACTGAGCAAAATATATCGACATATCCGAACTTCGAGATAAAAATTCGCCTTGACATAACCGAAATATCAACATTTCCAATATTGATTTATCAGGAGTAAAATACATTATATAGGGAATACGGCCGGGATGTATATCGAGATAAGCAGGTATATTGAGATAAGTGATATCGAGATAAAGAGAATCAGCTGTACTTTCATTGAGAAATAACAAAAATAAAAACAAAATAATTTTAAAAAATGCATACCCGTATAAGGTGTATTCCGTACGTATTGGGTTAATGCTGTCCATGATCTTATTACATTTTTTCCCAGGTTTTGATTTTTTTTTGCTTGGTCTTCAACTTCAAAACGTCTATTGGGAGTTTTGCCTTCTTCTATTCATAGGACATATACAAGTTTCACAGTGAAGCACGAGGGAGGGTCAATAAGTAGCGTCACTTAACCATTATTATCTTTTTTGCTTTCGGCCAATTTGAATATTATTTGGCACTTACATTTGTGACGTCACGTCTGGCATAGCAGTCAAAATCACTAACGAAAAACAAATGGGTTTCAGGGTTCCAGATAAGGAATTAGTAATTGAGTATTGTCACTCCATAATTTCTGAAGCAATTGGGTATTTCAAAATTTTAATTGGGTAAAATGAAATCACACTACTGTTTACACATCCAGAGACAGCAATTATTGAATAATTTGATTCGAAATGAAAACACATCTTGGTATTTCATTAGAATTGTCTCCAAGATGTGTTTTCATGGAACATAAGAAAACTATGCTATATTTGTGTTCTGTTTATTGTTTTCTGCAGCATGATGAATGTACCATACATTTTGTATGGCTTTTTGATACTCGCTACTTCTGATTTCAATTGGGTTTTTTATACTTTTAATTGGGTATTTAAGCAAATACGCAGCTTATCTGGAGCTCTGGGTTTATTTCAATAGAAGGAATAAGAAGGAAAATAGCCACAGAAGTACACCATGTGTGGCAGCACGTTTATAGACTGTGCTATCTTGCCAGTCAGTCAGAAACTGTGTGATTCCTTTCCGAGCTGGACAGGAGACATGATATATGGGAACGGTTGATTTAAAATTGCCAATAAATAGAGCAAACTACATCATAATGAAGAAGATACCTTCATATCTTTCATTGAGGTCAATGAAGAAGCATAAATATGTAGCTATATAATAAACCAGTCTAAGGAATGCGATGATTGGAAGCCTCTTGACCAGTAAAATTCTGGCAAAAACAGGGAAAATATGAACACGATTTGTAATTATAGTTCATTGGTACTACAATGTTAATTCAATCAACAACGAATATCATAAAACATTTTTATACCAAGCTGTAAAGCGTAAGCTCTCCAGAAAGGGCATAAAGTAACTGTACGTGGGACACATAATTTTACAAAATGATGTGTCGTGCCTCCTCACTCTACTCGTGACGTCATTCTTGCACACGCTGGATTGGGACTTTCTACCATATCCCACCTATTCGTCAGACATAAACCACACAAACATAGTTATATTCCATTATTTGAAAAATACACTACACTGTATCCGCTACAGTAACTTAACCCTTCGCCCGCTACTCGCTGTAAAATCAAGTCCACTGTTGCTAGTCGCGTCTATACACGCCTTCGCAGGTGCGTGACGTATAGTGCTTTGGAAACGACCAATTACACACGGAATTTCGGAAGTTATATTTAGAAGCAGTTGTAAAATCAATTCTGATTGGATAAAGTTATATTGTAGCCAATTATTATCAAAATAAATGAATGGAGAGTAGTAATTTGTTTCTAAATTTAGCGATCAGTGTTTTCCAGAAATTCTGTAAATAAAATGGCGGAAAATATTTTTGACGAAGATAGCGAGGCCGTGAATTTTGATTCTAGCGATGAAGACGCGGATTTCGAAGGATTTGGTTTGGATGACATACAACTAGGAGTCGGTGGTGTTATTCGAAATGTTCCGATGACCGATTATTGTCCTGAAAATGACCGCGAATCAGCTTCGGACATCGATACTGGCTGGAGCAAAGTTGATTCGGCCCCAACAAATGCCCCTTTCACTGGGAATGAAAAATTGAACGTCGAAATGGACGAGAATGACCCGATAAACTTTTTCAAACTGTTTATAGATGATGATTGTATAGAAAATTTAGTTACACAGACAAATTTATACGCAGAACGTCGGTCGGAAGCCGCAAATTTGGCTGGGACGTTTCGCCCCCATTCTCGTCAAAAGAAATGGCAACCTGTGACACTCGAAGAGATGAAAGTTTTTCTGAGTTTGGTAATTGCCATGGGGTTGGTGGTGAAAAAAGCTTTGGAAAAGTACTGGTCAAGCCATGACACACATAACACTCCTTTTTTTTATTTTTTTCGAAAGAACATGAGCCGAGATCGTTTTCAATCTATTTTGAGTAATTTTCATGTCTCTGATAATGCAAATGAAATTCCTCGAGGCCAGCCTGGTTTTGATCCGTTACACAAAATACGTCCATTTATAACTAAAATAACACATGACTTTATAAATGTGTATTCACCAAATATAAATCTTAGTTTGGACGAAGCAACATGCGCATGGAAGGGTCGTCTTAGATTCCGCGTATATAACCCTGCAAAGCCGACACGTTTCGGTATAAAACTATATCAGGTGTGTGAGTCGAGCTCGGGATATTGCTTGGGATTTGACATTCATACTGGTGATTTGGAAACATCATGTTCACAATTCTGTGAGCTCCTGGAACTAGATGAAGATCTTGGTAGAACCACACAAATTGTAATTGGATTGTTGTTTAAATGCGGTCTGCTTCAAAATGGTCACCACGTGTATTTGGATAATTTCTATAATTCCCCTGAACTGTTCAATGAACTTTCGTTGCTGAACACTTATGCCTGTGGCACACTAAGAAAGAACAGGAGAGGGGTACCAACTTCCATCAAAGAAAAGAAGAAACTAAAAAAGTCGCAGTGTATTTTTCGCCGGAACGACAACATGCTTGCTGTCAGATATTTTGATAAAAGAGATGTATACATGCTGTCAACAATACACGAAGCAACAGTGTCTGTTCTTAGCAAAGTTGACAGAACAACAAATGCCCCCGTGACAAAACCTACATGTATTGTCGACTATTGTACAAATATGGGGGGTGTCGACTTATCCGATCAGATGAATCAGAACTATTCATGTCTGCGCAAAACAGTCAAATGGTACAAAAAACTTTTCTTTCACCTTCTCCACTTATGTACCATCAATGCATACACATTGTACAGAAAGTTTGGCACTGATGACAAGAAGATGGACCACTACGAATTCCGTATGTCATTGTGCCAGGCCTTTCTAGCAGAGTCTCCAAATGCACCCAAACCATCAACATCTGCCGGCAGAAAGATCATAGGCGACATGCCAGCCCGCCTGACAGCAAGGCATTTCCCAGACTGCATTCCACCTAAACCAGGTGTGAAAAAACAGCGCCCTTGTCATGACTGTGTTGCTTGCAACCTGCCTAAGAAGAAGAGACATGGATTCCACAGGAAACAGACAAGATTTTGGTGTCCAGACTGTCAAAAAGCCCTGTGTGTACCAGATTGTTTCCGAGTGTACCATTCCGTGAAGCACTACCGAGCCGCCCTTATACCTGCGGCAAATGTTGGTGAGAGCAGTGGATCAGAGTCTGACTGAAGCCTCAGGTGTTGTCACAAACATACATCAGTTTATGTAATAACTTGACATTATATTTGGTTCCATAGTACTATGGCAAGAAGCTATAATTTACATGTAAACAAATAATTTGACAATTTCTTGATGGAAAATGTGATGCGTACCTTTACTATAAACTCACCTGGATTTACCTGGATTCTCTCTCTACACCCTACAGAGACTTACCTGTGACTTACCTGTAATTTTGCCAAACGTTCACCTGTAATCTCACCTGAACAGGTAAATATTGTGTACATGTGTACTTTCTGGGTATAAATGAAAACTTCAGACAATCCTGAGTAATATTCATATAGGTTTTATTTACTAAAAGTGAACATGTTTCAAGTTACAACAATTTACAATAGCACACTATATATCAACTAAATTGCAGTAAAATATGCAGCATTGGTAGAAATGCATTGTAATTATTTATATAGCGGGCGAAGGGTTAAATGACATGCAGTCACACGTGACCGCATGTGTCGAATGTATCACCTACTGTTGCTTAGAAACAAATATTGCGTCACAGTGCCAATGGGCATATTCAGTCATTGACCCCACGAGAGACTACCCTTACGGAATATAAAACGATACATGCAGTTTTCGTCCTACTTTTAAAGTTATGTATCATGTGACACTACTTATTGACCCACCCTCGTAATAGGCCTACTTTCTAACCATTTAGACATTTACCGTCTTCACTATCAATTTGGAGACTTTGATTTTTAATGTAACAAAACTTTGTGTGGACAACATGAATGTTCATGAGTTGAGCTTGACTGCGTCTTCCACCATCAAATGTATACTGCTATCAAACATACTTTGGTCCTGTTTTCCAATGATACAACTGCAAATATTGACTAGCCATGTCTGTTTATGTCAGGGCAGTGATATTTCTTGTTTTACATCATCAAATTGGCTTTTATGACTGTGAACAGCAAATCATGATGTAGTGATCACAGACAAATAAGGCACGATATGATAAATATTGGTCTTGTTGGCATTGTGACCGTTTGTAGACCATGATCAGTCAATGAATTGTCCATGAAAATGCTAGCGATCAGTGTGACCTGCTATGACAAAAATGAACTTACTGAGTTGGCAAACAGTGTAGCCCAAGATCAGACTGGGCATCCGCACAATCTGATCAGGGCCTGCCCTGTTTGATATTGTGTCGGCCATTCATTTATGACGAAATGTTTATGTATCGGGCTGGTTACATGTATCAGGGATGACACTTGTCAAAAGCAGAATAAGCGTCTTGTATTGTAGCAGGTCGTGCATTATTAGGTCATATAAGCATCAGTGAATCAGGATATACACAGGTTTTCTCTACATACCGTCTTTTTCGCGCCCGTCCGGGTTAAATTTCTTGGTTAAAGTTTTTTGGTGTACTATCAAAGCGTTGGCGGACTCGACATGTGGGCCGCGTCCATCTTGTTGTCCTAGTTACTTCATCCCCAACAATAATGAAGTGCATGAAGTTTGAGACCCCCTGTTAGAGCCAGGAGGTATATATTGTTGGGATTATAATTCCAGAGCACAAAAATATTTACACAAGCATTGGAAAAGTCGCGGGAATACTGGACCAGTATTCCCGTGACTTTTCCAAGTTTATACCCCGATAAATTCCACAAAAAGGCCATTCATTCCTATAGTGTGTCCATACCATAGGTCCGGTTAAGAAGTTTGCCAGAGTTTAACCAATCTGCCACCGGGGGCATTTGTGTGCAGATATTTTCTTCTTTTTTACCTCCGATTTATCATGATATATGCCCCTTTTCCAAAATTCAAAACACTTCGGTAGTGCAAGGGTTCGATGGGTTCGTACCAACTCCCCGTTTTGAGTCAGCAAGACATTGCTTTATACCCCCGGCATACAAAGTATGTCGACAGGTATATAGTTTTCGTAATTCCATCCATTCTTCCGTCCCTCTGTTTGTCTGTCTATCCGTCTGTTTACGTTCAAGTTTTTGGGTACAAATTGTCTCTGTAACGATACGTCGGATTGACCTCAAACCGCGTATACTTCCTTATCACCATCCATATATATTTTCATTCCATACCACACTCATGTGGCCTTCATGCCCAAGGTCAAGGTCAAATTAAATCAAAGATTTGCGTTAAAGTTTTCGGGTACCCAATATCTCTGCAACGGTATGTAGGATTGATGTCAAACTTCATGTACTTCCTTATCATCATCCATATTTTCATTCCAGACCACAACCATTCGGCCTTCATGTCCAGGGTCAAGGTCAAATTGCGAGAAATTTTCATTAAAGTTTTAATTTGTCGGTCCAGGTGGCGGCCGTGTGTATACGTGAGCCCCTGCTCACTTTCTCTAGTTTTATATAAATGAGGTCCATGATAGTCATTTTCAGTGCATGAATGTGCAGACATTGTAATATACAAATGATCTACAAACAAAACACAGTCAAGGGAAGCCAATATGCTAATTTTCAAAAATACGCTTGTTCAAATTGACCAAAAAATCTTTGCCCAGGAGCTAGTTCTTGCACAAACATACCTGAATGCAGCATTATTTGGCTTCTAATAATCAATCTCTTTCCAGGTCTGTGAAGCAACCAAAATATGTAAGTAAAGGGGTCCAGGGGCAACCCGTTTCAGATTTTGATTGCTTCACAGCTCAAAGTCTAATCCCTTTTCAAAAATGCTGGTGACGCACATGTAATAGAAAGCTTCCACATGAGGCATCATCCATCTTTATACCCCCGCAACGAGTCGTGGGGGGTATACTGGTGTCAGATTGTCTGTCCGTCCATCCGTCCGTCCGTCCGTCACTAAACTTAACATCAGAGAAATATGTTATAACTTCTATTTTCTTCATCGAAAATTATTAATATTTCACCCATGCATTTCTCTAAGGGTCTACTATCATGCTGTGACAAATCCACGACCGTCCAACCCCCACTGATCCCAAGGTCAATGTCACAGGACTACAGACCTGGAAAAAATCAACATATTTAGGGGTACCTGAGCCCACGTGGGGTGTATTCCGGAAGCCTCACTTACTGACAAATCTAGTTCAGTAGCCTATTTCACCAACATTGCAAAGTACCGTATTCTGCCGAGTCACAATTTGTTTTACTCAGATTTGTATCCCAGAAAGCCCCTGCGTCTTATAAATACACAGGGCTCCAGATAAGGAATTTGGCATTGGGTACTGTTACTCCATACTTTTGAAATCAATTGGGTATTCTCAATTTTCAATTAGGTATTTTAAAAACGTTACCCCATCAGTTTTTTTCAATTGGGTATTTCCATATTTTGATTACAAACACCGATTCGGAAACAAATCGTATTAATTTATGTATTAATGGTAATGTTTTGTTGTTCATATAATTAATTGAAGCAGTGTTATACTTAGGTACATGTGTATGGTAGTAACACTGCTTCCCTTACTTATAAGAACACCAAAATGATTAGTTCCAAGTTTTCAATGATTCCAAGTACATATAAGTAACTGTTACTAGAGTAATTGCATGGGCTTATGGCATTTGTGACCAGTGTCGTTCCATATCTGCTAGCTCACTTATAGTTATAAGTTATGTAACAAGCAGTATCGTGTATTCAAAAAATCATGTGAGTTGTTTCATTATCTGAATGACAAACAGTGCATACGCTGATCAAGAATGCTTTGATTGGCAGATTGATCTTTGCAACACGGGATCCATTTTTTTTTTTGCCGACCATGTTTGACAGCAATTCATCAATAATGTAAATCACGATTAATTTGGGGACTCCACACACTGAGCTCAACAAAATGACTGTATGATGCCTTGTGCAATGGATTGAAATTCCACCTTTGCATCGGTCGTAAAATAAATCGAAATAAGGTTAACATTGGTGGTGGACTTTTTTTTCTTCCACGGTTGTTTGTTGTGGCCGTCATTTTGTTGCGCCATGTGTCACCAATTTTGTACGAAAAAATCTGACATGATCCGATTGTGTTATTTATAGTGTCTATCGCTACTACGATTATATTAATTGGTGAATTCGGGCACCGTTCAACTCGTCCTATTCGACCGCCATTTTATTCAACGTGTGCGTTGGTCGAAATAGTAATTTTCATTTATTACTTATGATACTGTCCCACATGTAAAATATAAACCTGACACATTCAAAATAATAATATGTCTGTCACGGACGTTTTTCGTTGCATCTCCTTGAGTAGACTCGGTGTCGCCGAAACAAGCAGTTTCACATCGATTTCAATTTAAGAAAATGAGCGCCTGTATGTCTAGTTCAAAATAGGGTCGCATCACCATTTTTTTCCCACAATTATTGATTTGAAAATCAGTAATATTTTCCGTAAATGACGTAATTGATAGGCCCGTCTTATCCGATTTTTTTTCTCAAAATCAATATGGGCAAAAACGGCCGATGCGATAAGGATGGAAATTTTAGATTTTGGTTCATTAACTTGAACGGTACCCGAAACAACTGCCGTGTGATGGGTTACTAGAGTTTCGTATCGAGTTGGACCCATTTTTTTCCCGCTGAGAGTCGGAATCGCTCCCGCTATATCCTGCAGTTCAAATCGAATACACCCGAAAACTGGTTTCCAGCCGTTATCGGTGATATACAGCGAGACATTGTCCGCAGCTAGAGCCGGGACCAGACTTTGTAAACATTGAATGGCCGACCGCACAGATCATTTGTAGGATTGTATACATGAACAAATCTAGCAGTACGCGACAGACTGAAAATACATTTGAGGAGTACGCTACAGGATAAAAAAGAATTGCGTACCAGACATTTTAATTGCTTTTTGGTACGCATTGTCTCTGATTTTAGTTGGGTTTTTGCATTTTTTAATTGCGTATTTATGCAAATACGCACCTTATCTTGACCTCTGAATACATTTAGATACATGAGCATTTTTTTCCACCCCGAAATATTGACATAAATGACCAAAAATCAAAAAAATAAAATACTTTCCTATATTTGTTGTTGTTGTTCGTCTTTGGGGTAATATCCGGTATTGGCCCTGTGTCACATTCGGTACACATTTTCTATACCGAAGGCGAACAGTGTATACCAAGATCAGATCCAGTATACCAAATTTGCTGATTTACTCTATTTTTAAAATGGCATGTTCATACCCTAACCAGTTCGCCCCATATTCGTTACGGCCCTGTATCGGGAACACGTAATTGACTGAATTTCCGAGTTAATGGTCTATACATTTATTATTGGGAATGCACATTGATTTACAAGCTGGTCCGTGTCTACAATATGTACAGTGGGCTTCGATTATAGACGAAGGGTTTCCCATCATAGGCGTCTCCAGGGGGTGTTCGGGGTGTGCGAATGAACCCCCTTTTCAGTTTTAACTTTTGGATGCAAATATGACTAATTGGTAAGGAAAGTACATAATACGTCTCTGCTATTGGATATAGACTGTTTCTATTTCAGGAATACATGTTGAATATGTATGATCGCGATGTCAACTAGTCTAGAATCGGCTTCGCCTCCAATTTAACTCCAGTCTGTGGCTGTTGAGAGATTGTGGCGAAAAATAAGCGCCTGAATTATAGACATACAACAACAGCAACAACAACAACAATAATTTGTCTGCATCATGAAAAACTCTAAATATAAAAGCCAACGGAAGTTGGACTCTCCTACTTTGTACCCAGGTAAATGATATTTTCATATGTAGACATATTCATTCCCCACCCAAAAAACCACATCTACATACAGCCCCCCACCCTGGCCAGATTAAACGAATCTTGATAGGAGTTGTCTGAGACGCAAGTTTGTTGTATTGCTGATACTTAAACTCTGATTTTAAGCACATTATGAAAACACAACATTTTAGAACAGTATACGTTTGAATATTGTCACCATGAAATTGTGATAAGATTTGTCTGAGACGCAAGTTCGGGTCGATTTCCTTGGAGGAGTGTTGAAAGTCATATTTTCTACGATTTATGTAAGATTTACAGATATATTTTTCTTACCGAAATTCGGTGGTGCGATTGTGGAAATTATAGCTCTAAAATGCATTAGAACGTCGGAAATTGCACATAGAAATCAAAATAGTTCTGGGGGAGGACCCCCGTACCCCGTCTAATGAGAGGGGATACCCCTCTCGTGCACTCCCCGTCTCCAGCCTTCGGCTGTCGGCGTCTACCGTTGGTAGACGAACCCCGCTGGAAAATTCCTGGCGACGCCTATGCCCATGTGTTGACAATGTGTAATTTGCGGTGTTTGCCCGTTATTTTGAAAGGAGAGAAACTGAGAACTGTCTAATTGCCAGCTTTAATCTCGGTTGTGTAAATTTTCCGCACAAGCCATTTCTCGTGTGAAGTGGTCAGATTTGTTTTCTTATTGAGAACCTGTCGCGATAATTGAGTCATATTCTGATTAGGTGTTGACATTGAGAAGATGTTCTCAAACTGACAGTAGGGTTAAATACCCAATTATTTATGATAGAAAACCATTACAATTATTGCCATATTGTTTGTATTACTTGATTACATGAATTGGTCCGAAACTTCCAGGGTACGAAAAATAAATAAAAAACAGCGCGGGGACTTATTGTTAAATAACAACAACAACAACTTGGCGATTAATTGTATTGGTCCGAAACGTCCAGGGTACGAAGCTTGTGAGTGACCAAAAAACAGCGCCTGGTAGTATTTATAAACAACAACAACTACAACTCTGCGATTTTTTTTGTTTTTGTTTCTTTCTTTTTTTTAGAAAATTGAGTGCGTCTTATAGCTGCATGTAGACATTTCCCCCCAGATTTTCAAGTGAAAATAGGGGTGCGACTTATGCATGATTGCGACCAATACTCGGCAGAATACGGTATACTTACTTATCTAGCAAAGTATACTTTGAGGGAGAAATTTTCAATTTAACGATACATTTATTAATTTTTATTATACTGAATTTATTACATTATCACAGCCAATTTGGCTGTGATAATGTAATAAATTCAGTGTAATAATTATGTTACTTTCAATCATCAAATATATGCAGTGGTTAGTTCTATATGAAATAATGCATTTTGGGAAAAATAAATGATTACTCCCTCAAACTATACTTTGCTAGATAAGTATACTTTGCAATTTTGATGAAATCGGCTACAGATTTGAAACATGTTTCTAGTTTTCAATAAAATAAGCCTGATTGTGTCGGATCATGGCCCAAATCAATACAGTTGTCTATGCATTATATGGCAGTTGGATGGCAGAAAAGTTTGGAGGTCTGTTTATCCCATTGATTTTTACTAGTTTAATAATATTTCAGCAGCGCAATGTACCATAAATGTACAATAAATTGTCTAGAGGAATAAATGAGGCTTTTTTTCTGCATTTATATGGGTTAAAATTCCAACTAATCTGGTTGATGGCTGTAATTTTTCATCCCTATAAATCTAAAATTGTAATTATTTCTTAAAGGCACTGTGCCTCAGATGATGTCTCTGCAAACATTAATTTGATTTTATACACAATTTTATTGTCGCGTCTGCTTGCGGACAGCACGATATAGTCTGCACATTGGCGTTCGTTCCTCCGGACCGTACGTACGTGCGAACGGGTTGAAGTTTTTTGTTAAAGTTTTTATGTCTTCAAACTAACCTGAATGGTTGCAAACAGATAGGTTGCTATGAAATCGTCCTAATAATAAAAATCTGCCTACTCTAAGCACTCAAATAACCCACCATAGACCATTCCGCTCTACCCACAGCCAATTGGCTAGTCCGCTATTTAAACTCCTCCTATTATTTTAGGACGCTATCAAGAGTGCAGGTATATTTGTCTCTCTCTTTATTTCGTGCTTATTTTGAATTTCTGCCGTGTATTGTGCCGTATTTGTCATTATATTTCGTTCAATACATATTATTATCACTCTTGTGTGTTACGTGATTATTCTCCATTGCATTTTTTGGGGTTTTTCACGGTGTTTTACTTTGTGTCACATATTTTCGCATGTACGCGATTCGTACCCTAACGGGTTCGTCCCAAAGTGGATTCGCTCCCGTGACACATTTTTTGTAGCGTTTTTGCGTTTCTTCTATCAGGTTTTGTTATACACTACTTGTTAGAATGCCGCAATCACGCGCTGCGTGTGGACACATGACTTCTCCTTGGGATACCCATACGGACAGGTGCTTTGCCTGTTGCGGGTGTTGCAAAGAGAGGCCATGTGATTTGTCCGTCCGTTGGACGGATTCGACGTGGGGCAAGGCTGGGTCTAGAAGGTCCCATACCTCACGTCTGAAGAAGTCTGTGTCCGAGTCTCAGCTCTTGGGAGCAGTGGAACCGTCCGAGGTTTCGGAGGTTGTATTAAGTGATAGGCCGGTGATCCATACAGGGGATACCGGGCTGCTGGGGCCGGTGCCTGATCTCATATCACCCGGTTCGCAGAGAGCTATACCTATCACAGGGGTGTCTCGGCCGGTTCTTGATACTATATCACCCGGTTTGAAGCTGACCCAGCCTCTCTCAGTAGAGGCGCCCGGTACCGGGCACCGGGCACCGGGACCGGCACCGGGTCACCGGGCACCGGGCACCGGCACGGTTTATGTCACCGGGCACCGGGCACCGGCATTATGTCTCCGGGCACCGGCACCGTTTTTTGTCACCGGGCACCGGGCACCGGTTATGTCACCGGCACCGGGCACCGGGCACCGGGCACCGGGCACCGGGAATTATGTCAACCCCGGGCACCGCACGGGCACCGGGCATCGGGCACCGGTTAGGCTACCGGGCACCGGTCAAACACCTGGCACCGGGCACCAGACTCTCCCTGGACAGCCTGCTGCTTCCGGTAGGAAGACGTTCTTGTCTTCGGTTGGTCTTCGTTCTACGTGTTCACGTAAGTCGAGGAGTCGATCTCGTCGTAGGTCAGGATTGGGTTAGCTCTTCGATTTCGGGTTCGGAGTTTAGATCTTGTTCTTCCTTTTCCTCGAGGTCATTCTCAGGTTTTGGAACAGGTTCATCTAGATCTCGTTCTCCTGTTCGTCGTAGGAGACAGTTGTATAGGGCTTCTACATGTAGTACTAGCTTCGGCAGTACATATACTATTTGGAACGATACAGTACAGTTCTGTTGAATCAGATTCCACGTATGTGGTAGATGACTGCCAGTCTAGGGTTGCTGCGGCAGGTGCTTATCACATTCACCCGGTCACAACGTACCCTAACTCTCGCAGGAGAGGTGCCGGTATTGTGTTACGGGCACCGGGCACCGGGCACCGGGCACCGGGGTAGCAACTATTTCTGACCGGGGTGTTCGTGGGTTCGTATCCTGTGTACATATTTTGTTTTTGTATCCGGCTCCTCGAGATCTAGCTCTTCCGTTCTCGGAGGAGACGGTCGAGGTGGTATTGGACGCCGTGGTGCTTTGGCTCCGTACTTGTCTGGCCTGCTCCTTATTCGAGTGTATATGAGTTCGAATTCCCAGTCTATATTCAGGACTCGACACGCGATAGAGTTATGATGGTTCAGTTGGCTAAGATTCTGGAGTTCCTGTCTAAGTCCTAGTACTTAGTGGGTTTGTCGGCTATTTCACAGCTGGTGGTTTTGCCAGTGGAGCCTCCCATATGGGTACTTCCTCGGATGGCTGTTGTGAGGCTGATTCGGTGGTGGTGGAATTGCCGGAGTTGTCGTGGTTTCATTTCTCTCCTACAGTAGGGCTTCTTGTTACGTACATTGGGGAGCTTTAGGTAGGATTTGGCCACTGCGGGGTTCCTAGTGCCCAAAACTTTGATCGCCACACTGGGGTCTAAGTTCTACATGCCCCTCTATGCGGTATGGTTTTTGAGATCTCCGTTTCTGGACAAGGACGCCGCAGCGTTTGGGATATCTTCGGCTCCTGGTCCTGGTTCGAGTTTGCGAAGGCATGGGTGTAGGCTGTTAAGTCGATTGTGGCTATGCCAACTTTCGATTTATGTTTGAATCAGTATGATTCATCGTCTCTGGACGCAGTGCTTCAGTCGGCGATTTGTGCCGCTAAGCCTCTTGTCAACATGTCTTTGGAGTTTTCTATGGACATGCTCTTGTCCAGGTGAGACGCAGTGATAGCCGGCTCGTTTTTTTTCTTGAACGGCCATAGTTTTGCTTCGTTCGCCTCTTTTGACCTCTGATAATTGTGCGATCGAACGGCCAAAGGGCAGCTACGGTACCGATGGTCCCTCCTGCTGCTCTTTCTTGTCTACCTCCTGTGGGGTCGTTTCCCCTGACGGGGGTATTTTCAAGGGTTAAGTAGAGTCTCTCTCTTGAAGTATAGTGCTATAGAGGAAGTTCGGGACGTGGTCGGAGCGCCATTTGCCCGGTAGACTGGGTTGTTTCCATAGATCTGTGGGTCTCGTACTTCCATGTGCCCTTCCGCAGATGCTCTCGGAAGTTTAAGTTGTTTCCGAGTTTTGTGTCTTTTAGTTCCGTGTGATACGGTATCTGGCGGTGGTATGGGGTTTGTTACTCTTCTAGGTTCTTTTCCTATCTAGAGTAGTCGTAGTTGGTTCCCACACAGGATTTTTCTTAGGTGGGAATGAGCTTATTGACCGATCTATCAGTCATCATAGTACCTTTGGACAGGGTGCGTGGCATCTTGTTTTAGTTTCCGGGTACTGGTCAGAGGTTCTCTGTCAGCTCCTCCTGGACTTTCGGGGTGCAGAATAGGGGAAGGTTATGTCTGCGACCTCCAGTATTACTTACTAGGGCTATGGAGGCCGCACCCCGATCCTTTGGATCGGTCTCTGCCTAGGATCACCATCTTCCTACGTTGTATCAGATGGTGGGCAGTGGAGGTCTGGTTCCTACAGGGATTTCCCATAGTGTTACCTCCTCCTACTCGCTTTCTGTCCACAGACGCGTCGTGAGAAGGCTGGGGGCTCATTGGAGCTCCTACATCGGTGTGTTTCGGGTTGGTGGTCAGTGCAGGAAACTCAGGGACACATCAACATGTTTTAGCTTTTGGCAGTGTTCCGGGGGTTGACAGCGGCGGATTCTGTTCTGCACGGACAGGTGGTTATGGTTTCTGCGGTCATCTCCGGTTCTGACGGAATGGCTTCTGCATCCGTTGGTGTCCAGTGCTATCTTGTCCGGATGGGGGTATCCATTTGTGGTTTTGTTGCGGCAAGGCTCAAACGTCGGTTTTATTTTTTCCACTGTTTGCACCCACGTACCGATTCGGACTTTTCAATTTACTCGTTCCAGTATAACTTCGGACCCATGTACTGCATGTTGGACATTGCTAAGGAAGTGATTTGAGATACCAACTGTTCGTGTTTATAAGATCGCATGTAATTCACTCAAATTGTAATTATTATAAACAAGCGTCCGTTAATGATTATGGCATTTACGGCTCGATTCATGTCCGGCAAATAAATTGGCTATTAACAAGAGTATTTTTGTGATTTCACGTCACACTGTCGTTAATTGGTTGACCACGGCTTACGTGGTCGGCTTTGACGGTATTCCGCGATTGTAACACGGTTACCGGCGGCATGTTTTGATCACTTTGTATGTGTGAAAAACTTACCTGTGCCAATTAAGTTTGACCAGACTTTACGACGCCCGCTGTTCAAATTGCATATCGACATTACAGTATAATGTGTAGGAATTATACCATCGGGACTTGTTTTCCACATCGATATAAACGAAATGTCGACATTTCCGATATCGATATATCAGGTATGTAATGTATGAGTTTATATAGCAGTTCGGCCGGGACCACTAGCGTACATCGACATAAGCAGGTATATCGATGTAAGCAATGTCGACATAACGCGTATCGACTGTATATACAACATGCTGTTGTCACTCCATCATTTCTGAAGCAATTGGGTATTTCAAAATGTTAATTGTGTTAAATAGAAGCACACTACTGTTTACACATCAGCAGTTTCTCCTATGAACCGAGATTTCTCCCTCAGATACTTTATCCCTTCTCACATGATCTGGAATCAGTTGTGGTTCGGGCCTCCCTCCGTCAGTCGCGCCTGTCAGCGACAGTGGTTCACACTTTCTGTCCAGTCCGTGCGATGTAGCATTAGGTTCGGAAGAATTAGGACATCCGGTCCGACCGTAAAGTTTCTTATTACCAATTTTAAGCCAACGGGAGGTATCGCAATCCTTTGTCTTCCGTTGGATAGATAGGGCCATTACTTGAGTTTATTCTACAGTAAGTGGTTCTGCAGCTGAGTTGTTTAGGCCCTAAATGCACGAGGTGCATGTAGTCTCAACTTCTTTCTATGATCGCTCTCTGCACTGGCAGGAGATGCGTAACTGCCAACTGTTACGATTTTTCCGTATTTATTCCGGGAAATACGTTAGATAGACGGTAGTACGGATTACAATTAAAAGTACGATTTTTGATCGGCGCGGGTATATCTGGATATAATTATTTCGTTTAAATACAATTCTGCCAATAATCCTATTTTATTTACCCGTAATCATATTCGTCTAGGCGATTACCATTTGATATTCCAGCGCTCAGAGATATTGATTTATTCATCACGTAATTCGTATAATGTCTGATCTAAGCGTGCAGCCAACGTATTTGGGGATTGTTTTATCGGAAGAAGTTAGGACAACACATCTGTTCATCTATGATTACAGCGAGACATGGCCCAATTTGGTCCTGTCACAGCGCGGTGATGTTTTTGCGTCTTGCAATCAGTGTTATTATAGTTATTCGGGTGCTCATGGTAGCCGAAACTTGGGCCAAGGCTATATTTAACTTATTTTATGCATATAAGTGAGTACTGATTTGTGTTCCGGAATACATATGTGGTGTTCCGGAAAGTAACCCCCTTTTCTCTCCATGTTCCTCATGTGACCGACATGGGGTTGGCATCTCAGGGAGATGTTTAAGAACTGGGTCCGTTAGTAGCAGCGGGTGCAGTTGTGGGTTTATCAGCCGGTAGCATCAAGTTTAGGAGGCTGTTTGGATCTACCTGTTCGCGATAGTCTGCGATTTTTTCTGATTACCCGATTATTCGGTTTTTGTCTTTACAGTTCCAGTGGAATCCTGGGGGTTGGTAAGTGTGACTCACCTCTCGATGAACTTCACTTGCTTTTGTTGATGAACGGGGATCTGTGGTGATCTATGGTTCTTACGGTTCATCACGCTGGCCCAGGAGGCATTGTTTTGTACATGTTTCAATTAGGGCGAGGCTACCTATCTTGTTTGTAACAGTGTTGTTGCAAAAGGATAGTGTTTCACTTTGGGTTAATGATTCTATTCTCTTTGTCTACTATACATGGGTTTATAGGTATACAGGGGTCGACACTCGCAGTGTCCCGGGATCCCGAGGATTCCTGTTTTGTAGGAGGAATCACTGCATTTTCAAGAAAATCCCATTCAACATAATGTAACAATAGGGATGTCCATGCTGCGGAATCCCTGGGCCAAAAGTTAGTGTCAAACCCTGGTATAGGTTTTGATCTGGCTTTAGGGCCAGCCAGTTTAAACTCCTCAGCACTTGCTTGTTAGGATGACCTTAGTGCTTAGGGCGTTTTATACTGTGTTCTCGATATGTACGAGTCATGTGTCGTCATGAGACTATGTATAGACTTTGAGTATATCTCAGTTGAGCTATTGCGTGTGAAGGGCCGGGCGACTACATTCGCCAGGGCTTCGTCTGGTAGCAGCAGCTATACCATGAGTATTCTCCGGCGTTCTAACCAAGTATAGCAGGTTGGAGTCTACGAGTCAGTCTACGAAACTAGCGTGGTGGTGCTTGTCTTTATCCACCTCTCATCTACTTTCGTAAAAAGAAAAGGGGGGGGGGCCCGCTTTGGGCGCCCCTATGATTCTAGGGTGAGACCATGTTATTACTATATAGGTAACACCCAAGTTTGTACCTAGGCCAAATATTTTTGTCTGTTTTTGAGGGTTTTTAATCTGCCTTACCATTCCGGTCGAGTATGAGTAGTGAGAATACCTCCCACCATCACTACGAATTCTTGCAACCATTCAGGTTAGTTTGAAGACATAAAAATGGAAAATTATTTCTAATTTTAGTTTTTATTATTCATACTCACCTGAATGGTAAGGTACACCCTCCTCCCATCCCCGCTTGATGGTTTTATCTTCTCCCTACTTAGTATACTTCAGGCTATTTTACTAGCAGTTTCATTTCCATATGGAAATGATTAACTTTTTGAAGCTGTATACCTAACAATAATAGGAGGAGTTTAAATAGCGGACTAGCCAATTGGCTGTGGGTAGAGCGGAATGGTCTATGGTGGGTTATTTGAGTGATTAGAGTAGGCAGATTTTTATTATTAGGACGATTTCATAGCAACCTATCTGTTTGCAACCATTCAGGTGAGTATGAATAATAAAAACTAAAATTAGAAATAATTTTCCATTTTTACACTATATCTCTGATACTTCTTTGCCAATTCATCACATGTGTGTTTATCATGATCCATATTTTCATTCTACGCCCCACCCATGCGGGCCCTGTGCCCAATGTCAAGGTCAAATTACAGTCAAACTTGTCTTAAGCAAGCGGCCATGGGAAAGTCCAAAATTGCTTGCTTAACACAGGTGGGTGCTTAATGGAGGTTCATCTTGGACCGACTTATAACTTGTTCCGACTTATAACTTATTCCATATAGATTTATATGTACAATTAATGTACAGTCAAACTTGTCTTAAGTTCATATGTACATCATGATATCCAGTGTTTACTTTAATTTCGAATACTCATTGATCTAAGCGGCGCTTATGTCAATTAGAAATGCCAAACACAAAATGCGTCTTTGTGTAAAAAAAGAAAAAAAAAAGAAAAAAAAAAAAAAAAAAAAAAAAAGAAGAAAAATCGGGATTTCTGAAGCCCCCCCCCCCTGAATCCGCTACTGGATAATGTGTTAATACAATATTCACAATAGAATGGATTATCAAACGGAACGTTTAATAATTTGATGGGTCAATCGCGTGTTTGTTGTTACAAGATGTACCAGTTCGTCCGAAAAACCACCATTTGTCTGGCGTATGTAGTTAGGCCACGGTCAGCATAGCTCGGCTCATAACAGCAGTCCCCATGCCACGCTCGCTATAACTTGCACATTATGATGCATGCAAATGAATCCGTTTAAATTCACTTAAAATATCATTTATGAACTTGGTTGGATGTGCATAAATTCTGTATATTTAGTGAATACCAAACTGAATTATCATAAAAATCGGGTTACGTCAACATCGATTGGAAAAAGTTGCAAAAGGACGAAACTACGTAGGTACGAAATAGCCGAAATTGTCCGTGATATTTACAGACTTTTCATGTTTTCTGACAATACAGTTAGCCATATTTGGTTGAAATAAACGCGTGTTTGCGTGTTTGCATGTGTTTGTTTGTCTGGTTGAGAGTATTCGGAGAGAGTTAACTATACCGGCCTTTACTTATCAGCGATTGGCTGTACTGTATAAATAACTTGGCCACGAGAATAAACACGTGTTTTGAACTGACAACTATAGTAGCCAGAAGCAATGTTTGGCCACAGGTGGAAGACTCGGACCTATGACGCCGAAAAAATGCCTATTAAAAAAAATCCCATTACCCCACCCACTTGGTCTCGTGCATTACCATCTTCTATAAAGAGAAGATGGTAATGTACGTGACCAAGTGGGTGGGGTAATGGGATTTTTTTAATAGGCATTTTTTTGGTGTCATATGTCCGAGTCTTCCACCTGTGTGTTTGGCTAGGGGAATTATTGAAACTATCGACCCGTGACTTATTGTCACAGCGGGTAGGCATGATTTTAGTGAATCGCGTAATGATGTGATGAAAATTTAGTCAAACAATCGGGTGTCATAAAACAAATTGAAATGGTATTGTAAACAGTTTGGCAGGCCTGCAATTAGCGAGATTTAGGTCACTGGGTGGGAAATGGGGATTACCTGAACGAATTTGGTTCCAGCTTTTTTTTTAGAATTTCCGATATTTTCCGAGAATGGTCGCTAAAATGAGGATTTCGAGTCAAAATGGACGATTTTGCATGGCCGTTGGCCGCGTTAGACAGGTTCACGCTTAATACAGGTGCATTTTAGAGTAATTTTCATTGGGGGGAAATAAAATGGCCGCTTAACGGAGGGAGACGCTTAATACAGGTGGCCGTTAGTACAGGTGCGACTGTACTTTGAAGTTTACCTTAAAAAAAAAATTTGTTTGCATTTAACTTACATTTTTTAACAACACTATATCTCTGAAACGGCTTCGCTAATTCACTCAAAACTTCATATGGGTGTTTATCATCATCCATATTTTCATTCTATACCCAACGTGTGCAGCCCCTGTGCCCAATGTGAAGGTCAAATTGCTTTGAATTTTTGGATTTAGGTTAAAAGTTTTTTACGTACAAATTTTTGGATTTAGGTTAAAAGTTTTTTACGTACATGTATATTATATCTCTGCAACTGCTGCACCGATTGATTAACTTCAAACTTCACATGGGTAGTACATGTATGTGTATGGGTTGAAGCTTTTTTGCATTAACCCTTTCAACACCAAGTAACTTAATAGGATGTTCCATGCCAATGTTTCACGCTATTTCATTAATTTTGTTCATTCAAATTATCCCATTCTTCTAAAAGGGTAATCTGTACGACGTTTAAAATTATTAACAAACAGTGGAGATCCTGATGAGACGGCTTGTTACGAGCCGGCTCATCTGGATCTGCACTGTTTGCAAACATTGTCTCTATAGAGGTCTGTGGTGTTGAAAGGGTTAATCCTTAGACCGCTATCTTATTATTTTTTTGTCGTCTGCTGTTTATTTTCTATTTTCCATTTTATCATCAAAAACATGCTTTGACAGCACTTTAGAATAATTTTCAACATGCTTTGGAAATGATTCTGAAGTGCTGTCAAACTATTGAGGAATAAGGCCAGATATAAAAGCAACAGCAGACGACAATTGTTGTGAGTAGCGGTCTAAGGGTTAAAAGTTTTTATAGTACTATCAAATGCCTCGGTGGGCACGACATGCGGGCCGCGGACATCTAGTTTGGTCAAACTTAACCCTTAGAATGCGGGAAACAAAAATTGTTGTCTGCCGTTGCTTCATATTTTGTCTTCTTTCTCTATTAAAACATGGTTTGACAGCACTTTAGAATCATGATTCTAAAGTGCATGCAAAGCAGGTTTTTTGTCGCGCCCGCTTGTGGACAGAGCGATACAGTCGGCACATTGGCAAGTGTCCGAGTTTGCGTTTTATCCCGTCAACACAGTGCGTATGTGCCGTGAAACACGGTGCCGTGAAACATTTTTGATATCCAGTCAATACAATTTTTGCATTTTACAGCCATTTGAAGGTGTTGACGGGATAAATAGAACAGTAGGTTAGTGGCGTGAATGGGAAAAATATCTGGCGCGGCACAGAAACGGGATGTGCTCGGCAAAGCCTCGCCCATCCCGTTTCCTGAGCCTTGCCAGATATTTTTTCCCATTCACGGCACTAACCTACTATTCTCTATATTGGTTATTGTTTTTTCGGTATACTATCAAAGCCTCGGCGGGCGCGACAGGCGGGCCGCGGACATGTAGTATTTCGAAAAATGGAAAATAAACAGCAGACGACAAAATTTTAATTCAGCATTGTAAGGATTAAATGTATGTTTAGTTTTAACAATATTTATTTAAAATGATTGCAAGTGAGATATATATATTTATACCGCAACCATTGCTCCATGTAGCATAATAAAGGGGGTTAAATAAATGCTGTTTATATCTGAGCTAACCTAATATACCTGAAGTAGTCCAATATACATGAAGTGCCGTTTTTGCCTTTATTTTTTCACCTTTGACCCCTCATCGCGGCCTCTGATTGGTCAGTCTGAACAGCAAATTCAAGATGGCGGAGAATTTTAAAATCGCTGTCGATTCAGCTGAATTTTGTCCATTTTTACAGTATATGTGACGTAACCAACGACACGGACATGTCCATTATGAGTGTACTGCTTATTATGACAACTGTGGAGTTTAAAGCCAGTCACTATTGAAGCTCATCGCAAACAAAATCGTAGATTTAATCAGATACAATACCGAATCCACCTAGCGTAACCTGTACCAGTACCAGTAATCCACCTGTACCAGTAACTTTCACAGCTTCATAACCAAGGGGTGCCCACCACATATCACTATCCAACATGTTACCTTTTTTTGAACTTGACCCATTTTTTCCACGCAGTCGACTTAGCCAGACTTAGCCATTTTCAATGTTAACTTTTCGCGTTTACAATGTTAAGTTTTCATGTTTAAGTCCATTTCTTTGGTACTGTACCACCTAGGACCACCAAACTTTCACAGCTTCATAACCAAGGGGTGCCCACCACATACAACTGTCCAACATGTGACCATTTTTACCTTCACCTATTATTTCTACGTAATTGACTTTCAACGTTAACTTTTTAACGTACGTCTGGTTAAAGTTTTTTGGTTAAAGTTTTTTGTTATACTATATCTCTGCAACTGCTTCGCCCATTACCTTGAAACTTCACATGGGTGTTTATCATCGTCCATATTTTCACTCTAACCCCCAACCGTGCGGCCCCTGTGCGCAATGTCAAGGTCAAATTACTTTGAATTTATTTGTTAAAGTTTTTTCGTGTACTATATCTCTGCAACTGCTTCACTCATTACCTTGATACTTCACATGGGTGTTTATCATCATTGTCGGCATTTTTGCATACGTCCGTCCGTCCGTCCGTCCGTCCGTCCGTCCGTCCGTCCGTCCGTGTGTCCGGTTAAAGTTTTTTGGTTAAACTTTTTCCATCTACTATATCTCTTTTTTAGCTCACCTGAGCAAAGCTCATGTGAGCTATTGTTACCACAATGTGTCCGTCGTCCGTCGTCGTCCGTGAACATTTTCAAACGTCTTCTCCTCGGTAACCATTGGGTCTATAGTCACCAAACTTCATGGTCATGGTCCTTAGGTAGGGGGATTACAAAATTGTTAAAATGACGTCATTACGTAATCCAAGATGGCCGCCGTCTAAAAATAGCACAAATTCTTAAAAAATCTTCTTCTCAAGAACCGCCAACCGGATTTCAACAAAACTTGGTAGGAATGATCGATGTACATTGCTCTTTCAAAGTTGTTAAAATGGTGACCCCGGGGTCAAAAATGGGCGTGGCCCGTGGGGTCAAATTGGGGTCAAATTTTATTTTTGACTGAATATGGTCATGTCATATATCAAATTGAAGGTATCAATGAGGCGATCACTCTGGTGCATTTTTTGTCGAAATCGGATAGTTATGTCATAACCAAGATGGCCGCCCCGAAAGGTCAAAAAGGTCAGTTCTTTTATTAGAGATTTCAAAATTCTTCTTCAAATGAACCGCTTGGGCCCATGGTAGCCAAACTTAAAATGTTATGGTCCATGGGTGAAGCCTTTTCAGATTTGTTAAAATGGAGGTCATCGCTAATCCAAGATGGCCGCCGTCTAAAAATAGCATAAATTCTTAAAAAATCTTCTTCTCATGAACCGCTAGCCGGATTTCGACGAAACTTGGTAGGAATGATCGATGTACATTGCTCTTTGAAAGTTGTTAAAATGGTGACCCCGGGGTCAAAAATGGGTGTGGCCCGTGGGATCAAATTGGGGTCAAATTTTATTTTTGACTGAATATGGTCATGTCATATATCAAATTGAAAGTATCAATGAGGCGATCACTCTGGTGCATTTTTTTTGTCGAAATCGGATTGTTATGTCATCCAAGATGGCCGCCGGAAGGTCAAAAGGTCGTTCTTTTATTAGAGATTTCAAAATTCTTCTTCACATGAACCGCTTGGCCCATGGTAGCCAAATGTAAGAGTTATGGTCCATGGGTGAAGCCTTTTCAGATTTGTTAAAATGGAGGTCATCGCTAATCCAAGATGGCCGCCGTCTAAAAACAGCATAAATTCTTAAAAAATCTTCTTCTCATGAACCGCTAGCTGGATTTTGACAAAACTTGGTAGGAATGATCGATGTACAATGCTCTTTCAAACGTGTTAAAATGGTGACCCCGGGGTCAAAAATGGGCATGGCCCGTGGGGTCAAATTGGGGACAAATTTTATTATTGAACAAATATGGTCATGTCATATATCAAATTGAAGGTATCAACGAGGCGATCACTCTGGTGCATTTTTTGTCGAAATCGGATGGTTAGGTCATCCAAGATGGCCGCCGAAAGGTCAAAAGGTCGTTCTTTTATTAGAGATTTCAAAATTCTTCTTCACATGAACCGCTTGGCCCATGGTAGCCAAATGTAAGAGTTATGGTCCATGGGTGAAGCCTTTTCAGATTTGTTAAAATGGAGGTCATCGCTAATCCAAGATGGCCGCCATCTAAAAATAGCACAAATTCTTAAATCTTCTTCTCATGAACCGCTGGCCGGATTTCGATGAAACTTGGTAGGAATGATTGATATTCAATGGTCTTTCAAATTTGTGAAAATGGTTACCCCAGGGTCAAAAATTGGCATGGCCCGTGGGATCAAATTTTATTTTTGACCGAATACTGATAATGTCATATATCAAATTGAAGGTATCGATGAGGCAATTGCTCTGGTGCAATATTTGTCGGAATCAGATGATTATGTCATCCATGATGGCCACCAAAAGGTCCATTTATTCAAGATTTTGAACGTCTTTTTATCAGGAACCACATGGCCGATGCTGGCCAAACTTCATAGTAAGTTAAGATCCTTGGGTGAAGCATTTTCAGATTTGGTAAAATGAGAGTCATCGCTTAATCCAAGATGACCGCCATCTAAAAATAGCATAATTTTTTTAAAACATGAACTCGATGTCACATTCTCCTCTGGTGTTCATGGAGTCAGGTGAGCGAATTAGGGCCATCATGGCCCTCTTGTTTTAGTGTCCATGCCTCGCCCCAAGGCGCGACATGCAGGCCACGGCCATCTAGTCTACAAAAAGTGGGTATAATTATGTTATCCAAGTGTCTAAGCTTGGAAAAAACCTGGCCTTCGTGGCTTTGCCTCGTTTCTTGTTCATTTCTGGACTCCATTAATCTGAATAATATGTTTTATTTCTCTCTGTAAATATGTCTTGAAATTTCATTAGAATTGAGTCCTCAGGACTCGATTCTAATGAAATTCCAAGACATATTCATGATTTTTACTGGAAGAAATACAAGAAAATATTATGAATTTTTGTCCGCTAGTTTTAAACTATTTATAGCCCACAAGTTTCCACAAGTTTCCCAGCATGAAAAGAGTTAAATAGTCGGTCCCAACATGCAAGGTCATCGAGCCAGTGCCGTTGTCATATCCAAGCATTTACTTTTTTTCTGTGAATTGTATTGGCCTGCTTCTTTACTGGACTATATCATGGGTATGGATGGAAGGTGTTCGGGCCAATTCCCACCCTCGGTCCCGACATGCAAGTCATCGAGCCAGTGCCGTCGTTAAATCAAAGTATTTACATTTACTATGAATTGTATTTACTACTGTACCAGCTGGTTCTACCCAGGTGTGCCGTATATAGCGGCTTGGTCCGCGGGTATTCAAGAATTTTGTTAGGTGATAATAGGTACAATTGGGTTCAGAAATATGATTAATCTACAATTAGATTGATTTGCTAATCTGTTTCAACACTTACTGTACGGTACATATCTGGGGGCCGTTTCACTAAACTTTGTGCGACTAATATGTTCGTAAGTGCAAAATTATGATAGTCTTTAAATTTCACATTAACATTGTTTTCTTGTAAATAATTATTGGATTTACATTTATTGATCATAGGCTGCAGCATATGCAGCCTATGCTAAAAAAATGTAAATCCATAAATTGAAATTTACAGACGATCTTAAATTTGCACTTACGAACATTGTAGTCGTAAGAAGTTTAGTGAAACGGGACCCTGAAACCTACAGTCCACTGGGTTAATAATGATTTAGTAAACTGAAAGCAGAAAGCTAGCATGTTAGATTCATAAACCTTTCCGAGAGGAAGTCATTACTTCCGCCAGTGCCCGTTAACCAATTCCATTCCTGGTGAATCTCAGGATTGTATTGGACTCACAAAGCAAACATAATGAGTTCCCGATTTGCTTCCGACGTCTTGATAAATGACTTGTGTTAATATTGGCGATTCACATGCATTGTCTGTGTTGTGGTGCAAGGCCACTCGATCAATGTGGTCTGGTCATTGCTTGATTGGTGAAGTGATCTTATTGCCAACCTCTTGGCATTCTTATACCTGATTATCTTATAACCAATTATACACAGTTTTCGAGACTTCTCGAATGTATATGTTGTCACCACTCATTTGAATGGTCTTGCTGAGACTGTTCCAATGAGTGGTAACATCATATATACAGTGAAATCACGATGGCTCGAAATGCGATGGCTCGTAGTCGTAATGACGGGCTCGCTCAAAATAGCATTGCGGTCCCGATAATTTTCTCTATATGTTTTAATGTAATTTACATGCGATGGCTCAAAATGCAACTCCGAGAAATGCGATCCCTCAAAACATTTTTCAAGTCCCGCGGACTCATTTCTTGCTATTTTGCTATACGATGACTCCAAAGTCATGTCAAAGTTTGTGTTTTGCTAATTTTCACACCGACTTATATATTACGATCAAAGGCCGAGCCGCACTCTATCTTTCTATGAAATGTGGTTTCTTTTCAAGTCCAATTAATTGCCTAAAGTGGTGCAATTTGATCATTAAAGTTGTTGATTGTGATCAACGATATACAATGATTTATTAAATATTCTGGGCTTCGGCCACTCGGCGCATTTAATAGAGTCTGTCGTAAGTCATTGGTCGTTTTTCGTGGTAACTCAAGGGTTATACTCGAGTAACCCGAGAATCACAGGAACAACCGTTGCTCGGGTTCAAGTCGAGTTGGAACCCTAGTAATCCACGTTCTAGTGGTCCTCGTGTTATTCATGTGGCTACCCGGGAGTTACAACAAAAAACGCCCATTAATAATAGTCTGCAAGTTGATTAGCGTTGACACTGGTCACACATTAAGTGAAGCACGTTTTGTTGGTTGCAACATTTTACGATTCATGACTGATTGCCGATTTTTTTTGGGCGCCGTATAACATCGTTTGAGCTGGGCCCATACTACTGTTTCGAGTGACGTCACAACCACCTGCGACATTAATTATGTGCGCCACTATTTATAGTAAATACTGGAGCTTTTCTCCTTTGATAATAATTGAAATAAAGACAGTTTTGTAAATACGGTGTATTTTATTTCACATGATAACTTTAATCTGCGAATAAATACTATTATCATCTAAAATATGGATACACTATTATGCTTCATTATTTCCTAAATCTGATGGGTACAGTAGTCGACAAATATGCCAAAATCGCAAGATGCGATGGCTCAAAAGATGCGATCACTCAAACAAAATATGCAGGCCCGTGGCATTTCGAGCCATCGCGATTTCACTGTACTTTTATTGAGAAATAAACAATGTAGATTTTTTCAATTAATGTACTGTGTCCTCTGACTGCAATAGGTTACTGGTAATATTCTGGAAAGTAGTAATGATGATTTAAATGAGTTTTGCATTCCATTTGTATTTATTAGCTATCAATAACAATGATTGGCATTTCCACATTTTGAATTGCCTAATTGAAATTGATTGTAAATAAGAGAGAAAATAAAGCCGTACATGGATACAGAGTTCATTCAACTATCGTTATGAAATTCGGATTTATTTTCTAAGAGAGATTTGTAAATCCAATTATGAATTGAGAACGCAGGAAATAAATCCTGTGTTTCATAATGCTCGTTTAACCCATTTCATATTGAGTACCCCTTTATGTGGTATCAACAATTGGACGGTTCCAATGAGTGGTAACAACATATACTTCCGATTTATTTTTGGTGCGAAAAAAATGTGTAGCCTCAGCCTCTGAAATCAACTATTTTGATTGTAAGAAAATTCTCCTGAAATGATGTACATGGTCAGAGGTCCAGATGCGGTGCATATTTGCATAAATACAATTAAAAAATGCAAAAACCCAATTAAAATCAGAGACAATGCGTACCAAAAAGCAATTAAAATGTCCGGTACGCAATTCTTTTTTATCCTGTAGCGTACTCCTCAAATGTATTTTCAGTCTGTCGCGTACTGCTAGATTTGTTCATGTATACAATCCTACAAAATCATCACCGATGATCTGTGCGGTCGGCCATTCAATGTTTACAAAGTCTGGTCCCGGCTCTAGCTGCGGACAATGTCTCGCTGTATTTCACCGATAACGGCTGGAAACCAGTCTTCGGGTGTATTCGATTTGAACTCCAGGATTTAGCGGGAGCGATTCCGACTCTCAGTGGGGGAAAAAATGGGTCCAACTCGATACGAAACTCTAGTAACCCACCACACGGCAGTTGTTTCGAGTACCGTTCAAGTTCATGATCCCAAATCTAGAATTTCCACCCTTATCGCATCGGCCGTTTTTGCCCATATTGATTAAGAGAAAAGAATTGAATTCCCCTTTACCTCTGAATTTGTTGTCACAATCCACGTCATTTACGGAAAATATTACTGGTTTTCAAATCAATAATTGTGGGGAAAAAACGGCGATGCGACACAATTGTGAACCCGAGATCCAGGCTCAATACTAGTCTATTTTCTTAAATTCAAATCGATGTGAAACTGCTTGTTTCGGTGACACCGAGTCTACTGAAGGAGATGCAACGAAAAACGTCCGTAGACATTCGTAAACGACTATCCGCACGGATAAAACAAATGGTACAGTGGAATTGGTTCTGGGGGTGGGCTGGGCACAGCAGACATTTTATTATTTTGAATGTGTCGACACATTCAAAATAATAAAATGTCTGCTGTGCCCAGCCCACCCCCAGAACCAATTCCACTGTACCATTTGTTTTATCCGTGCAGGCTTATATTTTACATGTGGGACAGTATCATAAGTAATAAATGAAAATATGGTAACACTATTACTATTTCGACCAACGCACACGTTGAATAAAATGGCGGTCAAATTAACTAAGTTAAAATACGACGAGTTGAACGGCGCCCAAATTCACCAATTAATATAATCGTAGTAGCGATAGACACTATAAATAACACAATCGGATCATGTCAGATTTTTTCGTACAAAATTGGTGACACATGGCGCTACAAAATGGCGACCACAATAAACAACCGTGGAAGAAAAAAATTGCAAAAGTCCACCACCAATGTTAACCTTATTTCGATTTATTTTACGACCGATGCAAAGGTGGAATCTCAATCCATTGCACAAGGTACCATACAGTCATTTTGTTGAGCTCGGTGTGTGGAGACCCCAAATTAATCGTGATTGACATTATTGATGAATTGCTGTCAAACGTGGTCAGCAAAAAAAAAATGGATCGCATGTTACAAAGATCAATCTGCCAATTAAAGCATTCTTGATCAGCGTATGCACTGTTTGTCATTCAGATAATAACATCTCGCATGATTTTTTGAATACACGATACTGCTTGTTACATAACTTATAACTATAAGTGTGCTAGCAGATCCGGAACTGCACTGGTCACAAATGTCATAAGCCCAATTACTCTAGTAACAGTTACTTATATGTACTTGGAAGCATTGAAAACTTGAACTAATCATTTTGGTGTTCTTATAAGTAAGTGAAGCAGTGCTACCATACACATGTAACTATAACACGCTAGTACTGCTTCAATTAATTATATGAACAACAAAACAGTACCATTAATACATAAATTAGTACGATTTGTTTCCGAATCGGTTTTTGTAATCAAAATATGGAAATACCCAATTGAAAGAAATTGATGGGGTAACGTTTTTAAAATACCCAATTGAAAATTGAGAATACCCAATTGATTTCAAAAGTATGGAGTAACAGTACCCAATGTCAAATTCCTTATCTGGAGCCCTGCATGGTTATCATGTTGGACATAAATGTCGGTGTGTTGGCCTGAAACGGGAATATTTAAGAGACATTTATGAATAACCATAACAAAAAGGGATTTACCGCATTTACCGTATATTTCCGGACACTTTTAATTAATTACTTTAGTCAGTGTCCGAATAATTAGGAATATTAATTAATTCTTAAAAAGTGGTGTCCCAAAAATTTAGGTTTTATTTTTTTTTATGGACGCATAGCCTCCTTTTATCTCACCGATTTGAATGTGCAGCTGATCACGTTTGCACATTTTGTAAATTAATCCGTGCAAACTGGGAATAACATCAATTATTGGTCCCAGCAACAAAGCAGTGCTAATTGTTATGTGCTCGATTTAATTTTTCCGGCATGCGTTCGCGCTCACCATTGGTGGAATATTAATTAGGTGTAAAGGCTGACCAATCGGAGATCGCGTATCAGTGGCGCAGATTAACTCAACCCAGATTAACTAATTTGTTACAGCACTGCCCACGCCCCCGGCGCATGTACACAAATGTGTACGTGACAACTGGCCTTGTTTCGCTACGTCATAATTGAGCCAGTGCATGAGATAATCAACTTTATTATATAACTGAGATTTTCGCCGAGAATGATTTGACTTTTTTCTGCAAATATATCGGAAAGTTGATAACATTTTCAGAGCAAATGCGTAATAATTACTAATTTAATATTCGTCAACATTCGATATCATTTACAGAAAATGTACACTATTATCAGATTCATCTTCGTCGAAAATCTCACGTGATAAGCCTGATTACCTCATGAACTGGCGCAATATTATAACACGTTGGGCAAAACATATGTCTATACAGGTCTGTGGTGTTGAAAGGGTTAAAACTCTGTGCGTACTCAAACCCACAGGTGGAATAGTCGGACGTGTGACACAAAGAAAATGACAATTACAAAAATATCCATTACCTCACCCACTTGATCTCATTCTATTATTAACGTCATGTACAGTATGATACCAGGTGGGTGGGATAATGGGATTTTTAGCTCACCTGAGCGAAGCTCATGTGAGCTATTGTTACCGCAATGTGTCCGTCGTCCGTCATCCGTGAACATTTTCAAACGTCTTCTCCTCCGTAACCATTGGGCCTATAGTCACCAAACTTCATGGTCATGGTCCTTAGGTAGAGGGATTACAAAATTGTTAAAATTACATCATTATGTAATCCAAGATGGCCGCCGTCTAAAAATAGCACAAATTCTTCAAAAATCTTCTTCTCAAGAACCGCCGACCGGATTTCGACAAAACTTGGTAGGACTGATCGATGTACAATGCTCTTTCAAAGTTGTTAAAATGGTGACCCCGGGGTCAAAAATGGGCGTGGCCCGTGGGGTCAAATTGGGGTCAAATTTTATTATTGAACAAATATGGTCATGTCATATATCAAATTGAAGGTATCCACGAGGCGATCACTCTGGTGCATTTTTTGTCGAAATCGGATGGTTAGGTCATCCAAGATGGCCGCCGAAAGGTCAAAAGGTCGTTCTTTTATTAGAGATTTCAAAATTCTTCTTCACATGAACCGCTTGGCCCATGGTAGCCAAACGTAAGAGTTATGGTCCATGGGTGAAGCCTTTTCAGATTTGTTAAAATGGAGGTCATCGCTAATCCAAGATGGCCGCCCGCCGTCTAAAAATAGCACAAATTCTTAAATCTTCTTCTCATGAACCGCTAGCCGGATTTCGATGAAACTTGGTAGGAATGATTGATATACAATGGTCTTTCAAATTTGTGAAAATGGTTACCCCAGGGTCAAAAATTGGCATGGCCCGTGGGATCAAATTTTATTTTTGACCGAATACTGATAATGTCAGATATCAAATTGAAGGTATCGATGAGGCGATTGCTCTGGTGCAATATTTGTCGGAATCGGATGATTATGTCATCCATGATGGCCGCCAAAAGGTCATTTATTCCAGATTTTGAACGTCTTTTTCTCAGAAACCACATGGCCGATGATGGCCAAACTTCATAGTAAGTTAAGATCCTTGGGTGAAGCATTTTCAGATTTGGTAAAATGAGAGTCATTGCTTAATCCAAGATGACCGCCATCTAAAAATAGCACAATTTTTGTAAAACACATGAACTCAATGTCACATTCTCCTCTGGTGTTCATGGAGTCAGGTGAGCGAATTAGGGCCATCATGGCCCTCTTGTTTAAATAGGCATTTATTTTGGTGTCATAGGTCCGAGTCTTCCACCTGTGCTCACCATATGAGTAAACACAGTTTGCAACGCACAAGCTTGTCACGTGATGTTGCAGCTGATGGAACAGGATATCGGTCATTGGGTCATTGCGTCATCGAATGATGATGGAGCTACACGTGTTTACTACACTTTTTTTCTACACGTGTCTACAATAATGGATTGCACGGACCTGCGTAGATCTACATTCTACATGAACATGATGAATAAATAAAACATGACGTTAACAATTCTTGGATTCAATATATTTATTACATGCGAAGATAACAGTGAAAAAAAAAAGACATATTATAGGCATTGGCGACGTCGATCATTCGCAGTCACAGTGTACAGTGTACATGTATTTTTTTACATTATGATGCGTCTTGGGCGAGAACGGATATAGCACGGTTCGGATAAGCAACACGGAAGGTTGTATGTCGCCGGACTTCCGTGTACTAATGGGGTCGCACTGTACTATAACATAACATAACATAGTAAACAACTCTAATTAAAAATGTTTTTATTATAACATTCTGGCCTATGCGGTGCCGCAGAAAGTAAGCGCGAAACAGGAAATGTCAATTTGAGCTACAACAACAACAAATTTTATGGGCGCACTTGCCTATTTTCGTGTTCGATAATTTACGATTTGAGAATATTATCAAATGTTAGCTTGTCCGAAAATTAAGAATACATGAAAATAATTAATTTTCTACAAAATGAGCTTGTCCGAAAATAAAGGGTGTCCGGAAATTTACGGTAAATACGGTATTGAGATTTTTACGAGAAAAGTTCGGGGTTATTTCGACGCCTATTGTCTGGAGTTTACGAATACAATACGACCCCTTTTGTGATGGTGTGTCACATATGAGACGCGTCCTGCGATTTTTGTACCTAATGACATTTTTTATTAAAAGTATTTACAGAAACTGATATTTTCTGTAAATGTAGTCGAAAGTTGACAAACTTTTCATAGCAAATGCGGAATATTTGCTATGAACATTTCTGTTCCATTTCATTTACGTAATGGATCATAAATTTTGTACATATTTTCATTAGAATTTCGCACATCTTCTTAGGTACAAAATCACATGACTTGCCTCATATTCTGTCTGTAGTAATATGGGACCAGTAGCCTATTTCATCAACATTGCAAAGTATACTTTACTAGCAAAGTATACTTTGAGGGAGTAATCATTTATTTTTCCTGAAATGCATTATTTCATATAGAACTAACAACTGCATGTATTTGATTAAAAGTATGCAGAATTATTATACTGAATTTATTACATTATCACAGCCAAACTGAACTGGCTGTGATAATGTAATAAATTCAGTATAATAAAAATTAAATAATTTATCCTAAAATTGAAAATGTCTCCCTCAAAGTATACTTTGCTAGAAAAGTATACTTTGCAATGTTGGTGAAATAGGCTACAGGAAGGGTTTTGATCACATGATCACGAGCAGTGTCACCATAACCCATTGCATTCGGAATACACTTTTAAGTGTATGAAGTTTTTAATATTTAATTTTAGTACAAGTTATTGTTCACATATTGGACTTTTAAGGAATTAACTGTGAAGGAGCGCAAGCGACCGCAGTATTTAGTTCCTGATAAATCCAATATGTGAACAATAACATACTTATAATTCAGTCAAGTGGACAATATACAATGTCCCGTCCGAGTATTGATTTTCCATTTCCTGTCGAACAGTTAATCATTAAATCTGGTAATATATAATAGTTATAGATCACATATTGAATTTTTAATAAATTAATTTTGAGCGAGCCGATTATTGTTTACACTGGTGATTCGCGAAGCTCCGCCCCTAAATGTGATTTTGAATCGCTATACTGGTATGTGATTGGCAGTGTGAAACGTAGTGAGCGCGTGTGTAGGTGGTAATATGCTTTGTGCCATATGCAATGATGGCAGCAACGCGTACAATAAGCTCTAAATATAGCGGCTGAATATTTAATGATTAATTTAATAGATATTGGCGAAAGCATCGCAATATGCGATTAATTGAGATGAAATGCTGTCCTTTCATTGGTCGAGAAACTAAGGTTACGACATAGCAGTTACGACCTTATGTTACTAGCTAGACCATCGAATTGTCATGCACAATTCTCTTTCACCGCCAAAGATAAACAGCTTACCTCAAAATTTGATTCAGCATTGTATTAAGGGTTATGAAAACATTTAAACCTTCACATAATCCGTTCTTTAGATAAAGTATGGTATTTGTTTATCTTTTATCATTTTGATATCAATTTACAATTGTGAAGTGTTATGCGGGGTCCATGTACGTTTCTGACAAGTAAAGCCCCATATGTGTCTGCCAGATCAGGTGCTACACTGGTTGCCATGGTAAAATATGACGCCATTTATATTCCTAATTTATATTCTTGTTGGTCCATTTGTCTGACATGTATGCCAGTTGCTCTAGATATACACTGATCATGTCAGTAATTGGGTTCATTTTGTCTGGGCCACAAGTATACACATATAATATGGCGGTGTAGGTGTTCATTGTTGTGTGTTATTACGTATTTACACCGAATCAATAGACACGTGTGACAACATTTTGCCGCTTTATTAATCCTTAGACTATCTTATTTTTTTTGTCGTTTGCTGTTTATTTTCTATTTTCCATTTTTATCATCAAAAACATGCTTTGACAGCACTTTGGAATAATTTACACCATGGTTTGACAGCACTTTAGAATCATTTCCATTGTAAATGATTCTAAAGTGCTGTCAAACCATGTTTTTATTGTGAAAAATAGGCAAGATATAAAAGCAACAGCAGACGACAATTGTTGTGAGTAGCGGTCTAAGGGTTAAAACTTGGCCTTATTTGCCCTGCCAGTATGGATGGTAATCTCTCATGTTTTAGGCTTACAAGCAGCTTTGGCAAACTCTTCTGGTAACATAATCAGTTTGTCTTAAGTACTTCTGAAGAAGGCTTGCAGATTATAACTATTACTTTAAACCTTACAATGCTGAATGACATTTTGTCAAGCTGCTTTTGTTTTATTTTCCATTGTTCTGGTCAAAAACATGGTGTGACACTGCAGTACTTGAGAAAGATGAGAAACTATGAAACAGCAGCAGACGACAATTTTGTATTCCTACCTTTTAACCCTTAGCCTGCTGATCGCGAAAACTGTCGTCTGCTGTTGCTTTATTTTTTGCCCTGTTTCTCAATAAAAACATGGTTTGACAGCACTTTAGAATCATTTCCAATGGAAATGATTCTAAAGTGCTGTCCACGCATGTTTTTGATGAGAACAATCGAAAAGTAAAACATAAACAGCAGACGACAACATTTCATTCATCAGTCTAAGGGTTAAGGGTTAATGCAGTTAAGCACACTGTGCAAGCTGGAATTTATGTATTGTGACAGTCAAACTTTGTAACTACATTAGGTCAGTTCATAAGTTGATCCAATATTGCTGATATTACAGGCATAGCAACACATTGCATTGGATATTTTCTGTTTTCTTTGGATTTTATTCTGTGCATGTATGGAAGTGTTATCAGATTTGGAGTTTCAATGAAAAATATTCTTTCATGTATCTATTTATTTTCTGACATTTTGTCCACTTTCCACGATATTAAGTTATTATATTTCTTTGAAATCAATATTTATGCAATTATTTATTTACACTATTCAACGTCTCGTCTCACCTTTCACAGCTAGCCCTGGTTTGTTAAAATACTTTTGTCAATTATTAAAGTATATTTTGCCACATCTACAGCAATCTTTAATATAATTATACATAATTTTAAATAATGAAGACAGGTATAGTTGGGAAATGAAAAACTACCGATAACTATATCATTCACTTGTGTGTGCGAAATTGGATTTACAATTTACAAAAGTGAGGTTTGGATAGATACTAATTTAAGGTATAGATAAACATTTCCAAATTTACTCGGTAGATCTATAATTATCGCCATGCTTTCAGTGTGTTGTTGGATAAGATAAGTCATCACAGTTTATGAACATATGTTGTTAATATTAACCCTTTCAACACCACAGGCCTGTATAGTGGTATTGGCAAACAGTGTAGATCCAGATGAGCTGGCTCTTACGAGCCATCTCATCAGGATCTGCACTTTTTGCAAGTCATTTTCATATTTTTCACAACCCCTTTTCATAAATGAACTAGTCTGAAAATCATTCTGTGTGGATGGTTGGATTTGTTGAAAAGTTAACATATCAAAATCCATTCCAGTTACTTAGGGATAAAATAGTTAAGTTTGTAACATGTCTAAAGTACAGCAACTTCTGTAGTAATCAGTTACATACATACAACATTTTTACACCTACTATATGACATAAATTCCATCCATACGCACTCATCCATCTATAAAAATGTCCATCCATCAGGTCATATAAGGCTTTAACTGGAGAATAGGGTTTATGGGTTTTGTGACCAGTCTAGATCGAGATAATCAGCCTGGGCATCTGCATAGTCTGATCAGGATCTGCACTGTTCAGCATTTATTCCATCAATGATATACCCGTCATGCTTCTAACAAACAATAGTGATTGTTATCAGGCTACAGGAGTGTGCTATTTGATCAGGGGCTATACTGGTCGCCAATCCCACAAGCCCCATTTCTCCAGTCTCCGTGCATTTAAGTTAATAATAATAATAACCATAACTGTGATATAGCTTGAAGGATTACTTTAATATTTGGGCCTATGATACATTTGGACATGTGAGACCATTCACCTATTTCACCATCACAAGGTCGTTAAAAATATAGCCAAAACGCTTATCCATGTTTTACATAATTTACGTTGTGTCTACAGCAAATCTTGAATACCCTAAGGAATATTTTCTTGAAACTTCACACAGGAATAGATATCGATACAATACTGAGTGTCACTCACAATAATGGCAACTCTCGAGTTCAATGTCCTTTAGTGTAGTTTTGCTTCAAACTGTTTGGAGCATATTTCAAACAAACACCCTTGGAATGTTTTTCTTAAAACAATATATATTAACCCTTTACATGTGGAATACACCTTTACAGGTATGAATTTTTTAAAATATGTTATTTTTGTTATTTCTCAATGACAGTATATGTTGCGAACACACATTTGAACCGTCTCGATGAGACGGTTCAAATGGTGGTCACGACAAAGCACATTTAAAGAAAATATTTATGATTTTCCCCAATCAAAATGGCGTATCCTCAGGGTTAATTCTTAATCCAAGGGTATATGTTTCAAACACGTTGTTTAATCCTCTTTGTTGAGAAATAGCTGCCAGTCATCTTATATCAGTTGTCTTATATTCAAAGGTAGGAATTGGCTCGCAGACCTTCCAAACCCGGGCATATGAGCCCAGAAAATGTGGCCCATTTTTCTTCCTGAATTTAGTATTGGTTACAATGCAGTCAAAATGTGTGCTTTAAATTGAGGAGGTTATTAGACAGTTAATTTAACCGAGCTAGTTCATTCTCCTACAGCTGCCATTGGATGTCTATTTTTATACACAATATTAGAAAGTGGTGTAGACTAATGTCGAAACATCATGGATTGTCTACATTTACCCTTTGAACCGGAAAGCCCGCTATATTGGTTTATGCAAACTGTGCAGATCCAGATGAGCCGGCTCATAACGAGCCGTCTTATCAGGATCTGCACTGTTTGAAAGTAATTTTCATATTTTTGAGAAAAACAAATACCCCCTTTTTATAAATGGAATAGTCTGAAAATCATTTTGCGATGATTGGATTGGTTGCAAAACGAACATATCGCAGCCCATTCAGTTACTTAGGGGTGAAAGGTTTAATTAACTACTTGCGAGGAAACAGTTATTTGTTGTGCTGAGACTGATGTCTGCTGTTTTTATACGCAATATCGGATTGGTATTCCATCAGCAAGTTAAGTCTTCTGTCAATTGTTGGCTTGTGATGTGAAGTGAAATGTTCTCCACTTTGTAACAGTTCTAACCAGCATAACGCCTTAAAAAATTCAAGTAGCAGACTCGTACATTTTTTTGGATACTACAATTTTCCCTGGCCCAATCGCAGATCCATTAGTGTGATCAGTGCCTATGTTATTCACCATTCATTCTTTAAAATTTGTCATCACTGTTACTCAAATGCTTTTTCAACATCTGAGAATTCCAGGCTTATTGGCTTTGTGGCCCATGAATACCGTGTCTGTGGCTCATTTCACTAAACTTTGTACGACTAAAATGTTTGTATGTGCAAATTTCGGATCGGCTGGAAATTTCAATTGATGGATTTACATTTATTGAGCATAGGCGCTTCAGCCTATGTTCATTAAAGGTACATGCCCACTCAGTAGGCACAAAATGTTTTTTATATTAGAGACATCATCTGAGACATTTTCTGGCAAAATAAACATTCATTCAGCATTACCCACGTATGGATTTGCATTATTATTATACATTTTATATCAGACGTAATTTAATGTCCACACTGATATCAGGGGCAATAACCGTGTTTCCTTAAAATGTGTGTTTCCTTAAAATGTTACGGGACTTTACTATTTCTTCTCTGTATTTATTGTTGATCCAACTTTATAATCTGTCGAAATTTTTTTTATTTTTTCGGGCGACATATTTAATTAGTATAAATAATTAAAAATATATCATGCCTCATTTGCATATGAAAATAGCCGGATACCACCGCAAGTCGTTATCAGTAAAATAAATATTAATAAATGTTTATATCTGTATAGCGGGCACTCGTAATTTTTAGAACTGGTGGAATAGTGACACAATTATACACTTATTTAATTGCTATAAAGACATTTTGTGCCTACTGAGCGGGCATGTACTATTTTTAAATCTAAATCAAATTAATTGTTTACAAGAATACATTGTTAATGTGAAATCTACAGACTTATCATAATTTTTCACTTACGAACATTTCTGGGGGCCGTTTCACTAAACTTCTTACGACTAAAATGTTCGTAAGCGCAAAATTAGAATCGTCTGCAAATTTGAATTGATGGATTTACATTTATTGAGCATAGGCTGCATATGCAGTCCTATGCTCAATAAATGTAAATCCAACAATTATTTGCAAGAAAACAGTGTTAATGTGAAATTTACAGACTATCATAATTTTGCACTTACGAACATTTTAGTCGCAAGAAGTTTAGTGAAACGGCCCCCAGTTGTCCAAAGTTTAGTGAAACAGCCCCCTGGTCTACAGATTGTGAGTCCTGCAGGCTGTCTTGGGTCTTCATAGTTCACTATTCAATCATTGATTCAAACTTTCGGCATACAATGGATATTTTCAAGCTCCAAAATGAAATGGGTCCCTGTTTGGTATTGCGACGTTTAACTCTGCATGCTAGCGGTGAAAATATCCGCCAAACGAATTAGGAGTATAATTATGTTTTATTTCTCTCTGTAAATATGTCTTGAAATTTCATTAGAATTGAGTCCTCAGGACTCAATTCTAATGAAATTCCAAGACATATTCATGATATTTACGGGGAGAAATACAAGAAAATATGATGAATTTTTGTCCGCATGTTTTGAACTATTTATAGCCCACAAGTTTCCCAGCATGCAAAGAGTTGAATAGATGTTAGTGACCCACATAATCCCAGATCAGCCATTCAGCCACGGAAGATTAACCCTTAGACCGCTACTCACAACAATTGTCGTCTGCTGTTGCTTTTATATCTTGCCTTATTTCTCAATAAAAACATGGTTTGACAGCAATGTAAATGATTCTGAAGTGCTGTCAAATCATGTTGAAAATTATTCTAAAGTGTTGTCAAAGCATGTTTTTGATGATAAAATTGGAAAATAGAAAATAAACAGCAGACGACAAAAAAATTAAGATAGCGGTGTCTCTAAGGGTTAATGAGATTCACTCAGCAAGAGCTTAAACCCTTTCATCCTTAAGTAACTGGAATGGATTGTGATAGGTTAATTTTGCAACCAATCCAACCGTCACAAAATTATTTTTAGACTAGTCCATTTATGAAAAGGGGGTGTGTTTTTATTTCAAAAATATGAAAATTACTTGCATAAAGTGTAGATCCTGACGAGACGGCTCGTCACGAGCCGGCTCATCTGGATCTACACTTTTTGCCAATACCATACAGGCCTAGCGGTGGTGTTGAAAGGGTTCAAACGTTTCGCGTCGAAAAATGCACCAGTTTCCTGTTAGAGATGCCACTCAGCTCTACTTAGAGCTATCACATAATTAATTGTTCGTCTAGTAACCAGCATAAATTTCAAGCGCTGGTTACTAGACAAAAATGTGTTTATGCAGTATCTTTTGCATGTAGCTGAATGGGAATTTGTCAGGAATCTGGCGCCCGTTTCACTAAACTTTGTACAACTAAAATGTTTGTAAGTGCAAAGTTATGATAGTCTGTACATTTCACATTAACAATGTTTTCTGGTAAACAATTATTGGATTTACATTTATTGAGCATAGGCTGCATATACTTAATAAATGTAAATTCATCAATTGAATTTCCAGACGATCCTAAATTTGCACTTGCGAACATTTTAGTCGTACAAAGTTTAGTGAAACGGGCTCATGGCACCTATAATTCCAGCACAAAATTATTTACACAATTCCCAAGTCTATGTCCAAAATGTATATCCCAGTAAACTCCCATACCGAACTACTTTCCGTAACCGTGAGGCGCAGTTAAAATAATTCTTAAGAAAACGGAAGATAAACACATTTTCTTGATAAATTTATTTCAAATTCTGGAATTATAAGGAATGAATGGCATTTTTGTGGAATTTATCGGGAATATAAACTTGGAAAAGTCGCGGGAATACTGGACGAGGCCTTCCGGCCTTCGTCCAGTATTCCCGCAACTTTTCCAAGTTTATACCCCGATAAATTCCACAAAAAGGCCATTCATTCCTATAATAACCAATAGGATAAAAATAAACAATTGGCGATAAAAAATTACAATTTTGGAAAGAAAACAAAAAAGATATTTTTTTTTTTTTTTTAAATTGTAATTTTTTATCACCAATTGTTTATTTTCATCGCCAATTGCCAAAGTGGCTTTTCCAAGTTTATACCCCGATAAATTCCACAAAAAGGCCATTCATTCCTATAATATTCAGCGTGAAGAGTTTACAATGGCGCAGCGTGCCAAATCAATTTGTTGATGTCAATGAGGGATCGTAGATAGTTATTTCTTTTTGAATTTATGTATAGAAATCTAAATTGTATATTTTAGCGTCGTATTACTTGTGAAAAGGGCGAATTTCGCACGTTTGGTTGTGAAGAGGAGCGAGCCATTTTAATGTTTTTGACTAGTGTTGATCCAGGTTAACCTACATATCTGCACAGTCTGATCCGGGACTGCATTATTTACCAGGTTCATATTTTCACACATATTAATTGTATTGCAATCAGTGTAGACCCAGATCAGACAGTCTAATTTGGGCCTACTCTGTTAGCAGTTTTTATTTTTGCACTGACTGGATCTCTATAAATAGATTTGCAAAGGGAAATAACTAGCTACGATCCCTCATTAGACAGCTTCAAGGTATGAATGGTGAACATCGTAGGCCCTGATCAGGGGATATGCTGGTAGCACACATCGTAAGGTCTTTGTCTCATATGACGGTCCAAATCTTAAGTAGCCAGGTGAATCTGAGGCTAATTTTCTCACACTGTGTCCAAACTCACTTTCATTGATTATGGCACTGTGTGGCGCAGCTTATGTCATATTAACTGTTCTTATTCAACCGGACTACATTTACTCCCCTGGAATTACATTGGTGTATATTGATCTAATATTATTTGTCCATGTATTACGCCACTAGGAAATTAAATTAACCACCGGTAGTAGCTTCTCGTCAGATTTGGAGAAAATGGAACAGGTGAAAGGTTTTTAAACCTAGAATCCCACATGCCAGGTTATAATATAGGGAGACACATTTTTTGGTTTATTATTTTAAATATGACATTTTTGGGTAAAAGGAACATTGATTTATCATTACCAGACGTGCTAATTGACAGTATAATACTGTATTATACTTTTTATAGCAAACACAAATTGTCAGTTTGATATCAGGGGCGATAGCCGTGTTTCCTTAAAATGATAACGGAAACACGTATTTATTCCATTTATTCGCATTAGACGTTAGTAACACCTTTCATTTTTGTTTTGCCCACTCGCGGACAGTGCGATATAGTTGGCACATTGACGTACGTACGTGCGTCTGGGTTAAAGTACTTGGTTAAAGTTTTTCCGTATACTATCAAAGCCTCAGCGGGCGGGACATGCGAGCCGCAGTTCAATAACATATAAACCGCTTCACCGATTTTGATAATATTTGGCCACAATGGTGCTTTGTTTTCCATATGACCCACATCTGACCACCCAAGATTAGCTTCGTTTAACGATGCCATTTTTTGGTTTATATTTTGATATGCAATGATCATAATTTATGATATGTTGATAAAAATATTTATTCAGGTGATGCATTTGGTTGATATAAATAATTAAAAAATATCCTGCCTCATTTGCATATGAAAATAGCCCGATACCAACGCGATTCTCTCAGTAAATTAAATATTACCCCAGATAAATATATCTAATGGAAATAAAACATGCTATTAGTACTAATTCATGGAAAACATTTAATACATTAATTGTAGTACAAAACATGGTTTCATCATTACTATTATTTTAAAGATTCAAATAGAATAATGTACTATATTTTTGACTGGAATTAAATTGCTATTGTTTGCCAATAGTAAATATGATAATAAAAAAAACAACTAAACATAATAAGTACGGTACTACCGCATTGAAAATTGCTGGAACTTTGTAAATTGGGGCTTATGGGTTAATTGCAACCAGTGTAGATCCAGATCAGCCTGTGCATCCGCACAGTCTGATCAGGATCTGCACTGTTTGGCATTTTATCAATGAAACACTTTACATGCATATTTTTCCAATTTATGTTTGTACATTTGTTGTCGGCAAATCTTGTCTCTTTCATATTTCCATTTAGAAACATGATGTCTCATCACCTTAAATCATGTGCTGTAGAGACTACTTTAATGTGCTGGAAAAACATGTTTCTGACTGGAAATATACATGCACTTTCAAAACAAAAATAATTTCCTGATAATTTTTATTTTTGTTTAATCATTCCCCAGATTAAATTATAGACTTCATAACCCTTACAATGCTGGAACCAAATCTGATGTCCTTCATTATATAATAATGAGACTTAATTTATGGCGCTTATTTGATTCGTGACCAGTGTAGCTCTTGAACAAGTAGCACACTCATGTAGCCTGAAAATGCTTGTTAGAAGCATAATGGGTGCTTCGTTGATGGAATGGTGATCAGACTGTGCGAATGCACAGGCCAGGCTGATCTGGATCTACGCTGATCGCAAAACTCATAAACCCAATTTCTCCAGTCGCAGCCAGATATAATAATTAGAGTTAATTTGATTTGTTTTTTTGCGCAACACATGTTTCGCAGCACAGTACGCGAGAATGATGACCATTACAAATTAAAGAGGAAAACATGCCAAACTTTAACCCAGCATTGTAAGGGTTCATATTCTATTCAAACAATAGCAAGGTGCATGATAACGTGGTTACAACGCCACCCACTCCAAAGTAAGTATTATTTTATATTTTCCTTAATATGCAACAAATATTTATGAAATATGGCGCAGCAAACGCGTCTTCATGAGCTGCATTTGGTGGTCTAGGGAGTTGGCACAGACTTATGTCGTTTTTGCGAAGAATCGATTTCCGTCTCGGAGACACGGAAATCGATTCTTCGCAAAAACGACAGAAATTTAGGCGAAAATACAGAGACCACCAAATGCAGCTTAACAAGACGCGTTTGATGCGCCATATTTCATCAAAATCTGTTAGGTAATAAGGACACTATAAAAGAATACGTACTTTGAATCGGTACTTGTTGTTGTTGTTAGTACCACGTGATCATATACCTTGAATAGGATCAGAAACATTGTATCAATGAACAAACGTTTACATTGAATAAACATCTCCGGAATATGTGTACAAGCTTGTATCCTGATTCAAATGGAATACATTAGTTCCCATGGAATTACATCAGTACATATTTGTTCACATTATATGCTAGATAGTTGAAGGAAACTTTAGTATTGATAGCAAGCAATACAGCAACATTGATCATTCCCAGAAGATATCAATACATTTGGTACGAGTGTTTCTACTCTGACTCTGTTGTAGTAAAAGTTCACTTGAAGTTCATAACGATTTTGTCATATTAACTGTTCAAATAGTGAGTGTGATCAATGCTCTACATTGAACATTCTGGGAAAATATCTGGACATTTGGTGTATGCATATTTTATTCTACTGGAATATATTCTCACTTCAAGATACAGTTTCGTCAGTGGATGCTAAATGTTCAAATAGTAAAACTTTGAAAAGTGAAACATTTGTAATAATATAGTATATTACAGATGTGTTGAACATTTCTGGAGTTATATTAATTTATGAAATACGTGGATGCTACTCAATTTGCATACATACATAATTGATATAACAACACCTGTATCGAACATTCCAGGAATATATCAATTCATGAGGTGTAAGTGGCTGTTAATCAGCTGGAAGTTTCCTAGGAATTACATTGACCAATCAGTATGGAGGCTGAATATGAAGACGTGGCGGACCTCAGGATGCTTCATCTCGCGGTGTCCCGCAACAAATGTCGCAGACACACTCTCGCCAGTGTTCGGTAAGTCACAGCTTACAGAGTATTTTATAGGCAAGAGGGGATATAGCATTAGTCCATGTACATTAATTAGGCCATGTTAACCGTTTCACAGGTTTTGATAATATTTGGCCACATTGTATGTCTAGGGATGGTGCCTTGTTTTGCATACGACCCACGTCCGACCGCCCAAGGTCGCTGAGGACTTGTATTCTTTCCAAGGCTGCCAGCGAGGGGATTAGCTTCATTTAACGATGACAGTTATTGTTGAGTTTATAACCAGTGAAGCTGCAGATCAGATCAAGGCGATACTGTTTGCTACAAGTTGAGCAACCGCTCTGACTGAAGCTAATAAAAACTGCATGTATTGTATCGGGCGGCATTGAATACCAGCTGGCTGATAAGGAACAGTTTGGAACTACAATTGAATGGTAAAACACCATAACTGTAACTGCTGTGACAGGACACATATGAGACACGCCATGTAATTTTGTACCCAAGAAAATGTACGATATTTCATGAAAAATATGTACAAAATTTGCAATATTTTCCTATACACAATGTCGAAAGATGACAACATTTTCATGGGAAATGCGGGATTGAATTCCGCATTTGCAATGAAAATTTTGTCATCTTGCGACGTCATTTACAGAAAATATCACTGTTTCTGTATAATAAAAGTTTGAAAAATCACACATGTTCTGTGGTACAAAATCACATGGTTTGTCTCGTACGTGACTGGATAAATGGAGCTTATGGCAACTGTGATCAGTGTCGCTTCTGATCAAATAGCCCACTCCGGTAGCCTGATAACGATCAATATTTCTTGTTAGAAGTATGACAGGTATTTTATTAATGGCTGGAATAGTGAACAGTGCATATCCTGATCAGGCTGTGCAGATGCACAAGCTGATCTGGATCTACACTGGTTGCAAAAACTATAGGCCCCATTTCTCCCATTTGTCACCGGCACATATAATATTGTACTAAACTTTTGTGCATGAAATGGTTAATTAGAAAACCAGCTGTCACTGATGCTTAAATATCAGTCTAAATGTTGGACAAAACCAACATGGATACATTATGCCATGTATCAGACTTTACTGCACAGGGCTCCAGATAAGGAATTAGTAATTGAGAATTGTCACTCCATCATTTCTGAAGCAATTGGGTATTTCAAAATTTTAATTATGTAAAATAGAATCACACTACTGTTTACACATCAGCAGACCGCACTTATTGAATAGTTTGCTTTTAAATGAAAACACATCTTGGTATTTCATTAGAATTGTCTCCTTGGAGACAATTCTAATGAAATACCAAGATGTGTTTTCATGGAAAAATAAGAAACTATGCTATATTTGTGGTCTGTTTATTGTTTTCTGTAGCATGATAAAGATACCACAAATTTTTCATTGCTTTTTGATACTCACTATTTCTGATTTCAATTGGGTTTTTGGTAATTTTAATTGGGTATTTACGCAAATACGCAGCTTATCTGGAGCTCAGACTGCATGTCAGAAACATGTTTATGTGACAGAAATCAATGGGACAGTCCTTATGTGAATCGTCATGAAGAAAAAGGGACGTATTGCCTTTGCAACCAGTGTAGCCCCAGATATCTATGCGTGTGCATGATCAGGGAATATACTGTTTGCTATTGAGTTGGGAAAACTCATAGAATCTTTAGATCTAGTTCATGCTGCAGCATTGTGTTAACCCATTTCAGCCTAAGGATACTATGATTTTGTTGTAAAAAATCTCATTATTTTGTTCATTCATCGATAAAGGTATATGTTGTTACCACTCATTTGAACCGTCTCATTGAGATGGTTCAAATGAGTGGTTACAACATATACTTTCGAAAGGAATTAAAGAAAATAGGGATTTTTTCTCTCAAAAGGTTCATACTATACTGAGCAAAACTAGAAACGTCCCTCCATGTTTAAGGAAAGATTCATCAAAAACCAAAAGGGTTACTTTTAAAAATCAAATGGAAAAACAAGTTCATTCATTTCTGTATCAAAGCCAATAAATTGCATTTGGATATCTTGTTAAATATTCGAGAGATAACCGGCCAAGGGCGGTAGGGGTCAAAATCAAAAATCACAACATGTTTAGAGATGGAATTTCAATAAGTAATGTGGCAAATTCAGTAAATCTCGTTAGTACCGAGTGTGGCCACCATTTGCATGAATGCATGCAATGATCCTACGCCGCATCGACGTGACGTAACGCAATACCAGTGCGTTGGACAAATTCCTCCATTCCCGTTGTAACGCCCGTGTAAGATCGCGAACATTGTCAATCTGATGGTTAGCTCGTGCTTTGCGGCCCAGCTCATCCCATATGTGCTCAATGGGATTGAGATCCGGGGAGACCGCGGGCCATGGCATGACGTCGACGTTGTTTTGCTGTAAGTATTGAGTGGTGACCCTGGCTACGCGAGGGCGGGCATTGTCGTGCATCAATGTCACACCAGGACCATGCTGACGGATAAATGGTAAGGCATGTGCATAGCACATCTGCAACATAACGTTGTGCATTGATGTTGCCTGTACAACAACCAAATCTGTCTTCCGGTTTCCCATGATCCCACCCCAGACCATTACGCTCCCTCCCCCAAACCTGTTCTTCTCAACAATGCAACAATCGGTGAATCTTTCGTTTTTACGCCTGTATACCCGTAATCTTCCGTCAGCATGACTAACTGTGAACCGAGATTCATCGGTGAAACAAAACTCGGTTCCAGTCAGCCCTTCTCCAGTTCAGATGACGTCGCGCCCATAACAGTCTGGCAGCACGGTGACGTTGGGTCATTATCTGACCAGTGTACGGGCGGCGTGCCCGGATTGGTTGGGCGTTACGACGTAACCGGTTGCGAATGGTCTGCCCTGAGACACCGTATCGCCTAGCAGTGACTGTGGCTGCCAATCGACGTTGACGTAAGTGCGTCAACGTAATGTAACGATCGACTCTAGCCGTCGTTACACGAGGCCTACCAGGTCGCTGCCGGTCGTGAACAGCCCCAGTCTGCTGGTACCGGGCTGCAAGACGATCAATCGTCTTCCGACAGCAATCAAACCGAGGCGCGACCGCCCTGGCGGCCATCCCACCCGCAAGCATCCCAATTGCCTGATTTTGCTCGTTTTCGGAAAGCCGTGGCATATCGAAAACAATGAAAAATTAAAAAAGTTTTTTAATTTTCCGAATAGCCCCTATCGCATGAATGGTACGACATAAACTGAATCACCTTATCGATGACAAGTATAGCGTGCACGTGCAAAAAGTGGAAATCAACGTTCCGGTCACTGGCCGCTATGTAAACCGTGTGTATCGGCTAAACTCTACACGATCGTATTCTGAACATCACCACGGTTTAAAATACATGTACTTTGAACATGTGGTACATACATAGACAGAGCTACACCGGCTATAAAACAGGGACGTTTCTAGTTTTGTTGAGTATACTAAAAGCGTATCCCGTCTGTAATGGGTTAACTAAAGAAGCTACAGAAGCATTTATCTTGGCATGTAACTAGACGTGGCAAAATGGACCTGCTTGACGACTAACTTTTGTTCAAATACTCATATGTGGCTGTAACTAGAGAAATGGGGCTTATGGGTCTTGCAGCCAGTGTAGATCCAGATCAGCCTGTGCATCCGCACAGTCTGATCAGGATCTGCACTATTTGCCATTTCATCAATGAAACACTTGTCATGGTTCTAACATGGAGTATAGAGCGTTATCAGGCTACAGGAGTGTTGCTATTTGTTCAGGAGCTAGACTGGTCACAAATATCATAAGTACCATTTCTCCAGTCACATCCACATACATGTATATTCATGCAGTACTCAAAAACTAAATACAACTGTTCTATTAATTGAATTACTTAATTTTGAGCAATCAATTTTATGTTCTTGCTGTTAACCCTTAGAATGCGGGAAACGTAAATTGTCATCTGCTGTTGTTTTACACTTTGTCAGTTTTCTAAATAAAAACATTGTTTGACAGCACTTGAGAATCATGGAAATGATTCTTAAATGTTGTCAAAACATATTTTTGTGTGAAAAGTGAAAAATATCCAATATACAGCAGACGGCAAAATCTAATTCAGCATTGTAAGGGTTGCATTTTTTATGAGAATCTTGCAGCTCTGCAGACAGATGATTTATTCAACCGTCTCATCCATTTAATATAGGTAGACACTATAAGCTGGTTCTACCCAGGTGTGCCACTTGGTATGCAGGTATTCAAGGCCTGAGAGCCAATTGGGACCCTTAAATCGAGCAACAACATAGAATACAAATTGCGTAATATGAAAATGTCAAAGTTTTCCCTGAATTTTAATATTTCATCTTGAAAGTACATTATCAGACAGTAATATTCACGCTGGGAAATTGTGAGCGTTATTTTTAGCAAAGACTGTTAAACTGATTACCTAGGTGTAGGTTATATTGATATAGCATTTTTTAGCACCAGGGCCCAGTTGTTCAAAACACCAGTTAGCTTAACGGACTGTTAAATCCTTAACGGACTGTTAAATCCTTAACAGACTGTTAAATCCTTAACTGAATGGTTAAAATCTCTGTTAAAACAGAGATTTTAACCATTCAGTTAAGGATTTAACAGTCCGTTAAGCTAACGGATGTTTTGAGCAACCGGGCCTTGGCTTTTCTGTGTATGATCAGCTACATTGTATGGTATGTTCTACTTTGCTTCAACCGGGCCCAGACTGATAAGCCATGATTTTGAGGATTATTATGTAGATAGAGCACACTTTTCCTCATGTTTATAATTAGAGCACACTTTTCCTCATGTTTATAATTAGAGCACACTTTTCCTCATGTTTATAATTAGAGCACACTTTTCCTCATGTTTATAATTAGAGCACACTTTTCCTCATGTTTATAATTTATACAACTCGCCAACAATTAATTGTGACGTAAACTAAAGCGTTTGCCTTGAATCTATGTCTGACAAAAAAGAAATGAAAATCACATTCCAAATATTATGGTTTGGAACAAAAGCAATACCTATAAACATAATTATTCTGTAATGTACCTGTAGTGGTCTTTTTTTTCTGGTATTTGAGAAGAAAATTGTAGATAAAATTCTACTTTCCTTTGCACTCTGTAACATGAGGCTTCAAAATTTCAGTTGGGGTTAACTGGCCATCCCCCCCACCCCAACAGCAGGGCTGTACAAATTTATTTTTTAGCCACTTGTCCCGGACAAGTGACTTGAAAAAAGTGACTTGCCCTGACTTGTCCTGGAAAATATAATTTTCAGGGCCAGTCATTTTGAAAAAGTCTTTCTTATACGAAACTGTCCCAAAACAAAAACTATTATCATAGTTGTTAAATATAATACAATTGAGCACTAATTGGCACATATACATATTATATTAAATATCTATAATAATAAACATTGTATAGTATTAGTACATATGTATTCTTGTGGTCTTTTGTCACTGTGCCACCACGGACATAACGTTGCGACGAGTGCGTACTCAAAACACATTTATCGACAATAATAAAACATAACAAGAGTGCCGCAAGTCATAAAATACGCCCGTTGAATATGGGCCAGACAGCGAAGATGCAGAAATGTGAAGCTGTCACCAAGGCAAGAAACATTAATGAGAATTTGAAAGTCTATAGCATTATTTATTCATCTCGTTCCGCTTTTGGAAATACGTTTGTTCATGTATTATGTGTGTGTAGAATGCGTGTGTGTTGAAATTGAGTTTTGCGCATACATTCGAGATCGCAAAAACGCGAGATTGTAACATAAAAAGAAATATGGCCGTACCCACCCATCCCCAATTAGCACATTTGCGACAAATCATTTTCGGTCTAGCTGCACACCTGGTGTTTACAATCATCTGTCTGTAATCCAGTTTCACGTGCAAAGTGTGACTGACCTTTAGAATTTGGTGGAAACAAACATACCAAAACCACGCTATGTAGTCGCTCACGTCATCGCATCGCCGATGAATTGATAATTACACATTGGCTTGTGCATTTTCACATTTGTTTGATTTCTTGATAAAACCAAGATTTGGCAGCACATGAGAATCGTTTCCTAAGACGATTCTCAAATTTTGTCAAAATATGTTTTTGTAAAGAAATATCAATGTATTCCTTAGACGATTCTAATATTTTGTAAAAATAATTGTCACATTTGTTTGATTTCTTAGACCGTACAAACAATTGACAAATTCAGAAATATGATAGATTACACACCGTGAAAATCTTGTTGGAACATAAAGTCAATTGTCACGTAGGCCATTTCCGTTTACCGAGCGTTACGTCAGCTGTTATTCTAAGTACGTATGGTCGCTCGTTAGGAGCATTTCTTACATTCGTTTATAAGGTATGGGTTGTGGCCTAGGGCTTAGAACTTAGGGCTTAGAACTAGGGCTTAGAACACCGACTTCCAATCTGGAGGTTGTGGGTTCAAACATCGCCTTGGGAATCAAACATACCTTCATAATATGTCCATCCCATTCAATTTCACTTTTTCCTTCGTTTATATGCCGCGTAGAAACGATAATTAAGAACCTTAAATTCCATTTCCACCCCGTGAAGGAACATGCATTTATTTCTCTAAAGTTAGGTGTCTTGGCCTGTCGACGCAGTGAGACGAAAACGTTAACATACATAAAATAAATCGATAACCATCGATCGCCGCAGAATATTTTCGCTAATTCGCTAATTACTTTCAAATTCGATTAAATTAATATAATCAGGGTCGCTGTAGATTGCTATATCACTTTCTTGCGATACAGTCATACACAGGTATGATCGATAAAGTGGTCCGTTTTGGGATTAAGTTTACAACAGTCCGGCTCCAAAAAACGGGCTTGTGGCGGGACGTTCTAACAGAAAATAGTGACTTGCCCGGGACTAAATTCCAGCATAGAGGCACTTGCCCGAGATTAAAACCGACTTGCGTCGGGCGTTCCAATTTGTACAGCCCTGGTGTGATATAGTTGACACATTGGTGCTGTACATATGTGTGTCCGGGTTAAAGATTTTGGTTAAAGTTTTTCGGTATAATATCAAAGCCTCGGCGGGCGTGACATGCGGGCCGCAGCCATCTAGTTATTATCTTATGTGGATTCAATGACATAATTATATTAGCAAAGATAAGTGTGCACATTTCAGGTATTACCGGTGTTTTTACTGTTTAATATGCGAGTAATTGTTTATCAAGTTGAACCTCTCCAAACAGGACATCATAGGAGATCCCCAGGGTGTCCTGGTTAGAGAGGTGCACTTTAAGCTGCTATTTGTAATGAATGAGCATTTAGTGTGTGTGCTTTGCCCTAAATCACTATTTTTCAATCAGTCAGGTGTGATGTAATTTACCATTATTAAAATCTAATGTGCGAGAAATTATTTTGATTATCTTGTGTTTGTGTTGAAAGACGCACGATGGATATTTATTTGTCTGAGCTAAAAGTCATCATGTTAGCTGGCATGGGAATGCAAACACGATTACCTGTACATTAACAAAGGCAAAACAAAACATTAATCATTGTTTCTGTCAGTGATGATGTGTAAAGATTGGCCTACACCAAGATTATGGTCTATTTGTCAATTTGACCTTTTTGTCCTTCCCCGCATAGATTATTGTTATACTTATCCTAATAAATACATTGTAACTTACACAAAGTAGTTCGGCGTGGGAGTTTACTGGGATATAAATTTTGGACAGAGACGGGCCAATCAAATGTTAGGGAATTTTGTAAATATTTTTGTACTGGAATTATATGATAATCTCTTCCATAAAACAATTCTCATGAAGTGCTGAACATGTTTTTTGTATAACTAAAGAATGTAAAAGTGAAGAAAAATCAATAAGTGTAGATAACAACACCAGATCAGTATAATATATAGTGTTTCAGTGCTGGAAGGGTCTTGTAATTTGTGGCTGTGACTGAAAATGGGGCTTAAGAGAATTGTGACCAGTGTAGCTCCTGACATGTTAACCCATTTCAGCCTAAGGATACTATGATTTTTGTTGAAAATATCTCATTATTTTGTTCATTCATCGATAAAGGTATATGTTAGTTTCGAAAGGATATAAAGAAAATAGGAATATCTTTCTCTGAAAAGGTTCATACTACTAAAAGCGTATCCCGTCTGTAATGGGTTAATGCACTACTGATAGCCTAATAGTGATCTATATTGCTTGTTAGAAGCATGACAGGTGTTTCACTGATTGAGTGGCAAACAGTGCAGATCCTGATCAGACTGTGCGGATGCACAGGCTGATCTGGATCTACACTGGTCACAAAACCCATTATAAGCCCCATTTCTCGAGTCACATTTCAATGTGTATTTATCACAAGGGCAATGGCAAGGCAGTGTGCATTTATCAATGTGCCAAGGGTGATGGCAAGGTCTGGGTAATTAGATAAGCTGCTTCTGGAATAATATTTCTATCTAATTCCCAGGGGTAAGAGCATTCTCCTGTAGCAGGACTATGATGGACATGCATGTGGACCAATGCCCCACCTCTGGGTCTTCCTCTGCAGTCTAGTATATAGACCGGGATAGTTTGCCGAACTTGCCTAAACCCATTGAAGTGTAAGGAAATGAGAAAACTTCTGATTATTTTGTTCATTTATCAATAATGTATATGTTGTTGCCACTCATTTGAACTGTCTCAGATCGACTTTTCAAATGAATGGTGACAACATATAGTTTCAAGAAGAAATGAGTAAAATAGGGGTTGTTTTAGAAAATTTCATACCTTAATCTTGTCCTGTCTGCAATTAGTTAAAGTACGGTAAGCCATGTGATGCCAAACTAACACATTCTGCCAATTACAACATCGAGGATGTGACGTAGTTCAAAGTGAAGTTAATCAAAATTGTCCAAGTTCAGGAACCTGTTTTAATAAGACCCGGAGTATGCCAACCATAGTGACACTGAATTTACAGGTCTTCCACCTTGGATGGCCGACCGGTCATCCTGTTTTTGGATCAGTAGGTGGCTCAGCCAAAGAGGCAATAAAGGCTTCACTGTGTCTTTATTGTGCCAGCATTGAATATTGATGCATCTATCAATAACTTATTATTACTGACCAGCAGATAATTTAATTTATTAATCAACAGCTCATTCCCCTCTAGATAGGTAATTCCACTTCTCTTGTCTCGTTCTAGTTTTAACCCTTAAAGCAACTGTGTCTCAGATGGTATTGCATCATAGATCTATCGGAAAACCATACGAGTATTGAGTATGTTTTCCCTTTCGCTAATTCATTGTTACGACTACTACCGATCTGCTGCAAATATATCAACACATAGACACAGCCTCTGGAAGCTCTTCAAGAGTATGATAAGGCCTATCAAAAAAAATTGTTTGTTTAGGGGCACCCGACCCTACCTGCTATTTTATTAACAAAATGTGCCGGCCCTATTTTTTTTCTCCACATTTCAGAAGAAAAACAGTTTTTGGCTATTTTGTTAATTTTGTTAATTTTTATCCCTCTGCTTGTGACTTTTGTCTCGCAAAATATCATGCAACTTTGTTGGTAAATAACATTTTAATACCCGATATATTAAACGACCCATCTTTTTTTACACTCGCGACCGTCTTGCGACTCTAGGTGCGGTGAAAACGAAGCGCCGGGACAAGCATTGCGGTAACTGCAGAGGTTATCCGAATATACAATTGTGTCCGGTGATTTCGCGCACCTCTTTAATTCGCATTGTCAACCTCTCGCTACCTGTTGTCGGTATATTAGAAGTCAACCTTTTCATACAACTTCTGACGATATTTGGCCAGTCTAAGTATATTTGGTGAGTACAAGTTTTTTGTGTCCGTTTTACTCTTCGTATCCTAATATATGCATACGTTTTATTTCTCAAAAACAGATCACATTTTGCATAAGACATCGTCTGTCAAAACCATGTTTACTTCTGTTTTGTGAATGAAATAGTTGCCCCGGATCGAGTATATTAAAACATACAAATGACATCATTTTCAATGTATGGAAGCCCAAACTTGTTAGAATATTTGTTTTTGTAGTATTTTGAGTACTTGCATTAATATGGGTATTAATCTATGCTGGATGTGTTATACTGTCATTATATAATTTGTTCCCTGACTGTAATTTATCACATACTGACTTATTGACCCCCTTCTTTTGAACGTAGAAATGACAGTCATGTTGGCGTGTATTGGTCACCATAGACAAATATAATTAACTGACGTCACTAAAATCGCACTGCGCAAGTACACCGGACATCCAGATTTTCGGGGAATACCCAACGTGAGTTCACAAATGGCGGCCGTTTACATTGATGCACTTTGTTTTATTGCATGATATTTCGTAGAAATACGGCGAAATGGCGAGTTATTATGCATATAAAGTTGTAAGTCTGAATATGCGATATTTATAGATCGGTTACGTTATTGTTTCCTTAGCTGCGCGAAATCACCGGACAGCACCGTAAGCCTACAATCAACAACAACAACAACAGAAATTGCCAATTGGCACGATGGCTGGGATTTCGTCTAGTGGGACTCGCATCTTGTTACGTATAAACATAGATGTATGCCAACATTCTCCAGAAAGACGAACATTTGACATTTTCCCTATAGCTATAGTTCATCAGTGTTTGCGGACATGATACCATTGTATTGCGAGCAGTGTTCACGTGTAGAAATCAGGCATCAAATCAGGATTGTTCTGATTTCAGGGCTGAATATATAGTTTGCTTATTGTAAATATTCAGTTCTGATTTTGTGATCGAAAGGTCGAAAACTGTTCCTTTTATTCGAGATTTCAAGCGTCTTCTCCCGAACCACATAGCCGATGCTGGCCAAACTTCATAGTTATGGTCCTTGGGTGAAGCATTTTACATTTGTCGTCACATAACCCAAGATGACCACCGTCTAAAAATAGCTTAAATCCTTAGAAAATATTCTCACAAACTGCCTGACTGATTTTGATGAAACTTTACAGGAATGATCAATATTCGATGCTCTTTCAGAGTTGCCCGGGGGTCAACTTTCATTTTTGACGGAATATGTTCATGTCACATATAAAATTGATGCAATTTTTGTTCAAATCAAATGATTACGTCATCCAAGATGGTTGATGAAAGGTCACAAGGTCATCTTTGTATTAGAGATAACAAATGTCTTCTCACGCACTAAGAGCTTGGCCGATGCTCGCCAAACTTCACAGTTATGATCCTTGTGTGACGCATTTTCAGATATTTTAAAATGGAGGTTTTCGCATAACCCAAGAAGGCTGCTGTCTAAAACTAGAGCAGCTTGAGCTGCATCAACGGTTTGAGCCTCAAACATTGATTTCATGTGTAACTAAGCTTTAGCCCAAAGTGTAAACTATCGGTTGCAAAAAGAATTTCTGAAGTTTTAGAATGAACAGTCCAACATTATTGTGTTCGCATCATCACACCGATGTGGTGCCGGTTAGCTTAGAGGTAGAGCGATGGACTCGGAGCGAGGAATACCGGGTTCGATCCTCAGCCAAAGTTTTAGCTACAGGACTGAAATATCGACTACAGCAAAAACAATTGAAATCGAATGATACATAACGAAGCTGACGTCACATCCGTTTGCTCTATTTTGAAAACTTGAAAAAATATGTTCATCTTTGACATCGAATAGAGCCGTAAGTAGTCGAGATATAGCTCTGAAAATTATCATCTTTCATGCGGCTGACACTCCCCTATCACCCTGGCAAGAAATTATGTTGCTGACAGTACTGTACAAATTGGAAAACGTTTGTAAAGACCACCCGTTATCAGCCGAAATTCGGCAAAATCGTTGAAAAGTATGTACATTTTTCAACTTCAAATGCATATAGCTCTTTTATTTGAGCAGATAGCCGAAAACTGTCAGTGAGTCTGAGATAGAGAATTTTATCAGCTTTCCAATGCAAAAAGAATTCTTGAAATCGGTTGGAAAATAAGGAAGTTATAGGAAGTATGACGTCACTTCCGTTTTCGTGGAAAGTAGCATGAAAAGATATCTGAAAATCTCCGAGTCTCTGCTCACACTTGATCCGAATCGGCATGCAAAATTTGGTGTAGATGGAGGGAGCCCGTAAGTCAGCAGATGATTATTTTTCGATAGTTATCGCCCTTAAATGGCAGTTTACGCCATTTGTAAATACACCTAATAAAACGGAAATGTGCAATATTCCGCCAGTGAAGTTTTCGTTTGTTTTTCACCATAGGCCGGGCACAAAGTGGGAAAGTTTTAGCTAAAGGACTGAAATATCGACCGCAGCAAGAAATTTTGAAATCTATTGATAAATAACAAAGCTGACGTCACATCCGTTTGCTCTATTTTGAAAACTTGAAAAAAAGACGTTCATCTTTGACATCCAATAGAACCGGAAGTAGTCAAGATAGAGCTCTGAAAATTATCATCTTTTATGCGCCTGACACTCCCCTATCACACTGGCAAGAAATTATGTTGCTGACATTACTGTACAAATTGGAAAACGTTTGTAAAGACCACCCGTTATCAGCCGAAATTCGGCAAAAATTCGGCAAAATCGTTGAAAAGTATGTACATTTTTCAACTTCAAATGCCTATAGCTCTCTTATTTGACCAGATAGCCGAGAAATGTCAACGAGAATTTTTGAAATCGGTTGGAAAATAAGGAAGTTATAGAAAGTTATAGAAAATATGACGTCACTTCCGGTTTCGTGGAAAGTGGCATTAAGATATTTCTGAAAATCTCATGAGTCTCTGCTCACACTTGATCCGAATCGGCATGCAAAATTTGAAGTCGATCCGACCAGCGGTTTGGGCTGTAGACTGAACGGCTGAATAAAAAAAAACAACAAAAAACCAACGAATACAATAGGTTTTCGGCACAGCCGAAAGCCGCCTCAAACCTAAATAGCTTAAAGGTACATGCCCACTCAGTAGGCACAACATATTCTTTATTGGAATTAAATAAGTGTATAATTGTGTCACTATTCCACCAGTTATACAACTTATAAATGCCCGCTTTTTTTTTTTTTTTTTTGCTTATATTTAACGGCGGCACTGGCTCTAGGACCCTTGCATGCCGTCTCCCAAGAATGGGAGAATGAACGGAGGTAGAGACTTTTTGAGAGAAGCCGGTAATTCGTATTTACAGAGCAACTACGAATTATCGGTACCCATTTACAGCTGGGTGAACTGGAGCAGTGTGGATAAAGTGTCTTGCTCAAGGACACAACGCACGCCGCTAGTCAGGCTCGAACCCACGACCCTTGGATCAGTAGTCCGACACACTAACCATTACGCCACGGCGTTCCATTGCCCGCTCAGATATAACCTTTTAGTAATAGTCATTTTACGGTGGTATCAGGCTATTTTCATATGCAAATGAGGCATAATATTTTTTAATTATTTATACTAATTAAATGCGTCTCCGGAAAAAATAATACTTTCGACAGATTATAATGTATGATCATTGCATATACAAAAATAAATACCTAGAATAAATAATTAGATCCGTTGACATATTAAGGAAACACAGTTATCGCCCCTGATACCCGTGTGGACAGGTACGTCCGATATAAAATGTATAATAATGCCAATTAATACGTGGGGTTATGGTGAATGAATGTTTATTTTGCCAGAAAGTGTCTCAGATGATGTCTATGATATAAAGAACATTTTGTGCCTCCTGAGTGGGCATGTACCTTTAAGTTCTTAAAAATAAATTCTTCTCAATTACCGTCCATGGTGATCTATGTCAAGTTCATATGAGTTTCTCCATCATGCCCTAATTTCAAATTATCTTGAAGGATTACTTAAATATACTGAGACATTATGTCCATTATTATATTATATATTGTCACCTGACCAGACAAATGGGTTTTATCTGGGTACCCCAGTTTCCTCCCTCATTAAGGATCAGCCTTACGTCCTCATTTGTGCCAACAGAAATATTTGTTCTCACACGCTTATTTGTAATCATTGTAAAATAAATAGTTTAAACTTTAATATTTGGAAACTGTACAGTATATGACAAATAAGCAGTGCTCCAGATAAGCTGCGTATTTGCGTAAATACCCAATTAAAATTACCAAAAACCCAATTGAAATCAGAAGTAGCGAGTATCAAAAAGCAATAACAAATTTGTCGTACCTTTATCATGCTACAGAAAACAATAAACAGACCACAAATATAGCATATTTTTCTTATTTTCCATGAAAACACATCTTGGTATTTCATTAGAATTGTCTCCAAGGAGACAATTCTAATGAAATGCCAAGACATGTTTTCATTTCGAAGCAAACTATTCAATAATTGCTGTCTGTTGATGTGCAAACAGTAGTGTGATTTTATTTTACCCAATTAAAATTTGAAATACCCAATTGCTTATGAAATGATGGAGTAACAATACCCAATTACTAATTCCTTAACTGGAGCCCTAAGTAAGGCACATTTTCAGCATGCCACTGACAATTGAAGGAGCAGTGGTTAGCCCCCTTCTTCCACTGACCCGTTCAATTTCATTTTGACCCAGAAATATATATTCACCATGTTTTTCGATAACAAAACCATACGATGCAGCTCAAATTTCATTTTATCAGTTTGAAGTATATATAGTAATGTTAAGTATAGTTTTTTTGCGCACTTTTATTGAAATATATATATATACAGTGAAATCGCGATGGCTCGAACTGCCACGGGACCGCACATTTTGTTCGAGTGATCGCATCTTTCGAGCCATCGTATTTTTCGATTTTGTTATATTTGCCGACTACTGTACACGTCGGATTTAGGAAATAAACAAAGCACAATAGAATGTATCAATGTTTTAGATGATTATAATATTTATTCGCAGATTAGTTTAAAACCATGCGAAATTAAATAAACTGCATGTATTTACAAAACTGTCTTTATTTCAATTATTATCAAAGTCGAAAAGGAGAAAAGGTCCAGTATTCACTATAAATAGCGGCGCACATAATTAATGCAGCAGGTGGTTGTGACGTCACTGGAAACAGCAGTCTTTTCAATGGGCGTTTTTCGTTGTAACTCCTTGGTAGCCTCTCGAATAGCACAGGAGCTAAAACGAAAAATGACCAATGACTTGCGACAGACTCTATTAAATACTCCGAGTGGACAAAACCGAGAATATTTAATAAATCGCCGTAGATTACTCGAAAATGTATTGCAAACAGGTGTAATATTTTGGTAGGTAGAGTATTGTGCGTAAAACAAGCGTAAGTATGATCTGTAACACAAAAATACGATTTAAATAGTAAATTAGAAATTCACTGCAATGTGACTCATTTGTGTTGACACATATTAAATGGTTATTACCAGCAATTATTTAATTAAAATTGAAAATGATCGCCATCAACAACGTTAACGATTAAATTGCACCACTTTAGGCAATTAACTGCACTTGAAAAGAAATCACATTTCACAGACAGGTAGAGCGCGGCTCGGCCTTTGTTCGTAATAAGTCTGACGCGGAGGTGTGAAAATTAGCCAAACACAAACTTCGACATCAATTTCGAGTCATCGTATAGCAAAATAGCGAGAAATGTGTCCTCGGGACTTGAAAATTGTTTCGAGCGATCGCACTTTTCGAGCCATCGCATTTCGAGCCATCGCATGTAAAATACATTAAACATATAGGGAAAATTATCGGGACTGCGACGCCATTTCGAGTGAGCCCGACATTACGAGCCATCGCATTTCGAGCCATCGCGATTTCACTGTATTTTTTAAATGTTTTAACATACATACACACTCATGCCATCTGAACATACCTTTTTGACCTTTGCAAGGTCAACAAATTTCATGACAGCTGAATAGACGAGTTACATTGTACCAAACTGTATTGAAATATGTTTAAACTGAGGTTTTAGGTACAACAAACTACTATATTCCATCTGATGCTATAGTAAACATCTGTTACAGTTTATATTGTGAAATCAATATTCAGATAAATACACGATCCAACGTAATAATTAAATAACACAAAAATATATCCCATCATGACAAGACAACGATCCCGTTTGCCCGGCCTTACCACAGGTTGAAGTAACGGACCGAGGTCTATAAATACATTAAATATGCCTAAAAGCATCAATAAATGAAGAAGAAAAAATGAGCTAAAATTATTTTTTACACCCTCCATATTATATCATTATACAAGGTTGATAAGCTTTTAATAGGCCGAACCCACACGACCTCGAGACAACGGACTCTCACGAAACGTCAACCGAGTTATATCATTGTCGCCTATTGCAGAAGTTGGGACAATGTTAATTAGTATTCCGCAACGATATATTCCCCGATGCGCTATGTCAACGCGTTTTCGAGCTATCAATTGTTTTGTTTAAAAAAATGTATCATCATTGCTAGGTCGACAAAGAACCGGAACATTTCCGAGGCCGATACTGCTATATAACGGAGTAAACATCGGGTTTAAAATACACTTTTACGTCGTCCCGGCCCGTAAAGAAACATTTTGCATAGAAAAAACATTGTTTCCAATCGAACATTTGATCAAACCTACAGTTATACCCGTCCTGTGCGTCACGACAGACAATTTAATCGCACAGACATTTCTATCATTTCTCGGGAAGCCATTTTGTATAAATATTGTGGGACAGGTTTAAATGCCGGAACTCGTGCACTTACTATGTGGTAAAAAACGGAACTTTTATAAACGGTTATAATTCATATTTTATAATACCAATGTTGATGGTAAAAGTATCAAGTTAAAGGTATGTCTCTCTACTCCGATTTGGTATGATATTCATAGTGACCACATGGTCAATTTCAGCTGACCAATACGTGATGGTCAGTTGGCAATTTCCGTGATATCGGCTTTTTCCGTAATCACTCGGAAATCTACAGGTGTTACGTGATGTATGCAATTGTATCGATATGTAAATCGATAATCCATTTACATATATAAAAAAAATGACAGACGATAATAAGTTGCTGGAGGTCAATCGATGAGTCCAAATATAGGTAGATCAGGTGTATTATCATATCCTAGCCTCGTTTTCGTGCATAATAATAATAATAACTACATTATAAAGTGCACGTGCATGCATGTCAATATAATAGTGTATCTTGGTGCGCAAAATAGACATGTATAAGTATACCAGCCTGACATGGCGTTGTTTACATGCTTTGTTTATATAAACATTGGTGTATAAATAAACAGTGAATTCCTGTAGGTATTTCCCTGTTTGTTATGGCGCGTTGCTATAGTCATGATCGATATATTGCGATTGACAAAACAGTTTCTCATACTGGAGCAGTGGGTAAATTGGCGGCCAACGGTGGCACTTGATTTTAATTTTGCACTGCATGCGTTCGATCCTCACTTTGGACATTATATATATATATATTATTTTTTTTTAAATATTGTTTTTGTGTTTTCTTTTTCTTTTTAATGCATCTTTATTACATGTAACAACAATTGACATGGTAATTATGAACCACATGCATCCACGTTTATTTATTTATTTGTTTATTATCTGAAGTGAGAGGTTTATTTTTCGACATGGTGTTCTCCGTAACATATTTGCATTTGTAGTGAGTCGAGGTGGACTTTCACAATAACACACGAATGTGCAGAATGCATTTCACAATGATTAGGTTCAAAGTGAATTGTTTTATAATGTTGTGTAAAAGTAAATGCACGACTGTTTCGGGATGTGTCGTTACCTCTGGCGCCAAAATAGTGAAAGCGAGAGAAAAATGTATGTCTTTGGCAGGATTCGAACTCACGACCGTCCGATCACCAAACAGCAGATCTACCCACTAGAGCACTAAACGATGTTACTATAATTAGCAATTATATCGAATGTTAATGCGTTTGCGCTGGTATACAAATACCATGTCTACAACATATGACGTAAACTATTTAAAAATAGCACGTGTTTACAATAATATTTACAATAATAACGCGCCAGCTCAAAGCGGTACACCTCTAGTGTGGATCAGTGGTATCGAAGCGGGAGAATATCCATACGTTTGCAGAACTTTTGTTCATTTTATCTGGTCGTGAGTTCGCACCTCACAAAATGCATTACTTTTGTCGATATCATTCTGTTCTTTTTATGACTGCTTGCTGGAGAAGGGAATAAGTGAAACGGCAAGGGTTATATCACTCTTGCTGTATGACCTCATTGTGATATGATCGGCGAGAACATACAAGTTTATATTGTATATTTACACATACATTTGTAGGTCCATAGGGCTGGGTGTTTTCGTCAATATCATATTGTACATATTCCCTGTTTCGTTTAACACCTGTCACTATAATAAACAAATTACTTACATGTACTTACTTACTCCCAGATTCTTCATGTATACACATATGTAATGTGCATAGTTATTAGTTGTCTTCAAAGTGAGACTAACGTTCTACATATAATCTATTTCATGCTTAATGTAATTTGTAAGAGCAACACACGTAAAAAAGAAATATGTAATAAAATATAAACAAATCAAAATAGTATGTGTATGAAAAACTAAGATTCGAACTCACTACCTCCGGCATTGATATCAGTCACTCTAACCCCTCGACTACATAGGACTTGATGACAAATCTCAAAATCAATATTGAAAAGGAATACTGGCACGGGTATATTTACCTGTCTCACCTGTTCTGTGTTTTGTTTATGACCTGTTTGTTTGTAAACAAGTAGCAAGTTATCGTCTGCGGACTATAGTGTGGCGAGTCCACCATTGACCACTGTGATATTCGAATTAACGTGTCAAGCTAACATGTATCTCACTTCCCGAACATGTTTATTTTATTGAAAATTACATTTATGACCACGTGAAAATGATTTCAGTTAAATACGTTTTCCGTAAATGACATCGCAAATAGTTTATACCAAATGTTGAATTAAATATTCTTCCTTTGCACAAATAAAGTTCAAGGAAGTTTAGTTGGCAGTAAATAATTCACGATGATTCTGCTTAATTCCCTGTAAATAAAAACAACATATTTCCATTTATTGACAATTTTATAATTTGTGACACTGTCACCAATACTAGTTTCGATAATCGTTGGAAATCTCGTTAATATTGCCGTGAAATCAAGATAAAACATGCAACGACACAAATAGCTACAACCAGCGTAAGTAATTTTGTAAACTACTCGTCGTCTGACCAAGATTTATAATTCCCGTGTATGTAAAATTCCTCAGATGACCCTCTTATCATGCTGTAGCAAATCCACAACCCACCACCCAACCCTTACCCCAAGGTGAAGGTCACAAACTTAGCATGTTCATAAACTTAACGTTGGGGTAATGTTGTGTAACTTCTGTTTCTTTACAGGGAACGCTTTGATACTTCATACATGCATTCATCTAATGATCCTCTATTGTGCTACAGCAAATCAATGACCCACCCCCACCCCTTTCCTCAAGGTCAAGGTCACAAACTTAGCGCATTCATATATGCATTCCTCATATGAATAGCTATCATGCTGTAGAAAATCACCAACTTAGTGATTATTTCATAAACTTAAAACGGGTTTGGTTTAAATTTTGTTTTTACTTTTGTTTTCATGGAGCGCATTGATATTTCATACATGCATTCATCTTAATATGCTATATTATGCTATAGCAAACCCACGACCCACCTTGCACCACTGACCCCAATGTCAAGATCCACCGCACGCCCCTTAACCCAAGGTCAAGTTATATAATATTCATGTTTTTTTATGCAACTGTGCCAAGTTTGAGTGAAGGCTGCCAACAGGCGAGCTTCGTTGTCTTCTGACAACTCTTGTTGTAGAGTGTGCTGGCATGATATTTATAGCTTGCCATTGTCATTTATGTCTATTATGTATTGCACCAAATTTTATTTTATTTGGTTTTTTTTTTTTTTTACTGTCATATTATTTTAGCTGTATGTGTCAAACGCACGAAGTGGTGAAACTGTACAATGGCTTTTACGTACAAAGATGGCGGAGATGGCAACTCAATGCTCCATATAGTATACAATAACAAGACAATATTCACATGTTATATTCATATATCACATCACTCTTATGAAGTAATTATCATTGAAGTCAAGTATATCTATCTATCACATAATTTAATACCTTAACATTTGGTCCTCTATCGCCCTGTGATAAATTCACGATCGTCCCACCCCCGCTAAGCCCAGGGTCAAGGTCACATACTTGGTGTGTTTGAAACCTTAACGCACGGGTAAATGTCTTGTAATTATACCCCCCGCAACGAGTTGAGGGGGGGTATACTGGAGTCAGGTTGTCCGTTCCTCCGTCCGTCCGTCCGTCCGGATAAACTTAACATCAGAGAAATATTGTTATAACTTCTATTTCCTTCATCTAAAATGCTTGATATTTCACACATGCATTCCTGTAAGGCTCTACTACCATGCTTGTGCCAAATCCACGACCGTCCAACCCCCGCCCCCCAGATCCCAGGTCAAGGTCAATTACTTAGTCCGTAAACTTAACATCAGAGAAATATATTATAACTTCTATTTCCCCCTTCATCTAAAATGCTTAATATTTCACACATGCATTCCTGTAAGGCTCTACTACCATGCTTGTGCCAATCCACGACCGTCCAACCCCCGCAGATCCCAAAGTCAAGGTCAAATACTTAGTCTCTTTACAAAACTTACATCAGAGAAATATTCTTTATAACTTCTATTTCCTTCATCTAAAAATGCTAATATTTCACACATGCCTTCCTGTAAGGCTCTACTACCATGCTGTGCCAAATCCACGACCGTCCAACCCCCCAGATCCCCAAGGTCAAGGTCCAAATACTTAAGTCCCTCTTTTATCCAAAACTTAACATCAGAGAAATATTGTTAAAACTTCTATTTCCTTCATTCTAAAATCTTAATATTCACACATGCATTCCTGTAAGGCTCTACTACCATGCTGTGCAAAATCCATGACCCGTCCAACCCCCGCTGATCCCAATGACAAGTCAAATACACCTTTACAAAACTTAACATCAGAGAAATATTGTTATAAACTTCTATTTCCTTCATCTAAATGCTAAATATTTCACACATGCATTCCTGTAAGCTCTACTACTACCCATGCTGTGCAAAAATCCACGGACCAGTCAGAAACCCCCCCCCGCAGATCCCAAGGTCAAGGTCAAATACTTAGTCTCTTTTACAAAACTTAACATCAGAGAAATATTGTTATAACTTCTATTTTCCTCATCTAAAATGCTTAATATTTCACACATGCATTCCTGTAAGGCTCTACTACCATGCTGCAAAACCCAATGACCGTCCAACCCCGCAGAATCCAAAGTCAAGGTCAAATACTTAGTCTCTTAACAAAACTTAACATCAGAGAAATATTCTTAATAACTTCTATTTCCTTCATCTAAAAATGCTTAATATTTCACACATCCTTCCTGTAAGGCTCTACTACCATGCTGTGCCAAATCCACGACCGTCCAACCCCCGCAGATCCCAAGGTCAAGGTCAAATACTTAGTCTCTTTACAAAACTTAACATCAGAGAAATATTGTTATAACTTTCTAATTCCTTCATCTAAAATGCTTAATATTTCACACATGCATTCCTGTAAGGCTCTACTACCATGCTGTGCAAAATCCATGACCGTCCCAACCCCCCGCTGATCCCAATTCAAGGTCAATACTCATTTACAAAACTTAACATCAAAGAGAAAATATTGTTATAACTTCTATTTCCTTCATCTAAAATGCTTAATATTTCACACATGCATTCCTGTAAGGCTCTACTACCATGCTGCCAAATCCACGACCGTCCAACCCCCGCAAAGAAATTCCCCCCCCCCCCCCCCCCCCCCCCCCCCCCCCCCCCCCCCCCCCCCCCCCCAAGGTCAAGGTCAAATACTTTAGTCTCTTTACAAAACTTAACATCAAGAAAGAAATATTGTTTATAAACTTCTATTTCCTTCATCTAAAATCTTAATATTTCACACATGCATTCCTGTAAGGCTCTACTACCATGCTGTGCCAAATCCACGACCGTCCAACCCCCGCAGATCCCAAATCAAGGTCAAATACTTATCTCTTACAAAACTTAACGATCAGAGAAATATTCTTATAACTTCTATTTCCTTCATCTAAAATGCTTAATATTTCACACATGCCTTCCTGTAAAGGCTCTACTACCATGCTGTGCCAAATCCACGACCGTCCAACCCCCGCAGATCCCAAGGTCAAGGTCAAATACTTAGTCCTCTTTACAAAACTTAACATCAGAGAAATAATTGTTATAATTCTATTTCCTTCATCTAAAAATGCTTAATATTTCACACATGCATCCTGTAAGGCTCTACTACCAATGCTGTGCAAAATCCATGACCGTTCCAAAAACCCCCGCTGATCCCCAATGTCAAGGTCAAATACTCTTTACAAAACTTAACATCAGAAATATTGTTATAACTTCTATTTTCCTTCATCTAAAAATGCTTAATATTTCACACAATGCATTTCCTGTAAGGCTCTACTACCATGCTGTGCCAAATCCACGACCGTCCCAACCCCCGCAGATCCCAAGGTCAAGGTCAAATACTTAGTCTCCTTTTACAAAACAATTAACATCAGAGAAATATTGTTATAACTTTCTATTTCCTTCATCTAAATGCTTAATATTTCACACATGCATTCCTGTAAGGCTCTACTACCATGCTGTGCAAAACCCATGACCGTCCCAACCCCCGCAGATCCCAAAGTCAAGGTCAAATACTTAGTCCTCTTTACAAAACTTAACATCAGAGAAATATTCATAACTTCTATTCCTTCATCTAAATGCTTAATATTTTCACACATGCCTTCCTGTAAGGCCTCTACTACCATGCTGTGCCAAATCCACGACCGTCCAAACCCCCGCAGATCCCAAGGTCAAGTCAAATACATAGTCTCTTTACAAAACTTTAACATCAGAGAAAATATTGTTATAAAATTCTATTTCCTTCATCTAAAATGCTTAATATTTCACACAATGCATTCCTGTAAGGCTCTACTACCATGCTGTGCAAAATCCATGACCGTCCCAACCCCCGCTGATCCCAATGTCAAGGTCAAATACTCTTTACAAAACTAACATCAAGAAATATTGTTATAACTTCTATTTCCTTCATCTAAAATGCTTAATATTTCACACATGCATTCCTGTAAGGCTCTACTACCATGCTGTGCCAAATCCACGACCGTCCCAACCCCCCGCCAGATCCCAAGTCAAGGTCAAATACTTATCTCTTTACAAAACTTAACATCAGAGAAATATTGTTTTAAATAACTTCTATTTCCTTCATCTAAAATGCTTAATATTTCACACATGCATTCCTGTAAGGCTCTACTACCATGCTGTGCGAAACCCATGACCCGTCCAACCCCCGCTGATCCCAATGTCAAGGTCAAATACTCTTTACAAAACAAATTAACATCAGAGAAATTTAAAAAGTTATAACTTCTATTTCCTTCATTGAAAATTCTTATTATATCACTTGTGCATTCCTCTAAGGTTGTACTATCATGCTGTCACAAATCTAGGAGTGTCCACCCCCCCGCTGCTCCCCAAGGTCAAGGTCATACTCTTTACAAAACTTAACACAGAGAAATATATAACTTTCTATTTCTTTCATGGGAAAATACTTAATATTTCATATGCTGTGACAAATCCCCGCTGATCTCGAGGTCAACGTCACAGACATACCGTATAACCTTGCTTAACGCCCCCTCCTAATAAACGCCCCCCCCCACCCCCCCCCCCCCCCCCCCCCAAATAAAAAAAAAAAAATAAAATCCTTATCCTTTGTGTTTGAAATTGGCGGTCCTTGTTTTTTGTTTTTTTTAATGGCTAATAAACGCACCGCCCCCCTCCCCCCCCCCACCCCCCCCCCCCCCCCCCCCCAAATAATAATTTTTTTTTTTTTTTTTACCAATGACCGCCAATTTCAAAACACAAATATCTTTTAAATCTTTATTTGTGTTTTGGAAATTGGTGGTCCTTGGTTATTTTTTTTTTTTTTTTTTTTTTTTTTTTATAAATAAGGCTAAAAACCCCCCCCCCCCCAAACCCCCCCCCCCCCCCCCCCCCCCCCCCCCCCCACCCCCCCCCCAAAAAAAAAATAATAAATTTTTTTTACCAATGACCGCCAATTTCAAAAACAAATAAAAAATCCCTTAAATCCTTATTTGTGTTTGAAATTGGACGTCCTTGGTAATTTTTTTTTTTTTTTTCTTTTTTTTTTTTTCTTTTTTACTGGGCTACCCCCCCCCCCCCCCCCCCCCCCCCCCCCAACCCCCCCCCCCCCCCCCCCCCTCCCCCCCCCCCCAATAAAAAAACAATAAAAATAAAAAAAATAAAAATAATAATAAATTTTACCAATGACCGCCAATTTCAAACACCAAATAATCCTTAAATCCTTATTGGGTGTGAAATTGGCGGTCTTTGTAATTTTATTTTTTTTTTTTTTATTTTTTATTTTTTTTTTTTTTTTTTTTTTACTGGCTAATAAACGCCCCCCCCCCCCCCCCCCCCCCCCCCCACCCCCCCCCCCCCTTTTGTAAAATGTAACGCCCTCCGGGGGCGTTAATTCGAGGTTATACGGTAGTCCTCCTTTACAAAACTTAACATCAGAGAAATCGGTTTTATAACTTCAATTTCCTTGCTCGATCTGCTTCACATTTCACATACTCATTGCACCAATGGACTCTACCACCGCTTTGTGACAAATTCACGTTCATGCCGCTCGCGCTAAATCCCAGGAGTTAAGGTCACAAGCCCACACACTTGGAAATTTGTACATATTTTTAGGGTACCTTGTGCCCCAAACGCGGGGGAGGGGGTATATCCGTAAGCCTCGCTTACTGACCAATCTAGTTTCTGTTCCCTTGCACTCTGCTTGATGTTAAACACACGCATTGCTTTAATGGTCCTCTACAGCTCTGTGACAAATCCACGATCGTCCTGCCCCAGCTAAGGTCCAGGTCACATACTTGGTGCATTCGAAACCTTAATCATGGATCTGCTTGATATTTCACACATGCATTGCTCTGATGATCTGCTTTCATGCTGTGACAAATCCACACTTCTCTGGCCCTCCGTGTTTTAAAATGTGCCTCGTTTTCTTTGGTTGCCAGTGGGGGCATACGTGTGCCGATAGGCCACATTTCCATCTTTCAAGGATACAAACTGAGTACCCACCAGGGCTAGCTGGTGTTGAAGTTGTTTTGCAATATTTAATATTTTATTTTTGTTATTTGTCAATAAAAGTATATGTTGTGATCACTCATTTGAACCGTCTCGTCGAGACGGTTCAAATGGTGGTCACGACATATATCTAAGAACAGAGAAAGAAATTATATAGGATTTTCCACAAACAAGATATGAAATGGGTTAAAATCAAGCAGCTTGATTAGCAAACACTTTACTTAGCATGACTTTGAGAATAGCATTTGTGTACCCGTTTAGGATGTTTTATTATCTTCAGCTCAGACTCAGTCAGATGATATTAAGAAACTTTCTGAAAATGAAAGAATATACTCAAATCTCTACAGAAATGTCTCGTGTTTGATTGGATGAGACGGTCACATTTTCTGTGCTTATAGAAAGAATATGGAAACCCTCCTAGAACGATTTAACATACATGCTACAATGTGATTTCTCAGGATTTCCCTGGAGGAAATAATTCTTCATAGGAGAGCATGCGGCTTCATTTGTGGCTGTGACTGGAAAAATTGGGCTTACGGGTTGTGTGGCCAGTGTAGTTCACAATCACATACTTGTTAGAAGCATGACAGGTGTTTCATTCATGGAATGGTGGATCTGGGATCTACACTGGTTGCAAAAGCCGTAAGCCCCATTTCTCCAGTCAATCCACAGTTGTGTCATATCTTTGATGGCATTTCCACAATGGTAATTCTGCTATGCTTGTGTAGCATCAATCTGTAGACGTTAATGTGTGCCTAGGTCGTTAATGTGTGCCTAGGTCGCAAATTCACATGTTTTCTATGTGTGAAGGGTACACTTTATTCAAATATAAATGTTTGTAAATCATATAACAAAACCATACTCTCATTTCTATATCGGATTTACACACAGTAGAGGAAATAATACCACATTTCAAAATTATGCTCTTTAAGCATGGACCCTGTTCACTGAACAAGCAATCGTCTTTCAGTCTAACCCTTATAGACCTCTATTTTAATTTTTTTGTTATCTGCTGTTTATTTTCTATTTTCCATTTTTATCATCAAAAACATGCCCTGACAGAACTTTAGAATAATGTACAACATGCTTCGACTGCAATTCAGAATCATTTCCATTAGAAATAATTCTGAAGTGCTGTCGAACCATGTTTTTATTGAGAAATAATGCAATATATAAAAGCAACAGCAGACGACAATTGTTGTAAGTAGCGGTTTAAGGGTTAACCCATTTCATACTGGAGATACACAATTTTTCTGACAGAAAACTTTTAATATTTGTTTTCCTTTTTCTGCACAGACATTATTATATATGTTGTGACCACTCATTTGAACCATCTTGACGAGATGATTCAAGTGAATGGAAACAATATGTACTATCATTGAAACATGAAGAACAGCAGACGACAATTGTTGTGAGAAGCGGTTTAAGGGTTAACCCATTTCATACTGGAGATACACAATTTTTCTGACAGAAAACTTTTAATATTTTTTTTCCTTTTTCTGCACAGACACTATTATATATGTTGTGACCACTCATTTGAACCGTCTCGACGAGATGATTCAAGTGAATGGAAACAATATGTACTATCATTGAAACATGAAGAACAGAAGACGACAATTGTTCTGACAGAAAACTTTTAATATTGTAATAGAAAACATGTTTGTAAATTTAGATACGTCTGAATAGGTATCCGACATGAAATATGTTAAGATAAATGTTTGTCTGTAGATCAATCTGGATTTACATTGGTTGAAAATAATTGCAGTGTTCTTCGATCACGAAGCATGTAAACCATAGCTGACATAAATTGATGTAATTCTGTTTGTTTGTGAATATTTTGACCGGTTGCGGTGAAATTACATGCGTGTGCTCTTGTAATGTTGTATATGACATGAAATATTCATAGCTTATGAATAGCATTTTAAGCTTTTTTAATGTCACATTGTGACAGGCTTCAAAATGTTATGGTGATAACACTGTACAGTATAATTTACGTCAGCAAATTGGCAACGGTTGGTTTTCATTAGCAGGATTCATTTACAATGTAAATCTGCCGACAACAGACCATCTTCAAACTCCGGTTGAGTGTTTGTATGCACACATATAGACACACCAGCTCTCAGACACACACAAAGCTATGCCAACCCACATGTGAATTGTATACAAATCCACGACAGTCCAATCCCCGCTGATCCCAAGGTCAAGGTCAAATACTTAGCCTCTTTACAAAACTTACAACATCAGAGAAATATTGTTATAACTTCTATTTCCTTCATCCAAAATGTTTAATATTTCACACATGCATTCCTGTAAGGCTCTACTACCATGCTGTGCCAAATCCATAACCGTCCAACCCCCGCTGATCCCAAGGTCAAGGTCAAATACTTAGTCTCTTTACAAAACTTAACATCAGAGAGATATTGTTATAACTTCTATTTCCTTCATATCTAAAATGCTTAATATTTCACACATGGATTCCTGTAAGGCTCTACTACCATGCTGTGCGAAATCCACGACCGTCCAATCCCCGTTGATCCCAAGGTCAAGGTCAAATACTTAGCCTCTTTACAAAACTTAACATGAGAGAAATATTGTTATAACTTCTATTTCCTTCATCCAAAATGTTTAATATTTCACACATGCATTCCTCTAAGGTTGTACTATCATGCTGTGACAAATCTACGACCGTCCAACCCTGCTGATCCCAAGGTCAAGGTGACATAGTTAGTCTCTTTACAAAACTTAACATCAGAGAAATTTAACATCAGAGAAACATGTTGAACTTCTATTTCTTTTATCGAAAATTCTTAAATTCATGCATGCAGGCTCTACTATCATGCTGTGATAAATCCCCGCTCATCTCGAGGTCAAGGTCACATACTTAGTCTCTTTACAAAACTTAACATGAGAGAAATCGGTTATAACTTCTATTTCCTTGCTCGGATCTGCTCACATTTCACACACGCATTGCTCCAATGGACCTCTACCACCCTGTGACAAATTCACGTTTGTGCCGCCCCCGCTAAGCCCAGTCAAGGGGGCAAGCCCACAGACTTGGATTTATTACATATTTAGTGGTACCTGGGCCCACGCGGGGGTGGGTACGTATTCCGTATGCCTCGCTTACTGACCAATCTAGTTATAGCCTGGGCTTGCGAAGTTTGCCGAGGGTTATATGTGTTTGTCCATCTGTCTGTCCGTAACACAAAAACTTAACATTTTTTAAATTTGGGCCTTATGGGTTTTGCGATCAGTGTAGATCCAGATCAGACTGTGCATCCGCACATGCATCCGCACAGTCTGATCAGAATCTGCACTGTTTGTCATTCTATCAATGAAACAGGCGTCATGCTTATAACAAGTAATAGAGCGTGTTATCAGGCTACTGGGGCCCATTTCACTAAACTTCGTACGACTAAAATGTTCGTAAGTGTAACTTTAGGATCGTCTGGAAATTTCAATTGATGTATTTACATTTATTGAGCATAGGTTGCATATGCAGCCTATGCTTAATAAATGTAAATCCAATAATTGTTTACAAGAAAACAATGTTAATGTGAAATGTACAGACTATCATAATTATGCACTTGCGAACATTTTAATCGTACAAATTTTAGTGAAACGCCCCCCAGGTGTACTCTACACTACTGCTCACAAATCCCATAAGCCTCATTTATCCAGTCACAGCCACGTACATATGCAGATCGTTGTGCACGTCTAAATGTTACATATTTATAATCACAGGCCGAGACTAATACTATACTGGTTGCCATACTAAGTTGTGTGTTGTTTGAAGGTGGTCGCGTTCATTTGTTTTTGTGTGAATTTAATGATCATTTGACTACCCAATATTCACATGCGGTGATATAAATGCCTGCTTTATTTGAAAGTTGTAACTATTGTGACAGCATAATTAGAAAGTAAAGACAGTAATTAGTGCCATTACTGTTCAAATGTTGTTACACATAGCCATAAAGGTGTGTTTTTACAAATTTTTCCAAATTTAGATTTGGGCACAGCTTCGACCAATTAAACTTGAAGATTGCATGCATGAGACTTGCATACTTGCTCTGAAAGAATATTCAATGGTCCCGATAGCATAGCCCATTTCGTGCTGAGGATATACTATTTTTGCTGATAGGAAATAGTAACTATTTTGCTTATTTTTTGGTCATTTAAATGGATGGTGTCACTACTCATTGAACTAGTTCACAACATATACTTTCTGGGACAAGTGACTTTGTCAAATCAATGTCGCAGGTCAATTGTTTAAGATGTCTGCCATCAGCTGAGAAAAGTACATGACAAAGTCGCAACAAATGTAGCTCTCCTCTTACACATAAGGCCATGCCATTATTTTTCTCTGTTAACCCTTTCAACACCAAGTAACTTAATGGGCTGTTCCATGCCACTGTTTCATGCTATTTCATTGGTCCATTCAAATTTTCAGGCTATTCCATTCTTCAGAAAGGGTAATTTTTTCAAATTTGATAACTATTAACAAACAGTGGAGATCCTGATGAGACGGCTCGTTACGAGCCGGCTCATCTGGATCTGCACTGTTTGCAAACATTGTCTCTATAGAGATCTGTGGTGTTGAAAGGGTTAACCCTTTCCCTGTTTTGCGATATTTCGACTCGTCCAAATCCAAAACATCTGAATAAAAGAATCAAATGCTGGGTCAAATGATGGTTAAATTATCTGATAGAGTAGAAAACATTGTGGGAAAAGGAGAAATTGCTTGTTACAAGCAATTTCTCCTTTTCCCACAATGTTTTCAAAAGACATCTTCTGCAGAGGCGTGAAAAGTCGTCTCTATCAGGGAAAGGGTTAAGTGTCCACCCAGATGGCCAAAACCTACATACGTATCCGGTAAAAACAAACAAGCTTAACTCTTCACTTGCTATACAATCAATAATGTAAAATGCTGCTGCTGCTGAATATTCTGTTTCATTTCAGTGAAATTATGCAGTTTAGGATATGTAGCATAAAATGTTCATTTTTAGAGATACAGCAATAATGCACATATGAAAATGATTGCAAAATGATAGTACTTTCTGAATATGTCATTTGTTGCGACTTTTTCTCACCTGACAATGTACTATACAGCAGTGTTATCATTTCTAAATGTTACATTTACAATGTTATACACATGATACATGTCTCATATATCTCACCTGTCTAGTTGACCATTCATTATTATACCCCCCCCCCCCCCCCCCATCCCCCCCCCCCCGCAACAAAGTTGTGGGGGGGGGGTGGGGGGGGTATACTGAGTCAGCTTGTCCGTGCTTTCCGCCGCTCTTTCCGCCGTCCTTTCCGTCTTTCCGTCTTTCCGTCCGTCACAAAACTTAACAATTGTAAATTTCCTTTTAACTTCTCTTTCCCTTTGCAAAAATCTTTCATATTTTACCCGCCCCTTCTCTGACACTCGTACATCATTCTGCAACAAACCTACGACCCCCATTTATGCCAGGGGTCAAGGTCACGGACTTAGAAACAATTGTAAATTTCCTTTTAACTTCTCTTTCCCTTTGCGGAAATCTTTCATATTTTACCCGCCCCTTCTCTGACACTCATACATCATTCTGCAACAAACCTACGACCCCCATTTATGCCAGGGGTCAAGGTCATGGACTTAGAAACTTAGAAAAAAACAAAAACTTAACAATTGTAAATTTCCCTTTGCGGAAATCTTTCATATTTTACCCACCCCTTCTCTGACACTCATACATCATTCTGCAACAAACCTACGACCCCCATTTATGCCAGGGCTCAAGGTCACGGACTTAGAAACTTAGAAAAAAACTAAAACTTAACAAATGTAAATTTCCTTATAAATTCTCTTTCCCTTTGCGGAATGCAGTGATATTTTACCCGGCCCTTCTCTGACACTCATACATCATTCTGCAACAAACCTACGACCCCCATTTATGCCAGGGGTCAAGGTCACGGACTTAGAATGTCTAGTTTGCTTTTTTCAACTGGAACCACCATCGCACTCTCCATATGTGCGGACATAGTCTTTTTTATCTGAAAATGATATTATGCGAGCTGGAATTCATTCTAGGTCAGGGCTGACGCGCGGGATATTCCGTAAGCCCCCGCTTACTGACAAATCTAGTTTATACCGGGAGTTCCTGTAAACGGAGCATTAGTGGGTGGGGAATCTTCCCGAAGCCAGTCATTTTCGATGTCAATTGGGAGTTCGCGATCTTTTGCGGACTGTTCAATGACAAATTCGCCTAACACATTTCCATTTATTATGATTTCTTCCAGTTCGAACCCTTCAAAGTCTGATTCAGAGTCAGAATTATCGAATATCTGCGCAAAAACATTGTTTTCCGAATCACTTTCTATAGGCGCCGCCATTTTCTTTCGACCTACAAAGTTGACCGCAAGCAAGTGCAAGGAAATACCTAAATTTAGTAAACCGGTAATAACAACCAATCAGAAAGCAAAGACGTCTCTATGTAGAATTGCACGCGCGTAAACGTGCCCGATTAGGTCGGTATTGGAAACGTAAATATACGCGAACAGCAGTGAGGGGAGGTTACTCTCGTCGCGTATATATACGCGAACAGCAAGTGAAGGGTTAAGGTCTTGTAAATTTATGTTAAAAACTTACTCAACCCTTTGCAGTCTGAAGTTTTTAGCATAAATTTAAATTTCCGCCATCAAAAAATGAGAAGAAAATACTTAGTGTAAATTTAATGAACGGATATAAAACGTGCACACGTCTCCAATCAGTTTTCATATAATTTGCTAGTAAATAGTGTCAAATAGCATACAGAGTTTGTTTGTTTTTTCACAGAAGCACTTTAAAAACCTACCCGCACGCGGACGCTTAACAGAGAAAGAAATTTGTATGGCCTATATAGTTTCATTTACAATCTAGTTGCTGAATTGTGAATCGCAATTTAGCAATGGGTTTCATTCTTACCGGAATCCTGATATCTGTGGTTTCGCCCTCGGGTACATTTTTTGCTTCCTTGTTACTTGAGAGTTGTATCTGGTTTTACCCATTATAAAAATAGTAAGATTAGTACTAATCCTATTACTTTTACGGAGTGGGATAAGTGACTGGTGTGGTGAGGACCTGGCACCAGGTGAGGTTATTTTAATTATACCCCCACAAATGAAGTTTAGGGGGTGGTATGTATATGTAGAAGTCCTCTTGTCTGTTGGTCAGTCGGTCTGTCTGTTGGAAATTTTGTTTCCACTGTACATCTTCTAAACCAATTAATGGAATTTAAAATTATTTGCCACATATGTTTGTCATGATGCTACGATGCGTCGCGTTAAACACTCAAATGTCTATGTCTAAGGTCAAGGTCACTTAGAGGTAAAATTTTGTTTCTGCTCTATATCTTCTAAACCAATGAATATATTTTAAAATAATTTGCCACAAATGTTTGCCATGATGAGACGATGTGTCCTGTAGACAATTTCATCAAAATTGCAAAGTGTACTTATCTAGTAAAGTTACTTTGAGGGAGTAATCATTGATTTTTCCGAAATGCATTATTTCATATAGAATTAATGATTGCATATATTTGATGATTAAAACTATGCAGAATTATTATACTGAATGTATTACATTATCACAGCCAAGCCAAAATGGCTGTGATAATGTAATAAATTCAGTATAATACAAATTAATACATTTATCTTAAAATTGAAAATTTCTCCCTCAAAGTATACTTTGCTATAGTCTGTTTCACGAAAGCTGCCCAAATTTTACGGCTATATAAACAATGCAAAAACAATATTTTTTTCGATAATATTAAATTAAAGCAAAATTTAAGAATGAGCCTTCTTTTTATTTCGTGAAATTTGGTCAAATATTGATTTTATTACGAAAAATTGATTTGTCTATGGGAATTTAACATGGGGGAAAAAGAGGTACAAAGTAGTGTGGGAGGAGTCAAAAAACGAAAAAATTTGGAAATTGACTCCGAAACCTGACTAGATAGCTTGGAAATGATCTAACTAAGAAAACAAAAGGTAAATTTTAAAAATCGGTCCAGTATTTCTGAAATTCAAAAAAAGTATACTTTGCAATGTTGGTGAAATAGGCTACAGTTCAATATCAATGTGTGAATGTCCATGGTACGGTAAATGTCACAGATGTCAAAGGTCAAAATATGTTTCTGCTCTATATCTTCTAAACCGATGAATGGATTTTCAATTTATTTGCCACAAATGTTTGTCATGATGAAACGATGTGTCACGTTCAATACCCAGGTGCCTAGTCCAAGGTCAAGGTCACACTTAGAGGTCAAAGGTAAAATAATGGGCATGTAATTTTGATCTTTATGACATTAAATCTGTTCATGTATCGAAGCGATGTTTGTGGTGTGGGGGGGGGGGGGGTATTATGATCACTCCTGTGATAGTTCTAGTTTCAGGTCTGAATATTTATTTTTTTCTGTCACTATTCAGTTCTGATTTTGCGATTTTCGCCCCTCACAACACGTGGAATATGGGATTCAATCCTGTTAACTCGGGCTAAAATAACCATAGTTGTTAATAGGCAGTTAAACAACATTAAATAAATAAATAACCCTTTTACCCCTAAATATCTGACATTGATAGTTCCTTGGTCATTTCTGGACTATTCCATTAATCACAGAAGGGGTATATTTAATTAAAATTTTGCATTTAATTTCTGAAAACATTGACATACTTTTCTTGAAATATAGGTCATGTCTGTCACAGCCTACCTTCAAATTTCACATATCTCCTGATACGTCCTCAGATGTTCGCTAAAGTTTAACCCTTTCCCTGATAGAAACGACTTTTCACGCCTCTGCAGAAGATGTCTTTTGAAAACATTGTGGGAAAAGGAGAAATTGCTTTTCTACTCTATCAGATAATTTAACCATCATTTGACCCAGCATTTGATTCTTTTATTCAGATGTTTTGGAATTGGAAGAGTCGAAATATCGCAAAACAGGGAAAGGGTTAAAGTTCATTAGTAGCTAACCATACTGGGTCATTCGAGTAACTTTGAGCCATTGGTAGTGGGTGAAACACTACCCGGCGATCACCTTGTTTATCGCGGTCAGCGTGATATAGTCGCCACTTTTGGCATGCGTCCACAACCCTAAGTCCATTGACTTGAAACTTCCGATACCTCTTTATCATCATCCATATTTTTAATCATATTGACCATCCATATGGCCTCATGCCCAAGTTCAAGGTCAACTTACATTTTTAAGTACCCAATATCTCCACAAATCGATTACTCTAACCAGATACATAGATACTGGAACCATGAAACACCTTTGCGGGGTGTGATATGCTGGCCGCAGCCATCTAGTGTTTCCATATGATAGCTGGACTACCGTCACCTCCACAGGGCTCCAGATAAGGAATTAGTAATTGAGTATTTTTACTCCATCATTTCTGAAGCAATTGGGTATTTCAAAGTTTTAATTGTGTAAAATAAAATCACACCACTGTTTACACATCAACAGACAGCAATTATTGAATATTTTGCTTCGAAATGAAAACATTTCTTGGCATTTCATTAGAATTGTCTCATTGGAGATAATTCTAATGAAATACCAAGATGTGTTTTCATGGAAAATAAGAAACATAATTATGCTATATTTGTGGTCTGTTTATTGTTTTCGGCCGCATATGATAAATGTACCAGAAAACTGTAATTGATTTTTGATACTCGCTACTTTCTATTTTCAATTGGGTTTTTGGCAATTTTAATTGGGTATTTAAGCAAATACGCAGCTTATCTGGAGCTCTGGTGTGTTAAAAACAGATTGTTTAATTCGTGGATTTTTTTAGTTTTTGTGTAATAACTCGACTACTGTCTATCCGATCTTCGAGATACATCACACGTACATTCGTATCAACCATGCAAAGAACCGTATTGAATGTGGGCTTCATCCCCTCAAGGTCATGGTCACAGGTGCTTGATTGCTGTTTGTTCTCATCAGCGGCGATATTTTGGTTTACAATTTTCTAGTTATTATATGTTATCTCCCTTGAGATAGCATATTATGTCACACAAATTTCTATGGGGCAGCCATATTGTTGTGCTACGCCTATAAATGGCGAGTATGACCAAGAAAATAGTGCCTGTTATGGCATTTTGGTCCGTCTTTCTTTGCATCTAAAACTCTACATATATCTAAAACTCTACATATACTATTCTCTATATTTTTTCAGTTTTGGGCTCAGTTTAGCAGTTAAATTTTGGAAAATACGAATCAAAACATTTCGTGCACATTAATAAATCAGCTATTATCTGTAGTTTTCACAGTTAGGTAGCAGTGACCAGGGCCCTGTTTCACCAACATTGCAAAGTACACTTATCTAGCAAAGTATACTTTGAGTGAGAAATTTTAAATTTTATGAAACATCTATTAATTTTTATTATTCTGAATTTATTACATTATCAATGGCTGTGATAATGTAATAAATTCAGTATAATAATTCTGCATACTTTTAATCATCAAATATATGCAGTCGTTAGTTTTATATGAAATAATGCATTTCCGGAAAAATAAATGATTACTCCCTCAAAGTATACCGGTACTTTGCTAGATAAGTTTACTTTGCAATGTTGGTGAAATAGGCTACAGTTAGCTGCCAGATTCGTACAATTTTTTTCTGGTGGTTACAAACAGTAATTTATTCTAGAGAAAACGTGTGGATGGAAATGGGTTTGCACCATCACAGTACATTTGCCTCTGGATGATGATTGAGAAAATATGCAACTTTCAGTCTCTGGTTCCGCAAGTGATCAGTTATTGTGGAGATAACATATTTCAGTACTTTCAGTACTTTGATATACTGTAAAGATTCTAATAGACGCCCATGCTCTAATAGACGCCCACCCCCAAGTTTTGACATTGAAAATTACCAATTTTTGGGCTGATTGTGACGAAATTAATACATGTTCCTCTAATAAATGCCCAGTGCACACTTGAAACAAAATCGGAGCTAAATGTCCAACTAAACTTCTTTTCTTTCCAGTATTTCGAAGGCAACTTCCTTGAAAAAAACATAATTTTTACATTCACTTTCAAAGAAATTCGACTGTTTCCGGTGTCACAGTAAATTCCTCATCGGCAGTAGCTATTGGCACGGACACTAGATATCAGAATTCACACGGTTACGGAGACAAAATTTTCAAACCCATCTCATATAATATAGGTCAAATTGACACCATGTTGGATTGTTGGCCAATATTTCCTAGGAGTTGAGCAAAAATAAATATTTCTCGTTCTCGTTTCGCGCTGATACGGGCCGAAACGTCCACAGGTGGAAACAACCACGGTCCGAAACGTCCACGGGCCGAAACATCCGTAGGCTAATCTGATTTCCATTTATGATTGACGCTGTCTTGATATATACATTACCAGTATTTTAACATTTTTAACGACTACCATAATGACCAAAAGTCAGCCGAAACGTCTTGGTCCAAAATGTCCATAAACTGACAGTACAATCAAGTCTGGCAGAGACTTTGGAGATGTTGAGAGTAATGTCCCTTCGTTATGTTTTTGTTTTGTTTTGTTCAGAGATTAGAAAATGGTATATTTTTATCATTTCCCTTCGCTGAATAACATTTGCCTCTATTAAACACCCACCCAGGACTTTGGAGCCAGTGGTGATTTGTTACAATCATGACTGGTGTTTTACTGACTGAGACTGACTGACATATGTGCAGGCTGAGCTGGATCCATTTCTCCAGTCATGGCCGCATATTAGGTTTTCCATGGAAATGGTTTGATAATTCCATCATTTGTGGCTGTGACGAGAAATGGGACTATGTAATCTGTGACCTGTAGCCCGATAACAATTGGCATTGCTTGTTAGATTGTTAGACACATGACACGTGTTTCATTGATGGAATGGTGAAAGTGCAGAACTTGATCAGATGATGCGGATGCACAGGCTGATCTGGGTGTACACTGGTCGCAAATCCCATAAGACTCATTTCTCCAGCCACAGCCACATTTTTCTAGCCAATCTTGCAAATCTAATAAACACAATTTATACCTTGTAAACATCATTTATATTAACCAATTTCATGCTGAGGATACGGCATTATGTTTGCAGAAACTCTTAAATATTTTCCTTCTATGCACTCAAAAATATGTCGCGACCACTATTTGAACCGTCACATCGAGATGATTCAAATGTGTGGTTGCAATATATACTTTTATTGAGAAATAACAAAAATAAAAATATGTATATTTTTTTTTTTTAAATCCTGCATTGTACCTATGAGGTATATTCCGCATGTAATGGAACCAGCCATTTCGACATTAGATCTCAATTCCAGTGTTTGCAAACATTAACACGCCATCTCAAAAGTATTTGTGCTATGTGAAATTGTTTTTGGTACATGTTTTGCAGCACTTTGAAACTTGGTTCCCCGGTAACATGTCTTGCTTAGAAATGTTCAACTGTACTTCAGGCATATGACCGTTACCAGTAGCCTATTTCATCAACATTGCAAAGTATACTTTACTAGCAAAGTATACTTTGAGGGAGTAATCATTTATTTTTCCTGAAATGCATTATTTCATATAGAACTAACAAATGCATATATTTCATGATTAAAAGTATGCAGAAATATTATACTGAATTCATTACATTATCACAGCCAAATTGGCTGTGATAATGTAATAAATTCAGTATAATAAAAATTAATAAATTTCTCACAAAATTGAAAATTTCTCCCTCAAAGTATACTTTGCTACTAAAGTATACTTTGCAATGTTGATAAAATAGGTTACAGATATGTGCAGTTATCTATCCTGTGTACAGTTTCTGGGTCATTGGCTATGCATGAAGGGAAAAACCACATAATGGATATCCAAAACGTCGTCTGAGACACTATAGGAATGAATGGCCTTTTTGTGGAATTTATCGGGGTATAAACTTGGAAAAGTCGCGGGAATACTGGACGAAGGCCGGAAGGCCTCGTCCAATATTCCCGCGACTTTTCCAAGTTTATATCCCCGATAAATTCAACAAAAAGGCCATTCATTCCTTATAATTCCAGCATTTGAAATCAATTCATCAAGAACATGTGTTTATTTTCCGTTTTCTTAAGAATTATTTTAACTGCGCCTGACGGTTACGGAAAGTAGTTCGGCATGGGAGTTTACTGGGATATAAATTTTGGACAGAGACTTGCTACGGACCAATCAAATGTTAGGGAATTGTGTAAATATGTTTCTGCTGGAATTATAGTCCCTTTAACCATTTCAACACTAGAGCCATCTTTCCTAATGTTCACAAACAGTGCTCATAACAATTTGCACCATTTGTGGATATTTTGTACAAAATTACCTCCCTTTCTGGATAATGGAAAGTCTCAAACTTAACATGAACTAGTCAGTTACTTAAATGTGAAATGGTTAACTCTTACAATTCTGAATTAGATTTTGTCGTCTGCTGTTTATGATGACAAACTATGTTTTTACTGAGAAATAGTACAACTAGTCAGTTCTGATTTTGGGATTTTCCCCCCATTTGTACATGTACTTTAAAGGTACATGCCCACTCAGTAGGCACAAAATGTTATTTATAGCAATTAAATACGTATATAATTGTGTCACTATTCCACCAGTTATACAAATTGCAAGTGCCCGCTATACAGATACAATCATTTAGTAATATTTAGTTTACTGATAGTGACGCGCGGTGGTATCAGGCTATTTGCGTATGCAAATGAGGCATGCTATTTTTTAAATATTTATACTAATTATATGCGTCACCTGAAAAAATATATTTTCAACAGATTATAAGTATGATCATTGCACATCAAAAAAAAATACAATAAAGAATAAATAGTAATGTCTGTTAACATTTAAGGAAACACGGTTATCGCCCCTGATATCACTGATATCACTGAGATAAAATGTATAATAATGCCAAATATACGTGGGGTAATGGTGAATGGATGTTTACTTTGCAAGAAAATATCTCAGATGATGTCTCCGATATAAAGAACATTTTGTGCCTACTGAGTGAGTGTGTACCTTTAACATGTACATGTACTTGTACAGGTAATATATGGGATTTGGTACTAACCCCATTCACCTGGCCTTAAATGACCTTAGCTGTTGATAGGCCATTAAACCTCAGCAAACAAACAAACAAACAAAATATGAAACAACAGCAGACAACATTTTCGGTTCCCGCCTTTTAATCGGAATGGACTCGTCCATGCTTATTTTCAGGCTATTCCATTTACAAGAAGGGATAATATTCTAAATAATTTATTCTAAATAATGCATGCAAAGAAGGATGCATACATATATATCAGCAAATGGTGCACGTACATCCTGATGAGACAGATGGTATGCCACAAGCTGTAACTTTCAACCATACACTACAGGCCTATATAGTGGTATTGGCAAACAATGTAGATCCAGATGAGCCGGCTCGTGACGAGCCGTCTCATCAGGATCTGCACTTTTTGCAAGTAATTTTCATATTTTTGAGAACTTAAACACGCCTTTTCATAAATGGACTAGTCTGAAAATAATTTTGTGACGGTTAGATTGGTTGTAAAGCTAACATATCAAAATCCATTCCAGTTACTTGGGGGTGAAATCGTTAAATAGAAAATACAGGCAGGTTTGGACAAGGTAAAGATGGGCTGTTCCCATTACATACAACCCAATTATTGTCTTAACTAAATATAATATCCCATTACATACAACATAACTATTTTCTTCACTAAATATAATATGTTCTGCTAATATACTTCCTCTTTCGCTGTGTAACCAAACAATTTAGAGAAATAAGAGAATAATGTGGTGTGTGATGATATCATGTGTCCTATAAATGCTTTGTCAAATGACATTACTTTTTGGTTGATATACAACAGATTTTGTAGGCTCATTTATAAAATGCACATCAATGATAAAAGGTTGTGAACCAGGGCCATAGCCAGAGGTAAAAGTCTACCGAGGCAAATCTTATGAAACGTGTATCCAGTGGGAGCGCGTAGCGAGACCCGCATCGTAAAAAAAGAAATGGGCAAAATTTCTACCGATTTAACGTGGCTACGGCCCTGTGAACGGTAACAATAATGTAATAATTTTTTTCCATGATCATCATTTAATAAAGTTTGATAATTTTCGGATATGTTTTGTTGTCCACAAACCATCCAAATATGGATGGTTATTTTGTAACCTTTTCAACACCACAGGCCGGTATTGGCAAAATGTGTAGATCCAGATGAGCCAGCTCGTGACGAGCTGTCTCATCAGGATCTCCACTTTTTGCAAGTAATTTTCATATGTATACATTAAAAATACCCCTTTTCATACATGAATAGTCTGAAAATCATTTTTGTGACTACAAAATTAACATATCAAAATCCATTCCTGAGTTACTTAGGGGTGAAAGGTTAAGTGGATCAGACAGGGGAATGGTTCATATGTATAATGTACAAACAAATCATATAGCCAATGAAATAGCCAATGAAATTACTAGATATTGGGATAGATATTGCAGATGGTTCCCACATTTAACCCTTAGACCGCTACACACAACAATTGTCATCTGCTGTTGCTTTTGTATCTTGCCTTATTTCTGAATAAAAACATGTTTTGACAGCACTTCAGAATCATTTCCTAATGATTCTGAAGTGCTGTCAAAGCATGTTTTTGATGATAAAAATGAAAATAGAAAATAAACAGCAGACGACAAAAAAATTAAGATAGCGGTGCAAGGGTTAAACGATACGTGTTACTATGTGTGCCCCAGATCAGCCTGTGCATCTGTGCTGCTGGACCAAGGTGTGGGATCACATGGTTTTCCGAACCCGATTTTCCGACGTAACGTAATCTGTGACATTATTATTACAGTAGATTTTCTTTAAAATCTTCCTAACAAACGGACAGATTTTGATGATATGTAGCGCACCAAATACGATGGCTTTATTACTTGCTCTGACAGTTATTTACAATAACTTATAACTTTCACAAAGAATCGAGTACCGTTTATTTCTTACATTCACATGCTCTCGTGTGAAAACGACACAATTATGAGATTCAAGCCGCCTATACAATAAAGGGTAATATGTAGCGCATTTGCTGCGGTATATTTCATAAAAATGTGTCATTCCATTAGAAAGATATTAAGTAAATCTACTGTAAACACATCTAAAAAAACATGACGTCACGCCGTTCGGAAACATGTGATCCTCCCACACCTTGTGGATGCGCAGGCTGATCGATGAGGGTCTAATTTGCTAGTCACCATTCAATCGCCAATTAATCTGGCTACATTTATATATTGAATAACAAGTTTTGTTCAGTCAATTGATTGTACGAGTCCATACATAATTATCTATATATATGTATATATATATATATATGTATATATATATAATGATCAGTCAGGACTGGTGTACATTAGTTTTTAACAAATTTGGATTGTTTTTCATCTAACTCGTGGATTTCATGACTTCGTTCACTTATCTGAGACCCAGAGATTTTTAATTAACTCAACGCATCAAAGCATAATTATCCAATCTGGTCATTTTTTGCTGCCTTAATTCCTGATTTTGTTAGCCGTATAATAGGATAAATTACTGCCTTTGTAGTGGATTGAAAGGACTGCATTGTACATTTAGTGACATATTGTCGACATGATAACCTAATCATTATTAATTGTACAGCGGGACCGTGTCTGAGACCACCATTGTTAAAGGCACTGTGTTCCACACGTCTTCCAATTGTTTCCAGAATAATGCACTATTAATATGGGTCATTTGGCAGTCAATATAAAAGTACATAATAGTGCCAAATGACCCATATTAAAGGTACATGCCCACTCAGTACTGTAGGCACAAAGTGTTCTTTATAGGGATTAAATAAATGTATAATTGTGTCACTATTCCACCAGTTCTAAAAATTACGAGCTATACAGATTTAATCATTTAATAATATTTATTTTACTGATAGTGACTCGCGGTGGTATCGTATGGAAATGAGGCATCATATAATTATGCACTAATTAAGTGTCACCTGAAAAAATAATATTTTCGACAGATTATAAAGTATGATCATTGCACATCAAACATAATTACATAGAATAAATAGTAATGTCCATTAACATTTTAATAAAACACGGTTTTCGCCCCTGATATCAGTGTGGAAATTTATGTCTGATATGAAATATATAATAATGCCAATAAATACATGAGGTAATGGTGAATGAATGTTTATTTTGCCAGAAAATCTCTGCTGATGTCTGATATAAAGAACTCTTTTTTTTTTTTGTGCCTACTGAGTGGGCATGTACCTTTAACCATATGCATCATTTCATTTGAGCTAATTACAAGAGTTGTTTGGGGGGGGGGGGGTGCGTGTATTGGAGCCACGTTGTCCATCACTAAACTTAACATCGGAGAAATATGTTATAACTTCTATTTCCTTCATCAAATATGCTTAGTATTTCACACATGCATTCCTGTAAGGCTCTACTACCTACCATGCTGTGTCAAATCCACGACCGTCCTACCCCCCCCTCCCCCCCCCCCCCCCCCGGTGATTCCAAGGTCAAGGTCAAATACTAGGTCTCTTTGCAAAACTTAACATCAGAGAAATAAGTTATAACTTCTATTTCCTTCATTGAAAATTCTTAATATTTCACTCGTGCATTCCTCTCTAAGGTTGTACTACCATGCTGTGACAAATCTACGACCGTCCAACCCCCGCTGATCCCAAGGTCAATGTCACATACTTAGTCTCTTTAAAAAACTTAACATCAGAGAAATATGTTATAACTTCTATTTCTTTCATTGAAAATTCTTAATATTTCATGCATGCATTCCTCTAAGGCTCTACTGTCATGCTGTGACAAAACCCCACTGATCTCTAGGTCAAGGTCACATACTTAGTCTCTTTACAAAACTTAACATCAGAGAAATCGGTTATAACTTCTATTTCCTTGCTTGGATCTGCTTCACATTTCACACACACATATCTCAAATTGACCTCTACCACCCTGTGACAAATTGTCATTCGTGCCGCCCCTGCTAAGCCCAGAGTCAAGGTCACAAGCCGACACACTTTGAAACTTTTTACATATTTAGGGGTACCTGGGCCCACGCGGGGGGTATTACGTAAGCCTCGCTTACTGACCAATCTAGTTATTACTGGAGTCGGGTTGTCAATGCTCTAAGGCTCTACTATCATGCTGTGACAAATCCCCGCTGATCTCGAGGTCAAGGTCACATACTTAGTCTCTTTACAAAACTTAACATCAGAGAAATCGGTTATAACTTCCATTTTCTTGCTCGTATCTGCTTCACATTTCACACACGCATTGCTCCAATGGACCTCTACCACCCTGTATCAATTTCACATTTGTGCCGCCCCCGCTAAGCCCAGAGTCAATGTCACAAGCCCATACACTTGGAAAATGTTTATATATTTAGGGTTACCTGGGCCCACGCGGGGGGTATTCCGTAAGCCTCGCTTACCGACCAATCTTGTTGACTTCAAGCATAATTTGTGAAACACATTTTTTGATTGTTCTGAAATAACAAGTTTTGATTGTATACACAGAAGTATCTGGGTCAGATAAATGAGTTAATCCCATATGAAATCTTAATCCAGTTCTGTGAATATGCAAATTCTGTGGAGCCTCCTGGAACTACTGTGTAACATCTCTAAGCTGGTCACCTTTGGTTACCCAGTTATTTGCGAGTACCCAGAGACATGCTTCTGTACTTTGCATTCGTGAAAGTACATTATACAAAATACATTATAATTTGAGTGAAAATAATAAAAGGACCACCCATACGCATCCATCTGTGCCAATGAAAACATTTTGTAAGTGCTCTAGCGCTTATTTGTCATCGTTGTAAAATGAATAGCTTAAATTCAAACGTGCCAGTTTTCGAGAGGTTCTGCGGTAAGAATGTGGAGAGCTTCTATTGTCCACACTATGTCAGTCTGAGCATTGGTATCATTGCCTAGTTAACTCTTTGCATGCTGGGAAATTTGTGGGCTATAAATAGTACAAAAATAGCAGATGACAATTCATTATATTTTCTATTATTTCTCCTTATAAATGTCATGAATATGCCTTGGAATTTCATTAGAATTTCCAGAATTCTAATGAAATTTCAAGACATATTTATACAGAGAAATAAAACATATACTCCTAATTCGTTTGGCGGATATTATCACCGCAAGCGCGCACATGCAAAGAGTTAAAAAGTAGTTGATCCATTATTATACTATTTAGCCTACAACCTCCACCATACCATGCTTGCACATTGTCGTGAGCCAATGGTGTGAACTACTATCAAACAGGGTTCGTACGGAAATGAAAATGCTTGAATTTCAGCCCCTTCCTTGAAAAGTGCTTAATTTCAGTTCAATAATTGAAAAGTACTGGAATTTCCACAACCTCTCTTGAAAAGTTCTTGAATTCTGTCGATCTATCACTAAGGCAATGAGATTCACATCAGTTCAAGAAGTTTCACGTCCATGTCTGCAGATTCGTTAATTTATTCATGGAGACGCACCCTGTCTTTCGTCTGCATAAAACTTGCCGTATCATATCGGCTGTCCGTACCGGGATCCACGTTTTATACCAATCCTCAAATAGAGTGTACTATGTCATCACTTTTGCAATAATGCACATGCGATGTACAACAACAACAACAGAAAGTAAACAGAAAGTGGGAATGCATGCGTGCAATTGTGTTTTTAACCCCAGCTGGGTTAAGACTTACGTGTGACTGTCTTCGGTGAAAGACTACAAAAGTAAAGCCAGTTGTAATGTTTGTCGGAAAGAATTTAATATCGGTGCAATGGGCGAAAATGCCATTAAAGGTACATGCCCACACGGTAGGCACAAACTGTTCTTTATAGAAATTAAATAAGTGTATAATTGTGTCACTATTCCACCAGTTCTAAACATTACAAGTGTCCGCTAGACATATAAAATAATTTATTAATATTTATTTTACTGATAGTGACGCGCGGTGGTATCAGGCTATTTTCATATGCAAATGAGGCATGGTATTTTTTTAATTATTTATACAATTTAAATTTGTCACCTAAAAAAATAGTATTTTCGACAGATTATGAAGTATTATCATTGCACATCAAAAAATAAATACAGAGAATAAATAGTAATGTCTATTAACATTTTACGGAAACACGGTTATCGCCCCTGATATCAATGTGGACATTTATGTCGGATATAAAATGTATAATAATGCCAATCATTATGTGGGGGAATGGTGAATGAATGTTTAGTTTGCCAGGAAATGTCTCTGATGATGTCTCTGATATGAAGAACATTTTGTACCTACTGGGTGGGCATGTACCTTTAAATCACATGCAAAAAATGAAAAACACAAGTGTTGTAATTATGTTTCGACCTGTGTTATAAGGCATATTTCGACATACCAGGAGTGCAGCCAGCATTATTATTCCTTGAATGATGTGGTAAGTGTTCTTTACACCAAATATTTAATATTTCTTGAAAATTATACTTGCAGTCTTTGAAAAGTGCTTAAATAGTGCTTACATTTGATTCTCAGAAAGCAGTGGGAACCCTGTCAAACACTTGACCTTCAAGTGACCTTGACCTTCTGTTGTCACATTTACTAAGTCATTTTGCTTGTTAAAATTTTTATGCCCCCACCGTCCGTCCCGCTCGGGTAAATTTCTTATACTTTCCGTTTCCTTTCACGCAACTGCTTCATATTTGACACACACATTTCTCTGATGGTCCTCTATCATGCTGTGATAAATCCACGATCCTTGGGCTAAACCCAAGGTCAAGGTCACATACTTAGTGCATTCAAAACCTTAACGCTTGGGTAAATGTCTTATAATTTCCTTGGATGGATATGCTTGTTACTTCACACACACATTGCTCTAATGGTCCTCTACTGCCCTGTGACACATCCACGATCGTCCTGCCCCCGCTAAGCCCAGGGTGTCAAGGTCACATATTTGGTGCATTTGAAACATTAACCATCGGGTAAATGTCTTATCATTCCTGTTCCCTTGCACAGATATGCTTGATATTTCACACACACATTGCTCTAATGGTCCTCTGACAGATCCACAATTGTCCCTCCCCTGCTAAGCCCAGGGTCAAGGTCACATACTTGGTGAATTCAAAACTCTGGTAAATGTCTTATAATTTCTGTTTCCTTGTACGGATCTGCTTGATATTTCACACACGCATTGCTCTGATGATCTGCTTTCATGCTGTGACAAATCCACGCTTCTCTGGCCCTCTGTGTTTTCAAATGTCCCATTGTTTTCTTTGGCTTCCAGTGGGGGCATTCGTGTGCCGACATAACGGGCCACATTTCTAGTTTATCCCGACTACTGGGATAAATAGTTGCTGAGCTATTTAGTTAGGAACCTTCAGATAACTGTTTGGTTACTGGGGCCTCTGGAGTATTGGAGGGTTTAACTCCCTTGTCATAACATGGCACACCATTCATATAGTGTAATGTAACAGCAATGGAACATATCTAAAACGGACACCCAGAGGCTCGGGGCATAAATTGTGCCCGACTCGTTTCATAAATCTCATCAAATAGAAACTCGTTTGAGATCCTGAGATCCTTTATGTAGCCTAATAATAGATGCCTAAACATAATTAATACCTGTGAGCCTTTAGTCTAATCCAATGATACTATGTAGATAGATGCTGATCTGGGTCTACACTGGTAGCTGCGGCAGTAAGCCTTCTTTTGCAAGATGTCTTTAAAAAAAGTTCTTGTGTTGACAAGTTGCACTTTCGGATCACACTGTGAATTCCCAGCATGTTTTCCAACATTTCCTGGCTTGTGAGTGTTTATGCAGTTCAGAGATACCTGTCATTTTCAGGAAACTTATTAACGTTACTGACTGGAGAACTGGCGCTCATTGTCTTTCCAAGCAGTACAGACCCGTATCAGCCTGCGCATCTGGCAGATGCGGGTCTTCACTGCTTGCAATATAGTCAGAGAAATACCTGCTAAGCGTCTGACAAACATTGCAGATCCTTATCAGGCTACAGGAGTGTACTAGCAAACCAGGAGCATGACTGGTCATAAATACCATAAGCCCTATTTCTCCAATTTTCTGGTCTCTGCATAATCTCTGATGCTGAACAATAGCGCTGCTTGGATAACATTAGAACTAACAAGTCAATCATGATGCTATCAATAGCTATCGATCCACAGCCAATAGCTTGATTGATTTCCGCCGACTTGTGTGGACTTGATTGAGATAAATGTGTTTCGTCACCTGAAAACGTTTAATTCTTTGCCACACCCATTATCAAGAGACAACAAACTCAGAGGAGGCATGTTGTGTGATATTCCACCAGTGTAAAAACAATAGATAAAAGCTATATTTTTAGCTATCATGTTGTGACCGTCATGCTTGAATAAAATTCTGGCATGAGAGGGTATGCATATCTCAATGGTGAATCCCTATCCTTAGGGCAGAGCTCTAGATAAGCTGTGTGTCTAAAGCGTACTATATATAACCCCTGATTTCAAAATCATTGCGTATTTACCTTTTACAAATGGATTATTGATTTTCTTCATTACTAAATAGGGAACAAATGATAAAAAAAATATAACAAATTTAAACATTCACTTATTTGAGCTGCTAAATTTGCTTTTTGCAGCTCAACTAAGTGAATTTTCAACTTTATGACAGTATTTTCACTACTAAATTTGAAAATCAATGTGTATTTTCACATTGCTGTGCATATTTTGTACTCCCAATTTTGATAATCAATGCGTATTCAGCTGAAATAATTGGGTAAAATACGCCAATCCTTATCTGGAGCTCTGCTTAGGGATTCATATCCTAACCCAATTCATGCTGAGGATATGTCATTTTGTTTGTGAAGTTACTTCTAAATATTTTTTTTATATGTGCTTCGAAGTATATGTCGTGACCACCATTCGAACCGTCTCATCGAGACGGTTCAAATGAGTGGTCACAACATATACTTTCATTGAGAAATAAGAAAAATGAAATATTTAAAATATTTCATACCCATAAAGGTGTATTCCGAATGTAATCGGTTAACAGTCGATACTAGGAAATTCACACTTGGAGCCAAGTGATCCGACGTAGTAAGGATGCCTGGCACCAGATCAGGACATGGTATTTCACTGCTGAAAGTTGTTATTGTATTGTTCTCCCCTCATTCAGATAAATTTCATCTGTATTTGACCTTGCTGTTGAATGGATGTAAAACACCAACAAATCAATCAAATGCAATCTACAGGCATGTTGTGCGAAAGAAAGACGTCTTAACTGTGTTTAGTACTTTTAGTTGTCTCCCTAAGTATTTTCTTCTTCGCATTTTAATGTGTTTTGTTTTAGCAAATACTTTTTGATGAGAAAAATGGAAAATAGAAAATAAACATCAGACGACAAAAATTAATATAGCTGTGTAAGGGTTAAGTTATTTTTTTGCTTATTTGTTTCATCCGTTTCTATGCATATCTGAGAGCCAGTCACTTTAAATGCTAATTTGAGCGAATTAAATAACCAGAGAGGACCATTTTACCATTACAGCTTATGGGTTTGGTTCATTTAACCCTTTCAACCCTAAGTAACTGGAATAGACTGTGATATGCTAATTTTCCGACCAATCCAATCGTCAAAAAATTATTTTCAGATTAGTCCATTTATGAAAATGGGAGTGTTGTTTCTTGTAAAAAATATGAAAATTACTTGCAAAAAGTGCAGATCCTGATGAGACGGCTCGTAACGAGCCGTCTCATCAGGATCTGCACTGTTTGCATGAACCGCTATAGCGGGCTTTCGGGTTCAAAGGGTTAAAATAACATTTATAATTTTATACAAATAACACTTGGAAGTGAAAACTACAAATTCACACCCATAGACTTGTTCATCCATTACCGGCATTGATTTAAAGACCACTCAACTGGCTGCGGGAAATTGAATGTATGAGGCAGAAGTAAGTTCTTGTGGCTTCACTGCTGTCTATGCCATCTAACGTGATTATAAGAGCAGAGCTGGTGACAAGTTTCCTCCGTTTACAATACTGCCTTAATGTTTTGTTTACAATAGGCGACCTACAGTTTTGCGAAGGATTTGGGATTAATGCGACTTAAGTGATTTGGAGTTATTAAGAGGACAAATGAGTTCAGTAACTTGGCAATATGTTCTTTGGCAAATAAGTTAAGCATTGATATGCAGTGACGTTTTTGAGGTTGGAAAGAATGTGATGCTCTCATTTTTATGCCACAATACTCTCAGTGTTATGCCCCCTTAACAGTCGGGGGTGGGGGGGGATTTAAATTTGTAACTGTATGTCGTGCATTCCTTGTCTGGTGAGCTAGTTGTCGAGCCCGCTTGCGGAAAGCGAGACAAAGTGATCCACAATGACGTCCGGGTGTCCGTGCATCCGTTCGTTCGTCCGTCCGTCCATCTGTCCGTCTGTCCTTACGTCCGAAATCTGTGTTAAAGTTTTTAAAAATGCCTCGGCGGGCTCGACATGCGGGCCGCGGCCATCTGGTTTTCATTCTATCCACTTAACAAACATCAAGGGCACAAAACATATATGTCTTACAGAGGCTGTTTTTGTTGCGCCTGCTTTAGCAGAAGGCGCGATTATAGTCGCCTCTTTTTCCATCGTTGTCTGTGTCAACAAATGTCAAAAAATTTGTACAGGTTTCATCATCATCATCATTTAACTTTAATATTACTTCAATATTTGTATATTTTATACATTTGATCATCAAGAACACGCGCATGCTGTCATGAACATGATCTTTTTCATGTTTAAAGCACTTGTCTGACGGTTTTTGTGATGCTTTCTTTAGCACATGATCATGTTACGGTCAAATTTTGTGTTTTGTCCATTTCTCTGTTACTGTACCACCTAGAACCACCACACTTGCACAGCTTCATAACCAACGTGTACCCATCACATACTACTATCCAACATGTGACCTTTTTTTACCTTCACCTATTTTTGTGCATAATCGACTTAGCCATTTTCAATGTTAAGTTTTTGTGTTTAAGTCCATTTCCCTGTTACTGTTCCACCCAGAACCACCATACTTGCACAAGTTTATAAACAGCGGGTGCCCACCACATACCACTATCTAACGTGTGACCTTTTTTTACCTTGACCTATGTTTTCCGTGTAATTGACTTAGCCATTTTCAATGTTAAGTTTTCGTGTTTAGGTCCATTTCTCTACAAATGTACCTACCACCTAGGACGACCACCCATCATACTTGCACAACTTCATAACCAACATGGACTCGTTTCACTGAACTTTGTACGACTAAGTTCAGAAGTTCAAAATTGAAATCCACAATAACAATAACAGCCGATCCACAATAACAATAACAGCCGATTTTGGAAAATCATTTTGTGTATGTGCAGCATTTAATGACATGAACCCGTAGGTACGAAATGGTAGCATCAGTGAAGCACGTTAATGTGAGAAGCAACTTTATTGAAATCTTTGTACGAACATTTTTAACATACAACTTACGACTAAAATGTTCGTAAGTGCAAAATTATGATAGTCTGTAAATTTCGCATTAATAATGTTTTCTTGAAAACAATTATTGGATTTACATTTATTGAGCATAGGCTGCATATGCATATGCAGCCTATGCTCAATAAATGTAAATCCATAAATTGAAAGTTACAGACGATCTTAAATTTGAACTTACGAACATTTTAGTCGTAAGAAGTTTAGTGAAACGGGCCCCAGGTGCCCATCGCTTACCACCATCCAACATGTGACCTTTTTATACCATGACCTATTTTTTCCTAGTACTCGACTTAGCCATTTTCAGTATTAAGTTTTTGTGTTTACGTCCATTTCTCTGTTACTGTACAACTTCATAACCAATGGGTGCCCACCACATATCACTATTCAACATGTGACCTGTTTTTACCTTGACCTAATTTTTCCACATAATTGTCTTAGAAATTTTCAACATTATGTTTTCGCGTTTAGACCCGTTTCTGTACCACATACCAACATGTGACCTTTTTTTTACCTTGACCTATTTTCATCGACCATTTTCAATGTTAAATTGGACACTACTCATCAGAAAGCACAGATGTTCACACATATCTTGTACTAATACACGTATGCCAGCCTGCAACTGCATGTAGGTTTTCTCGTATGCTGGCTTCTTTTGCCATCTTAGGCCACTGAAAGTTGTCACTTTCAATTGTGGTCATAGTAACATTAATAGCCAATTATATGTTATCCAATTGTCTATGCCTTGAAGAAAACCTGGCCTTCATGGCTTTGCCTCGTCTCTTGTTAATAAGCATTTATGCGATTTAACATCAATAATGGATTATCACTATGTACAGACCTCTATACCAGTGTTGGCAAACAGTTAAGATCAAGATGAACCGGTTTGTAACAAGCCGCCTCATCAGGATCTGCACTTTTTGCAAGTGATTTTCTTACTTTTTTAGAAAACAAAACGCCCCATTTTCATAAATTGAATGGTCTGAAAATCATTTTGTGACAATTGGATTGGTGCGAAAATAATCATGGCACAGTCCATTCCAGTTATTATTATGACCCTACAATGGGGCATATTGCATTGCTCTTGAGGTTCCGTCCGTCCGTCCGTCCGTCCGTCTGTCCGTCCGTCCGCCCATCCATTCATTCGTCTCTGTACATTTACGTTAAAAAGTAAGTCAAAAAGTTTGCAAGTGTCTCCATCATGTAATATCTTCAATATTATTTGAAGGATTGCTTTAATATTTGGACTGTTAATTCATCTGATCATGTGTGACACTCACCACCAATGACATGACCTTAGCTTTTCTGACCTTCGAAATGGTGCTGAAACATGTCAAAAAGTTAATAAGAGTTTCTCTACTATGTAATATCTTCACGAAGGATCACTTCAATACTAGGACGTTTGAATCACCTGAACATTTGTCACACACTCGAGCCACCATTAACATGACCTTAACCATTGTCACCTTCGAAATGTCGCTGAAACACTTAGCCATTTTGTTACGTCGAAAGGTCTGTAAGAGTTTCTTCATCATGTAATATTTTCAATATTACTTGAAGGAATATATTTGGACAATTCATTCATTTGAAATTCGTGTAAATTTAAAGTTTACTTTTTTTACACACCATCTCTAATTAGTAGAGTCCAGTATGCCATAGGGGCATATGCATCTTTTACAAACATAATTTCTAGTTTTGTCCTGAAAGGATTAAAGGTATATGCCCACTCAGTCGGCACAAAATGTTCTTTATATGAATTAAATCAGATAGTTTTGGATATTCTGTAGATATGACAGTTTCTGGCAAAACAAATATTCATTCATCATTACCCCACATATTGATGGGCATTATTATACATTTTTATATCAGACGTAAATTTCCACACTGATATTAGGGGCGATAACCATGTTTCCTTAAAATATTAACGGACATAACTATTTATTCTATGTATTTACTTTTTGATTTTCAATAATCATTCTTTATAATCTGTGGAAAATATTTTTTTTGTTCAGGTGACACATTTAATTAGTATAAATAATTAAAAAATATCATGCCTCATTTTCATATGAAGTAGCATGATACCACCGTGATTCACTATCAGTGAAATAAATATTACTAAGTGATTATATCTGTATAGTGGACTCTCGTAATTTTTAGAACTGGTGGAATAGTGACACAATTAATTATACACTTATTTAATTCCTATAAAGAACATTTTGTGCCTACTGAGTGGGCATGTATCTTTAAGGAAGGGTGCATGTATATTGTCTCCGCTTGGTCGTGGAACAAATAAATAGATGAAATTTGTTAACCCTGCTGCCATTGGCGGTGACGGATGAAGATGAATGGGAATTTACTAATCTGCATTTAGCCGTTATTAGGGCCCCGCCGAGAATCGGCATTGCCCTATAGGTTTCGTCCTGTCCGTCTGTCTGTTCTGTCTGTCCGTAACTCGTAAAACTTTTAAACCGTACTAGCTACTGACCTGAAACTTGGTAAGTAGCTTCCTTATGATGAGTAGATGCACACAGTTTATTTTGATTTGACCCCCGGATCATGGATTATCTCCCCCTTTTCAACTTTTAATTTTCAAATTTTGGCTTGTAACTCGTAAAACTTTTAAACCCTAATAGCTACACACATAAAACTCGGTATGTAGCTTCCTTATGATGAGTAGATGCGCAAAGTTTATTTCGATTTTTGATTCGACCCCCGGGTCATGGATTATCTCCCCCTTTTCGGGTTAGAATTTACCCAATTTTGCCTAGTAACTTGTCAAACTTTAAACCATACTAGCTACAGGCCTGAAACTTGCTATGTAGCTTCCTTATGATGGGTAGATGTGCAAAGTTTATTTTTATTTTTTATTCGATCCCTGCGTTGTGGATTATCTCCCCCTTTTCGACTTAGAATTTGGCAATTTTGTAATTTTTCTAAACCATAATGGCTTGAGGCTTGAGGCTTGATGCTTGATATGTAGCTTCTTTATGTGTGTAGATGCCCAAAGTGAATTTCTATTTTTTCTTTGACACTGAGCCATGCATTATCTCCCCCTTTTGGACTTGGAATTTTGCCTCGTTTGCTATCAAAGCATCCGTGTTCTATTAACACACTTTCTAGATTTTTGAAAGTTTTTGTAAGAGTTTCTCAAATTACCTATAATTTCTGTTTACCTTCAGCTAATATCTTCATATTGCACACGTGCCTTACTTGAGTGACGATACCTTCTTCCACATTAATACTACTACTGATTGTCCGTCCGTCCGTCCGTCCGTCCGTCCATCCGTCCGTCCGTCTGTCTGTTTATTTTAAATCACCTATAGGGTCCCTAAGTGTGTCGACAGACCACATTTTCTAGTTATATTCTGAACATACCCAATTTTGATAAATTCTTTTGCATACTCTGAAGAAATTTTTGGGGCATAGATAGTCGCCACCCTATTTGTCTGTTCATCTGTTTCACTGTCCGTTTGTTCCTCTGTTTGTCAGTCTGTCAGAGATTTGCATTCATGTCTACTTCCTATCACTGTTACCATAAGTTGGATTGGCTTGAAATGTCATACTTATTTGGCATCATCCATATTTTTATTCTGTAGCCCATCGAGGTGGCCCCTGTGCTTCAGGTCAAGGTCAGATGACTTGGAAATTTACGCTTAAAGTTTTTGAGAGGTACATCTATCCGTGTTATTTATTTCTTATCTTTATTTCTTGTCGGAATATATGCTGTGAATATATATTTTTGAACCATCTAGTCGAGACAGTTCAAAGGGATGGTCATAACATATACTTTCATTGAGAAATGCAAAAATAAATATATCACCATTTTGCTCACAAAAAAAGCTATTCTATTTATTTTGAACAACTAGCTATGCATTGAGCAAACACACGCTGATGACAACTCTAACGTGTCATAACCTGACATACTATCCTAATAAAAAATATGCAGTTTGATATTGTGCTTCTTGGAGTTGCAATCTGGAATAAATCTTTTCTGCCAAAAATGTTAACATTAAATTTAATCAGTCTCATATCATTTTCTCTCATTGCAGGTTTATTCCCGTCTGTATATTACATTGTTGAATGATGTAAAATTACAATCAATCAATCACTAAATATAATAAAGTTGAAAACACTTATTTTGAATTGTCTAATATATCAATAAGAGTATATTGCAAATGTAATGGTTTAAACCTGATTGTGGCAATGATATATACATGGAAAATCCGGCTTTGATCTATCTCTGTCAGTTAATCAATATCTTGTCTGCAACATGACATTTTCCTACTGATTATTTACTAATAGATGCTTACTGTGTATATATAACTCTTCAAACCTTCCAGTTAAGGACCCAAAGCTGCAACTACATGTACACTATTTGCTATAGTGCAAGATATATATGCCAAAAATGATGTATGCATGCCTGTTGTAATTGACTCCTGAAAATGAATTCTGTGAAACAATGTTAATAACTGAGATTGTCCATTCACTCTGACATCGCATTCAGACAGATAGAAGAACATGCATGTTCTTCTATCTGTCTGAATGCAATGTCGGAGTGAATTGGCAATATTCTTCTATTTGTCTAAAAATTCACAGCTGAAAGGGAGTTCGCAATGTTCTCTATGTCAAATGCTATGCGATAGTGAACTGAGAACTGAACTGAGTCTACCTTCAATGTCGGAGTGTATGGACAATATCAGTGATGCCAATATTCGAAGAAAGCAAAAACTATAAAAGCGATTGTGGAAATAAGTAATATCAAAGCGAATGTGGACTTTAAAAGCCTAGCTGAAGCTCATTGAAACGAATTGAAGCTGCTTGGAATTTGAATCCAATAACAATGAGACCAAATTTCTGAGTCAGTACTCGTACTTCGTTGTCACAAGGATTATAAATTTGAAGATGGATGTGTGGAAAGTACTCTACACACAGAAGATAAAACCCCTTGGTGGCCGCCTTTTGGGTAATACGCCGGACACGGAACCTAGACGGTGAGCTTAATTAAACAGTATTTTATTTATTATAGCCACACAAACGGGTTGTGGGTAGGTATACTGGAGTCAGATTGTGTGCGCATCTGTCACAAAATATAATGTAGTGGGTAAATGTCATACCTTTTGTTTCCCTTCATGGAACTTCTTGATATTGTATACATACATTCCTCTGATGGTCCACTATCATATGGTGACAAATCCATGACCTACCCCCGCTAATACCAAGGTCAAGGTCACAGATGTAGTGTGTTCGTGAAACAACATAGCTGGTAAATTTCTTATAACTTCTGTTTCCCTTCATGAAGCTTCTTGATAGTGTATACATGCATTCCTCTGAAGACCCTCTATCATGCTGTGACAAATTCATGACCATCTGACCCCCATGAGCCCCAGGGTCTAGGTCATGTACTTGGCATGTTCACAAAACATAATGTTGGGTTAAATTTCTTATAAACTGCTCTTTCCATTCATATAACTTATTGATATTCAAACACACATTCCTCTATCATTTTGTGACAAATCCATGGCCCTCCGACCCCCAGTAATCTCAAGGTTAAGGTCATGGACTTAGTGTGTTCACAAAACTTATATAGTTGGGGTATATTTCTTATTAACTTTTTCTTTCTTTGATTGATGGAAGATAAGATATTTCACTTGGACTTGGACTTTGAAAGGCAACTGTGTTAAAGGTCTTGTTTTCTCACTAAGATTTCAATAATATTTGGCCACCATGTGTCTAGGGATGGTGCTTTGTTTCGCATATACCTCACATCTGAATACGAGGCAGAGTTGAAAACGAAAAAGTTTGGGAATCCTCTAAAATATAGCCGTATGGACTGAATCTATATAAGAAAACAAAAATAAAATTTTGAAAATCAGTTTTGATTCTGTCTTGTTATTAACAAATGTCTACTCATTTATATTGGGATGACATCAGGTAATATTTGTAACATCATTTTTGCCATTTGGTTCCATTTTTCTACGACGCTACATACAATGTACCAATACACTTATAAAACTAAATTATGTAAAGAATCTGCATTTCTACTTCAATAATATTGCCTAGTGTCTTCTTGTATATTCTTGTGAATATATTCAGATATTGTTTTTATCCCGTCAACACAGTGCGTATGTGCCGTGAAACACGGTGCCGTGAAACACTATTTTTACATTTTACAGCCATTTGTAGGTGTTGACGGGATAAATAGAATAGTAGGTTAGTGCCGTGAATGGAAAAAAATATCTGGCGCGGCACGGAAACGGGATGTGCTCGCCAGATATTTTTTCCCATTCACGGCACTAACCTACTATTCTCTATATGATCAACCCATTCTAGAGATAACCTCGTATTTTGATCTAATTAAATGTATGTTTAAAATACAGTAACCACCTTTGTTCTAATTTTAGGCCTCAGCGCATTGCAAAACTGCTTGCTAAAATCAACCAATCAGAACCAACCATGTTCAGAGACTTAGCTTTTTCTGTAATTGGGACCAAATTGTCGTTGTTCCAGGGATCCGTGACTGGTAAAAATAATTCTTAAATGTCAGTCTATTTTCAGCGAATGTTGCATTCTGCATTCCAATTATAAGTAATTTATAAATTTAAATTCTCATTTGTCACGACAAATAGTAAATAGAGCATCTTCAGTGATTATGTTTTGCAAAAATCTGCCGACATTGGGAGAATTAAGGATATGTAAGAATACACCACATGGTGATGTTTTGCATTAACTCGAACATAAATCAAATGACTGAATGTCCTTCGCAGTACGTGTTTGTGGATGACACATAGACTAATAATTAATCTTGAGTGGAAAGCGTTTCGCGAAAAATAAGCGCGGGAATTTCACAGCAGCAACAACGAGTTAAAAATAGACTTTCGTAAAACTGCAAGATTGTATACATGCACCGTACCATGGATTTGCGAATCACGAATAATCGCGTATGGCGGTTAATCGTCGCACCCTTAGACTACGGAAACATTTGCAATAACATAAATTTAGCACAAAAAAAGCAAACAAAACATTTATCACACTAAAAAGGCGATCAAGCTAAGTTGTTAGAACTATTTTTTTATGGCATAAGACCCGTGTTTTCAAAAAGTTCAATCCGTAAAATATGTGCTGCGACCGACATTAGCTAATTTGCATAAAAGCTGAAAGACCTCAAATTTGGATGTTGGATATATAATTCTTCGCTAGCGCTCGAATAAAAATGACAGTGACATAATTGTTGGTTGAAAACTCATAAAAAACCTTGAGACAACCCTCAAAATTATTGCAGACATGTTTGTTTCTTGCTGACTTATTCTCGCCTTACTGGCATGTGAATAAGGGGTGGCCGGGTGATATGAGAATTATCAATTTTCACTGGGTGCCTTTTGCCAGCCGCCGACCCATTGTTGTTCATCGGATCCTATTATATTTCAGTGCTTCAAGAAATGAATTGGGTCCTTGATATTTTTACTTTGTCACCACTCATTTGACGGTTCAAATGAGTGGTAACAACATATACTTTTGTTGAGAAATAAACTAGAAAATCAGATTTTTTTCAACAAACGTTATTGTTACATGATTTCCGTTGTTTGCATATAGTGCGTGCTGTTTGCATAATTTTATGGCTTTAGGCAATGCTGATTCCGGGGCCGCGCGTAATGGAAGTGCCTTCATGACGTCACTACTCAGAAGTGTCTTCACGACGTCACTACTTAATGACGTTCATGACGTTCATGACGCAGCCCCGGAATATGCATACCGAAAATTATCTACGTGAATGGGACGATTTATAAAAGTACTGAAAATAATGAATATAATGCTCAGATTACATCAGTTTTTTGTTGGAAATGTAACAATAACGTTTGATAACGCGGGTTCAAACAGTTCCCGAGGGCCACAGCAAACGTTTGCACACGGCTGGACATGATCAAACCTTACATTGTATCCTTCAATGGGTTAAATGTGAGCAAATGCATGAAAGACTTGCCAACAGCAATTTAATCGAACAATGTTGGCCTCTGGAGCTGTACTGGTCGCAAATGATATAAGCTCCATTTCTCCAGTGACAGCCACATATTAGATCTTGGTAAAAGCTCCTAATTTTGTCTACTACATCAAGATTACTTCAACTAGTCAGCCTGCAAAATTCTATTAATGTGACTAGACCTCGGTCATTGGGGAATATTTCATGTAAAAAACACAATAAGATGGCGGATATTATTTTTGCTTGGAATCTTGAAAAAATGTGTATAATTATGTCTTGGTATTTTTCTGATATTTTCTTGCGTAAGCTGTGAATCATGAACCAAGAACCATTCTAACACATTCAAGATGGGATACAATTATAGTACATGGTGTATGAAAGTTTTTAGAGAAAACTAAGCGACATACATGAGATGTATGCTTTCAATGTGGTAATGTCAAACAACTACATGTACTTGTGTAGGGTTAATGAAGTTTCTAACCATCATTTAATATTATAGGAATGAATGGCCTTTTTGTGGAATTTATCGGGGTATAAACTTGGAAAAGTCGCGGGAATACTGGACGAAGGCCGGAAGGCCTCGTCCAGTATTCCCGCGACTTTTCCAAGTTTATATCCCCGATAAATTCCACAAAAAGGCCATTCATTCCTTATAATTCCAGCATTTTAAATAAATTCATCAAGAAAATGTGTTTATTTTCCGTTTTCTTAAGAATTATTTTAACTGCGCCTGACGGTTACGGAAAGTAGTTCGGCATGGAGTTTACTGGGATATAAATTCTGGACAGAGACTTGCTACGGACCAATCAAATGTTAGGGAATTGTGTAAATATTTTTGTGCTGAAATTATAGTGTAATGTTTCCGATGGTGTAATTTTTATTTCGATATTACATAAAATGTTCTACATATGGACAAAATCTTTGTATTATTTGATCATCCCTCATATAGGTTGGAGTGGTAATAACATATAACTTTATGGAGAAATAAACTAAATACTGTAATGCGAAAATGATTGTATCCTTAGACTGAAATTAGCTAAAGATGTAAACAAAATTGGCTGGTAATGCAGATAATGTGGATACGACACATTTTCACTTTTGTTATGAACAATTTTCAGAAATTGATTTCGAAGCTTGGTGACCTTTTTATGCCCCTGCGACCGAATGATGAGGGGGGAATATAGTGTTGCCAGCGTCCGTACGTGATGTATGTCCATCCGTCCTGAAACCTTAATGCTAGGGTAAATGTCTTATAATTTCTGTTTCTATTTCACACATGCATTACTCTAATGGTCCTCTACCGCCCAGCGACAAATTCACGATCGTCCCACCCCTGCTAAGCCCAGGGTCAAGGTCACATACTTGGTGCATTCAAAACCTTAATGCTCGGGTAAATGTTGATTAATTTCAGTTTCTTTTACACGGATCTGCTTGATATTTCACACACCTATTGCTCTGATGGTCTGCTGTCATGCTGGGACAAATCTGCGTTTCTCTGACCCTTTGTGTTTTCAAATGTGCCTCGTCTTTGGCTGCCAGTGGGGGAATTTGTGTAACGACATGCCACATTTCTAGTTTTCTGTGCAGTTTAAAAAAAAATTCTCACTTTTTTATGAGATTTTCTTTTAATTGGAAAAAATTATTTTCTGAAATTGATTTCAAAGCAATTAATGTGGCAAAAACGCCAGAGCACATGCAGAATAATTTGGCATGTGCTGTGAAATTATTGTCAACTATCCACACCATTCACATTGTATGTTTTCAGAATCAAAATGGGCAATACATTTATATGGAGATGCAAGAATGCCCACATTCACATAGACTGTCAAATATGTTGTCTGTGGTCCACAAAGTGAATTGTATGCAAATTTAATAGAGAGAAAGTGTCCTCCGTCTGACACAGTTGCTGCGAATGGTAATAATTTTCACAAGACTACAGTTATGCTCTTCCTGAGAGAAAATGGACTAATCGCCTTGGTGTTTAACCCTTGGACCGCTATCTTATTTTTTAGCTCACGTGAGCGAAGCTCATGTGAGCTATTGTTACCGCAATGTGTCCGTCGTCGTCCGTGAACATTTTCAAACGTCTTCTCCTCGGTAACCATTGGGCCTATAGTCACCAAACTTTATGGTCATGGTCCTTAGGTAGGGGGATTACAAAGTTGTTAAAATGACGTCATTACTTAATCCAAGATGGCCGCCGTCTAAAAATAGCACAAATTCTTCAAAAATCTTCTGCTCAAGAACCACCAACTGGATTTTGACAAAAACTTGGTAGGAATGATCGATGTACAATGCTCTTTCAAAGTTGTTAAAATGGTGACCCCAGGGTCAAAAATGGGCGTGGCCCGTGGGGTCAAATTGGGGTCGAATTTTATTTTTGACCGAATATGGTCATGTCATATATCAACTTGAAGGTATCAAAGAGGCGATCACTCTGGTGCATATTTTGTCGGATGGTTATGTCATCCAAGATGGCCGCCGAAAGATCAAAAGGTCGTTCTTTTATTAGGATTTCAAAATTCTTCTTCACATGAACCGCTTGGCCCATGGTAGCCAAACTTAAAAGTTATGGTCCATGGGTGAAGCCTTTTCAGATTTGTTAAAATGGAGGTCATCGCTAATCCAAGATGGCCGCCGTCTAAAAATAGCATAAATTCTTAAAAAATCTTCTCATGAACCACTGGCCGGATTTCGACGAAACTTGGTAGGAATTATCAATGTACAATGCTCTTTCAAAGTTGTTCAAATGGTGACCCCGGGGTCAAAAATGGGCGTGGCCCGTGGGGTCAAATTGGGGTCAAATTTTATTTTTGACCGAATATGCTCATGTCATATATAAAATTGAAGGTATCGATGAGGCGATTACTCTGGTGCAATATTTGTCGGAATCGGATGATTATGTCATCCATGATGGCCACCAAAAGGTCCATTTATTCAAGATTTTGAACGTCTTTTTCTCAGGAACCACATGGCCGATGCTGGCAAAACTTCATAGGAAGTTAAGATTTTCAGATTTGGTAAAATGAGTCATCGCTTAATCCAAGATGACCGCCATCTAAAAATAACACAATTTTTTTAAAACACATGAACTCAATGTCACATTCTCCTCTGGTGTTCATGGAGTCAGGTGAGCGAATTAGGGCCATCATGGCCCTCTTGTTTTTGTAGTCTGCTGTTTTTCTATTTTTCATTTTTATCATCAAGAACATGCTTTGACAGCACTTTAGAATAATTTACAACATGCTTTGACAGCACTTCTGAAGTGCTGTCAAACCATTATTTTATTGTGAAATAAGGCAAGATATAAGTGCAACAGCAGACGACAATTGTTGTGAGTAGCGGTCTAAGGGTTAATGTAGTAAAAAAATTAACAAATCTAATATAGTAGGCATTGGATATTGGATTCAATTCTTATTGGTGTATTTTACTGGGATTCACCGAGGCCATGTGATTGGGTGTAAAGTGAAGTATTAAAAGATCCCTGGCACAAATAAATGATTACTTCCTCAAAGTATACTTAGCTAGTTAAAGGTACATGCCCACGCAGCAGGTTACACTGTGCCACTACTTTTCATTTTCTGTCATGCCATATATGAGCCATTTGTCTACCCACTAACGAGTTATTTTTAATTACGGCGCATGTTAATTAGTGTTAAATCGCATTTTATATGCTGCGACCAGAAAGGGTATTTTCCGACCTCGTGCTATTTTTACCAATACGCGTCACGTGACACGGCCAATCATATCACATCTTTGACATGCGCAGTGAAGTATCGGAAGTTGAGAAGAAAAATCTCTGTTCCGAGTCCAAATATAAATCTCCACGAAACTCTTTCCAGTTGGTGATTGGTCGCCAATATTAACCACTCTCTCTCTGTACTGCCTGTCCCTCAGACATTTTGCCTTTTTTTTGGCCGACACCGTTTCATACAATTTCCTTCCATCCTGGACGTTTCGACATGTTGATATTCTTGTTTACATATTGGGAAGCCTACTGGCGCGCGTAGTATACTGCGCATGCGCACCGCAAGCCGTGATGTGAAAATGGTCGTCCCCGCACATTATCAAAATAGACTGTTACCGCCGCGCGTCGCTAACAGTAAATTGATAATTAATTAATGATTATATTTCAATAGCGGGCACTCGTAATTTTTAGAACTGGTGGAATAGTGACATAATTATACACTTATTTAATTCCTATAAAGAACATTTTGTGCCTACTGCGTGGGCATGTACCTTTAAGTATGCTTAGCAATGTTGGTGAAATCGGCTACATGATAGTGTGGTTTCCGTGCTGGAAAGGGTATTCAGTCAGTGGCGTAGCCAGGCATATGCACATACGCACATACACACATACGCACGTGCGTACCAGAAAAAAGAAAAGAAATAAAAAAAAAAGAAAAGGCTTATTTTTCGAAATATGCAATAAAATCTTGGGGGTGGTGGGGGGGATTGCTATTGAGTCTGGAACAGAACGCATTTTGTATCAAACGTACATGTCGATTACAAACAAATGGTGCCGTAAATAATGCAGGAAAACGCGTTAGATAGGATCTCCGTTTCAAAAAAAAATACGGGGTGGGGTGGGGGGGGCATGCCCCCGGACCCCCCTAGCACTCTCCCTCACTTCGCTAGGTCGACGAGTGAGCCGTGCTCACCCAATGTTCTACCATTTGATATGTGTGCGTATCAGAAATTTGTCCCTGGCTACGTCCCTGTCAGTATTTACTGCTGCCTATTCGCTATTACTATTCCCATCTGTATATGAGCTGATTGAACAGAAATAAAACCCCATTCAATCAATCAACATCAGGAAGATGGATGGTTGTGGCTGATTGCAAGCTTAAACATTGAGGACATGCTCAACAAGGTTTATAAGCAGCTCCATGATCTAAATATCTGGAAATGGAGTGGGGAGGGACGGAGGTCAAACATATATGTGGCAGTGACTGGAGAAATGGGACTTGTGGCATTTGTGAGCAGTATAGCTCCTGATGTAGCTTGATAACAATTATATTGCTTGTTAGAAGCATGATGTCGATGGTCTAGTAACATAAGGTCGTAACTGCTATGCTTTAGCATAGCAGTTACGACCTTATGTTACTAGACCATCGATGTGTGTGTCGTGTCATTGATGGAATGGCGGCGACCAGTGCAGATACTGATCAGACTGTGCAGATGCACAGTCTTCTGATCTGGATCTACACTGATCGCAAAACTGATAATCCCCCATTTCTCCAGTCACAGCGACATATAGAGAAGTAGGATGCTGACAAATCCCGAGACACAGTCTGACAAAGAAAATGTTTGAAAGTGTAGATTTTAGATGTCCCAAAAATCTGCCTGTTCCATTGATTCTAGATACAAAACACTGCCCCATCCCCTTACCTTTACACAATTAGAACCATTTCTAAATCTCCGGAGTGCCCTCTCTGCCCAGACAGAAGAAGACTTTGTTATTTGCATAACAACAACAGAGTCGGCCCTGTCTGACTGTGCTATACTGGTTACAAATCACATATGCTATAAGTCTATTTTATTACCATGCGCCGCAGACAAAGTATATGTTCTTTATTTTCCAGTTATAGTAATTTGTTTCCATCGAACTCCAAGAAGTCTTGGCAATTTCTTCTCAGTAATGACAAGCTTCCGTGTGAGTCAGAGACACTGTATTCGCACTGCCGCTAATTACAGGCTATACCGTAATTACCGTACATTCTTGAACAAAAAAAGTCAGTGATCGATGTGCCTAAGTCTCGGGGTCCAAAGGGACAATTGTTTCACATTCTGTTCCACATTATCCCATTTCATGCTGAGGATTATATGCCATTATGTTTGTGGACAATCCAAAATATTTTCCTTCTATGCGTTCAGAAGTATATGTAGCGACCACCATTTGAACCATCTCATCGAGAGAGTTGTCACAATATATACATTGTACTTTCATTGAGAATTAACAAAAATAAAAATAAAATATTCAAAAAAAATCATAGGTATATTCCGCATGTAATTGGTTAAAAGACAATGGGAAATTATCATATTTTAAGGGAGTTTGAAGGGAAAGATGTCCCATGGCTCGCTCTAGGCCCGATAATGAAAACTCATACTGGTTAGCAGCGATTCATGTGGATTGATTGGGTGATTCAACAGTGAGCTCAAAAGTAATGCATTTGCAACCAGTTTATACCTAGATCAGCCGTTACATCAGTGCAGTCTGTTTGGGGCCTGCACTGCACACCATTTAATCAGTGAACTAGCTGATCATGCTCCAAGAGGTCCATTATCAGCTAGCAGACCGGTCTATGCAGTTCATGTCGGTTGTTTCCCTGACTGAAAGGCGAACAGTGTAGATAGAACCTAATCAGACTGCGGAAGTGCAGGCTGGTTGTGGTCGACGTTGGTTGCAAAGGCAATAATGAGCCCCATTTCTCGATTCCCAGCCACATATTATTGATTCGCAGCCACATATATAGATTCACAGCCACATATATAGATTCGCAGCCATAAATTGTAAATTAAATATTCACCAAATTCACAAGATAATAAACTTGGAAAAGTCGCGGGAATACTGGATGAGGCCTTCCGGCCTTCGTCCAGTATTCCCGCGACTTTTCCAAGTTTATACCCCGATAAATTTCACAAAAAGGCCATTCATTCCTATACTGAATGCTTATTTGTCATCATCCATAATTATTTTCATTCTATAGCCCACCTCCCACCTATGCGGCTCCTGTGCTCAAGGTCAAGTTAACACAACTTTTCGTTTTTGGCGGGAGACATACTGTCTCCATGCTATTGGGATCGTGATTCTGGCCGTTTGCACGGGTCTACTTTCGGAAATGGCTCTCTGTTCATCGGGGGACGTCTCAATAGGCTCAATTTGCGTTCGCAATTAACAACAGTCAGGTGACATTTAAAGTCAGCGAGTGAACTGAAAGCAAGTTATTAATAGCAATGGCAATGCTCAACATTATGTGTAAAATAGTTGGCATGCCCAACTTTACTTTTGAAGAGAACAAATTGCTGTTATTGAGACGCCCCCCGTATCGTGTACATCCGTCCGTCCGTCCATCACACTTTTCGGTTAACCAATTTGTCACAGTTTCTCAAATATGCTGCAGGTGGCATCCGCGTTCGACAGACGCATTTCTTGTTTTTCTTCACATTACGAAAAACCTATGCTGCCAAAAATATTTTTTGAACAAAATCGATCAAATATTGATTTTATGGGCATCATTCTCTATGGGAGATGTGATCTATAAATAAATTTTCTTCCATAATTTTTGTTTTACTGGGCCGACTTTCACATAATAAATTTTTGTTGTTAGTTAGATCATTTCTGAGCTATCTCGCCAGGTTTCGAGATTAATTTCTAAAAAAAAAAAGGTTTTTCGTATTATCCTAGGGGGAATACAAAATTGTTAAAATGGAGTTGTTGCGTAATCCAAGATGGCCGCCATAGAAAAGTAGGTCAAATCCTTAAAAAGCCTACTCCTGTAGCGGATTTCGACAAAATTTTGCACGAATGATCATTGGCTGGTGGACTTTCAAACATGTTCAGGAATTTACCCCGGTGTCAAAAATGGGCGTGGCCCGGGGGGTCAAATGTAGGTCAAATTTCATATTTAGTCGAATCTGGTCATGTCATATATCAAATCGAAGGTATTGATGAGCCGATCACTATTTTCAAAATGGGTTATATGTCATCCAAGATGGCTGCCGAAAGGTCAAAATGTCACCTTTCGATTAACAACTTTGATTCTCTTCCTGTCATGAACCACTTGGCCTATGGACATGAAACTTTACAGGCATGGTCCTGTGTGAAAATCAGTCCAGTAAAGCAAAAATCATGGAAGAAAATCTATGTATAATAGAAAATATGTTTTTTTCACCCTAAAATCAATATTTGACCAAATTTCATCGACTACAAAAATGGGGAGGGTACCTGATGAGTTACATTTATGAAGCACAAACTTTTTGGCAGAGGGCACCTCTCACCATATCCGTATAAAGGCGTATATCACCACTTCAATTCTGGGTTCTACAATAAAAATACGTCTGTAATATACCTCGTAAAACGGTTTATTAGTCGGACATAAAGCACCTTTGCTTCATCAACCTATTTGTGTTTAGAGCAGGCTGTATTTTACAAACACCAGTAACTGATCAAGTTCTCCAAATTTGCAGATTGTACATCCAATAATCAACATCGAATATATTTCTAACAAGGAATTTCTGAGTATGCAAATTCACAAGTGGCTACTTGTCTCCCGCCAGTCAGTACTTTCAGTACTTTGATTAAGGGGTACAACTACAATTGAGATTTACGACACCATTTGATTTGTGTGACCATGTACATGGTGTTGGTGTTCGAGTATATACGATAAATACGGTACAATCAATCTGGAGGCTTTCATGGTGTTGCGGCAGGTTCTCTGTATTAGTTCTAAATGGGAGAACTACAGTGGCCATTGTTGGTAGATACATATTAACACCCTGCCCAGTCTCTGGGGATACCCCAGCTAATAGAAACAACAGCTAATGTGTGCAAAATATATAGTGTCACTCGTTGACACTGTTTGTATTAATGGCAATCACATACCATATGAAATATATATCAAAAGTGGTTTGGTTCTCCAGGTAATGTCTGTTGTTGTATATGTATCACCGTCATAGTATGTGGCTGTGACTGGACCTGTTATAGCTCCTGATCATATAGAACACTCATGTAGCCCCAGAGCTCCAGATAAGCTGCGTATTTGCGTAAATACCCAATTAAAATTGCCAAAAACCCAATTGAAATCAGAAGTAGCGAGTATCAAAAAGCAATAACAAATTTGTGGTACCTTTATCATGCTACAGAAAACAATAAACAGACCACAAATATAGCATATTTTTATTATTTTCCATGAAAACACATCTTGGTATTTCATTGGAATTGTCTCCAAGGAGACAATTCTAATGAAATGCCAAGACAAACTATTCAATAATTGCTGTCTGTTGATGTGTAAACAGTAGTGTGATTTTATTTTACCCAATTAAAATTTTGAAATACCCAATTGCTTCAGATATGATGAGTGAAAATACTCAATTACTAATTCCTTATCTGGAGCCCTGTAGCCTGATAGCGCTCTACAGTGGAACCTCTCCAAACCGGACAGGTTTAGAGACATTTCATTGTATGTCAGGCATTTGATCATTCTGGGCCATAGTTGTGTGCTATGCGATCACGAACAGACATTATCAACTTAGATAAATAACCAAGAAACTCCTCAGAAAAAAGATCACAGATTTTTTCTTGGTGTCCGGTTTAGAGAAGTTCCACTGTATATTGCTTACTATAGTCTGTTTCACAAAAGCTGCCCAAATTTTACGGCTATATAAACAATTCAAAAACAAGATTTCTTTTGATAATATTAAATTAAAGGAAAAATTAAGAATGAGCCTTCTTTTTATTTCGTGAAATTTGGTCAAATATTGATTTTATTGCGAAAACAAAATTTCCCCATGTTAAATCCCCATAGACATCTTCACGGAGTGAAGATGTCTATGGGGATTTAACATGGGGATTTTTTTTGGAATTTTAGAAATACTGGACCAATTTTTAAAATTTAACTTTTGTTTTCTTAGTTAGATCATATCCAAGCTATCTAGTTGGGTTTCGGAGTCAATTTACAATTTTTTTCGTTTTTTGACTAATCCCACACGCCTTTACCTCTTTTTCCCCCATGTTAAATTCCCATAGAGAAATCAATTTTTCGTAATAAAACCAATATTTGACCGAATTTCACGAAATAAAAAGAAGGCTCATTCTTAAATTTTCCTTTAATTTAATATTATCGAAAATAATATTGTTTTTGAATTGTCTATATAGCCGTAAAATTTGGGCAGCTTTCGTGAAACAGACAGTAGATGCATGACGGGTGTGTCATTGATGGAATGGTGAACAGTGCAGGATGATGGGTGGGGGTGGGGGGTAAAGGGTGGGGCTACTATGTTCGCAAATGTTGGAAGGTACCTTTTCTCAGCTGGCAGGCAGCCTATAGATGTATGATGACCTGGGTGTATATCGTAATTAATGGATTCGATGAAACCTTTTTATTCAGTATATAAAATATGTCCTCATCTTGATGGAATTGTGACCAGTGTGGCGCTGATCTGTAGCATATTTCACCAACATTGCAACGTATACTTATGTAGCAAAGTATACTTTGAGGGAGAAATTTTCAATTGCAGAATAAATTTATTAATTCTTATTATACTGAATTTATTAAATTATCACAGCATTTTGGCTGTGATAATGTAATAAATTCAAATAAATTCAGTATAAGAATTCTGCATACTTTTAATCATCAAATATATGCAACGGTTAGTTCTATATGAAATAATGTATTTCAGGAAAAATAAATGATTATCTCTCTCAAAGTATACTTTGCTAGATAAGTATACTTCACAATTTTGATGAAATCGGCTACTGGGGCTAAGGTGGTCGCCCCTGCATGTCAAATCTTAACCCTTACTACACTGAATTAAATGTTGTTGTCTGCTGGAAATGTTTTATTTTCAATAATTCTCAATAAAAACCTGTTTTGGCAGCGCAGGACCATTGTTTATATACATTTTAGTCATTTGCTGTTTGATTTTTATTTCCATTTCTAGATCAAGCATATTTTGCCCGCATATTAGAATCATATCCAATTGAAACAAGTGTCGTGTTTTTGTTGCGAAATAAGAATTAATATGAAAAGAAAATGTCAGACAGCATGCAATATTGTTTTCCTGCTTTTTCAGGGTTAACCCTTACACTGCTGAATTAAATTGTGTCGTCTGCTGTTTATTTTATATTTTCCAGTTTTCTCATAAAACACATGTTTTGACAGCACTTTAGAATCATTTCCAATGGAACTGATTCTCATGTGCTGTCAAATCATGTTTTTATTGACAAAAGGGCAAAATATTAAGCAACATCATACAACAATTTTTGTTTCCAGCATTCTCAGGGTTAATGTACTCCATGGTGAGAAATTGTCATTCACTACATCATGCAGCAGATTGTTATCGCTGATCCTGCATTAATTATAGCTGCATGTTTTCCACTTTATAGGCAACAGGTTGCACTCTATCGAGACACCATGCTACACAGTAAAAATGTGCTCATTAAAATACCTGTATGGCGTTTACGTTCATACTTCGCCATATTGTTATTGTTATTGAGAGACAATTCTACAACATGACACAAAAATATTATCATATACCAGGGCTGTAGCGGCCACCACGGCAGCACCGTACTCCATGGTGAGAAATTGGCATTCACTACATCATGCAGCAGATTGTTATCGCTGATCCTGCATTAATTATAGCTGCATGTTTTCCACTTTATAGGCAACAGGTTGCACTCTATCGAGACACCATGCTACACAGTAAAAATGTGCTCATTAAAATACCTGTATGGCGTTTACGTTCATACTTCGCCATATTGTTATTGTTATTGAGAGACAATTCTACAACATGACACAAAAATATTATCATATACCAGGGCTGTAGCGACCACCACGGCAGCACGGTGCTGCCGTGTCATTATTTTGGCCTGTTTTTTTTTTGTCAGCTTCATGCGTTGAACATCCAATAACAACGCAATAAGCATGTTACGACATTTGTAAACGGTGGCCAAAATGGTATTCTGGTTTTCATGTATCGCATTGTATTTTGCACGTAGGCCTATCGCAAAAGTAGTTGTGCGCCGAGAAAAGTAAACGCGGAGATTACACTATTCAGCAACACAACAACAGCCAGTTATGTCTGCTAGGCCGACTAAAAAGCGAGAATTACTGATTTTTTCAGGTGATTATATCTAAATGCATGCCGTTAATTTCAATTTATAGTTAAATTGGATAACAAATCAGAAAGGTAATACAGCGAAAACGGAAATGTGGACTTACTGCAAAATAAAATAAATGCGTCTGTGGCGGATCCAGAATTTCATATTTGAGGGAGAAATCATTTATTTTTCCTGAAATGCATTATTTCATATAGAACTAACAAATGCATATATTTCATGATTAAAAGTATGCATAATTATTATACTGAATTTATTACATTATCACAGCAATTAATAAATTTATCATAAAATTGAAAATTTCTACCTCAAAGTATACTTTGCTACTAAAGTATACTTTGCAATGTTGATGAAATCGGCTACTGGGCTCACCAACCGTGGCCAAATTTTTCATGAATTATGCTAGACAAAAACATAAACTGAAATCTGGGTCCACAACCCCTGGCCAAATTTTCATGAACAATAACAATTACATGAAAGTTGCATTCTCATTTTAAGCTCTGCCGGTCAGCTAACACAGATCGACACTGAAATGAGTATCTAATAAGAGGCCCAGAAACGAGACCATACATGTATTATAATTATGTATTATAATTTCCGTGCTGAATATGTCGTTACAAATTCCGCCATTTTCTTTTTGTCTGTGCCGTTAAATTATTATTTTTGCTCCGACATTATACATGTATATAACTCCTGTTTCTTTCTTTTTTTCTTGAGGAAGGGGTGGTGGGGGGAGGTGGGGGATTCAGACTCAGCCCTAAATCGTCTCTAAGTATTGCATGGGAAAGATATACAATGCATCGGATGATCCGAACGTTTGGTCGCGAGCATTCTATTCGTAGCCTATTCAACTCTATTTATAATCATCGTCCGTCTTTTTTTCTGTATAACAGAAGTTACCGTAAAGATTCTAATAGACGCCCGGGCGGCGTCTATTAGAATCACCACTGGCTCCGAAGTCCAGGGTGGGCGTTTAATAAACATTTGGGCAAAGACATTTCGGCCCACTCTGGTCATTATGGTACAGTCGGTAGAAATGTTAAATTTAATGGTATTAATGTATATCAAGACAGCGTCAATCATTTAATGCTGATCAGATTTACGCCTACGGACGTTTCGTCAGCGTCGGCATTTCGGATCTGTCGGGTTTGAGATGCTTTGAAAATGGCGTCTCCGTAACTGTGTAAATTCTGATCACCCTGTGTCTGTGCAAATAGCTACTGCTGATGAGGAATTTACTGTGACACCGGAAACAGTCGAATTTCGCTTCCGCTTTTGAAAGTGAAAGTAGCAATTATGTTTTTTCCCCGATTTTAAAGGAAGTTGCTTTCAAAATAATGGAATGAAAAAAAATCTAATTGGACAATTAGCTCCGATTTTGTTTCAAGTCGGTACTCGGCGTTTATTAGAGGCACTAATTTCGTGAAAATTGGGGGTGGGCGTCTATTAGAGCATGGGCGTCTATTAGAATCTTTACGGTATGTATTTAAATGTAAGCATAATCCATGCTCTGACTTTAGAATGTAGGAAATGCGATTTTGAGGGTCTAAGTGGAATTTTTCCAGTTAAAAAGGCTGCCGTGGCATTATTTTACACACCGCTACGGGCCTGTATACTTGCCTAATAAAGTGTGTATCAGCACATTTCTTTGGTCACTCTCCATAAAGTTGATTTAGTAAACAAAGAACGCTTCAAACTCACATTTGGAAAGACTACTCCGTCATAACTCTTATGTAATGCTGTGTAATGAAATATAATTAGAGTTATGTCCTCAGAACTATCGCTTATCCTGCATTTGCATATACAGTGGAACCTCTCTAAACCGGACACTAAGGCAACCTTTGTGATCTTCTTTTTATGAGTTTCTTGATCATTTATCTCGGTTGTAAATGTATGTTCATGATTGCAAAGTGTGCCAATACATTTAAAAATGGCCATGTACCTGATTTTCAGTGGAACCGCTCTAAGCCGGACACCCCCAGGGTGTCCCGGTTTAGAGAGGTTTCACTGTATATGTGGCTGTGACTGGAGAAATTGAGTTCATGTTCATCCGCATAGTCTGATCAGGATCTGCACTGTTCACCATTCCATCAATGAAACACCTGTCATGCTTCTAACAAGTAATATAGATCGTCATCAGGCTTGACAGGGCTGTGCATTTTGATCAGGAGCGTAACTGGTCACAATTCCAATAAGCCTCATTTCTCCAATCAAAGCGAATCATTACGATCAGAATCGTTATATTATGAAGTAGAATATTATTGTATTCCAATCAGAATTTTCATAAGTAACGCGATAGTATAGCAGCATTATACGTCGTCTACGTTATGCTACGAGTCGTTGGGGTAGCCACACTAGTATGGTGAGGGGGACATATAGCTACACAAGTGGCCTACAATATGGTATCTAGGCTACACATTGCTGTATTAAAAAAAAAAAGCGAGCAGCAAAAATATATACCCAAACCCGTTACATGTAGGTCCAAATGTAGTAAACTGTATATGTTATACCTTTAAATTAATAATCTTTCATGTAGAACTGGTTATTTGCGGAAAATCAAATGACACAGAAATTATTTCCTGATGGACGCCATCTTGATGTAATTTCAACTGAATATTTGCACGGTAATATTTTATCGAAGAATTATGAACATAACGGACCATGGCTATAACGGACCAGGGCATAACAGTCAAGATTTCAGGCGAAACAGACCAGATTTTTGGACAAAACGGACCACCCATTTATTTCTAGATTATATGTTAATTTAAGATATACGGGAAAAGTGACCTTACAGTTCAATAATTTATTTAAGTGATTGTATATCTAAGTGTTACATGTACCTTAATGAAGTCGAATCGTCCGCATGTCATATCGTCCGCTATTTGGTCAAATCGTCCTTTATTGGTTAATGTCGCCCACTACTATACTATATTATGATGATACAGTGCCATACAAACGGGTAAATTCAGTTTTGTTGCAAATGCTGAGGAGTTATCGGTTTTCGTGCCCATAAGGAGTAAGGTAAAAACAAATAACATAAACGACTTCCCTGAACAGATATAAATCATGAACAACGACTACAACCATCCCTCAATCATTTTACATGATAACCTCAATCCCTCAATCATTTTACATGAAACATTGGCACGAACGCTGTCTATTTTTGTGACGGCATGTAATATGGCGTAATTGTAGACAGGATAAACAGCATTCGTACCTTTCCAGGAAATGAGTGTGTGAGGGTCTGCATAGAGGCTTCCTTAATTATCTTTTACAGAAAAGATTACAAGAATGTTTCTTATTTTGTTTCTAATTAAATTCATAAAATATAATGTGAGAAATACTGCACATTACTTACGAGAGTATATATGCCGTATTAAATCGGCAAAACTAGTCTCAGAAGTCCCGATATTCTCGTTGGCATTGGTGTGTGGTCTGTGTGGCGATCCAGAGTGTAAGAAAAGCATTACCGGTACAGATTTACATTTTTCACTACCAAAAAGAAGAATAATCACGAAACTTTACGTACATTGTCCAATTGTATGTATGCATTAAATTAACTATATCCAAAATTAGTGTGCATTAGATGTCTGAACAATTCTGAGACACAAAATATAAAACATATATGTTAAATACGTACTAAATAAGCAACTATTTGCATAAGCCATACTGAATGTGAAACCGTGTAGGGACTGATCATATTGTTTCATGTAGAAATAAGAATAAAGCATATCGGTTAGATGGCAAATAGCGTAGTCATTTACGATTTGACTAATGGTGTTTTGAGATAGCGGACGAATTGACCAAAATGGCGGACGATTTGATCTGATGCCATGTTAATCACACGTTTTGGGAATTTGGTCAAAACGGCCCCTACTAAACAGCCCCCTATTATATATATATATTTTTTTTTCTACATATATATATACAAATATTCGTAATATTCATCTAAAATAACAATAATAAATGACCTTGTATTATGAATATTGACGAAAACAAACTTTAATATGCATGCAATATATTGTTATTATATTTGTGTATGGTCTTATCAATTACCATGGGTGTTTTTCACACCTTTATAATGTAGACAAAGGCCCATTATCTAACACCTTATATGTTAATGGGGTTACAACACAATTAATAACAACTCGTTATAGCCGATAATAATAGTATTTTATAGATTTTAATAAATACAGCACAAGTAGACAATAACACGTCGGCGATAGGTGTAGTCCTTGATCAGATTGCGAATTCAGTTATGTGCTGGCTGGCTACATTGCAACAAATAAATTACATATTTTAAGCTACAGTATGGCTATAAAACAAATATATATATAGATTGCAAAATGGGAACAGTCTAGATCCTAATCAAACTGTAAATGCAAGTTTCCCCTCTAGATCTATAGCCTCAACAAGTGGTTATGTACACAATTGGAAACAGAGTAGATCAGATCAGACTGTGGTTATATATGTACAAGATGGAAACAGTGTAGATCCTGATCAGACTGTGTGTGCAATTTCCCATATAGCTATAGCATCAACAAGTGGTTATGTACAATATTGGAAATAGTGTATATCCTGATCAGACTGTGTGACTGTGCATATTCCATTTTATCTATAGCATCAACAAGTGGCTATGTACAAGATGGGAAACAGTTTAGATCCAGATCAGAATGTGAGTGCAATTTCCCATATAGCTATATAACACCAAGAAGCGTTTATGTACACTATCCGAAACAGTGTAGATCCTGATCAGACTGTGTGCATATTCCCATATATCTATAGCATCATCAAGTGGTTATGTACAAGATGGCTCCGCCTGGCTCCAGTGGAATGAACCACCGTCATTTGACGTCGTCAAACACGTACTGCACTTCCATCCAAAGGGCAACTACACACTGTTCACCCTCCAGTCCGCGAAGAATGGCATGGAATTATATGCAAATCGTACGGACGGACGAACGGATGAACAGACGAACGGACGTAATGACGAAACCTATATACCCCTCGACATACTTCATATGCCTGGGTCTCAAATGGATTATGAATCACCTGCAAGCATTGGTATGTAAATGAGTAAATCTTTTATTGTTTTTATTATTATTTAGCAATTAGTAGTTCAAACACTTTAGCCGAAAAACTATCCCACCCATGCATTAATCCCGCTATGCAAGCAATGGAAAATAATTGACCATCATGCTAGTGACATCGCGTAAACGATTTTCACGAAAAATATGAAAATATTTTGTAACAAATACGGCTAAAATACGGTAATATAACACAATTGTTGTGTTATTTTATTAAATTATAATAATTATCATTATTATTCATTATACTATATTATGCAAGCTATATATTTAAAAAAAAGAAAAAAAAGAATATACATGATTATTTTGGGCGGGGCCGTTTTGACCATTTATTTTGGACAGGGGGTGGGGAGGGGTGGGGGGGTTTGACCAATTTAGGGGGTGGGGGGGGGGTTTTGACTGCAATCCGTCCGTCTTACGGCCACTATAAATTTAATGATTATTTGGATGGACATGCATTCAAGTAGCTTAGTTAAACAAAAATAATAATAATGAATTTTATTTTTACACACTTTGTGTTGATTACATTTGTGTATAAAAGTAAACTTTTTCCTTATTATTCACATTAACATATTTATGAAATCTTAATCAATGATGTACCTATTCACCGTTTAATGCACTTTCAACTTGTCTACTTTAAGAAAACAAAATCTCTAAAGACATTCTCAGAACAAATTATTCTCAACATCAATATTTGGAGAAGTCTGTATTTAAATCGGTAAACTTTCAAAGAAAATAATGATACAAACTTAATTTGTTGTGCTCGAACAAGCAGATGTCCAACAATGCCAACTCCGCCCGGGACTGTGAGTCGAAAGTGACCGTACACATATCCGTGATAAATAAATATTTCATACGCATGCGCATTCAACATCAACAAATTGGACATTTTGAGATAGCTTTCGAATTTACAAGACTTGGACATAAATGTCAGATAAACACCTTCACACGGTAAAAAAAAACATTTTTTACACAGGGATGTTCGTTATTAATAATGTATTGATACAGCGTTGACTGTTTTGTATCGCTAACTTATCAATCGCGCTGGAAAAACGATTGCAAAAATCACTCTTTCAAGTGTTACAAAGAAAGAATGGGAGCGATTTGCTACCCTAGTGGAGAGATAGCGTAGCAGGGTAGCAATTTTGTTTCTAGGGGTCATATAGTGTTACCAGCATCTGTACGTCCCGTACGTATGTACATACGTTGAAACCAACGCTCTTTTAAATGTCTTATCATTTCTGTTTCCCAACACAAATCTGCTTGATGTTTCACACACACATTGCTCTAATGGTCCTCTACCGCCCTGCAAATCCTAGATTGTCCCACCCCTGCTAAACCCAGAGTTAAGGTCACATACTTGGTGCATTTGAAACCTTAATGATTGGGTAAATGTCTTATAAACTTGTACGTCCTTGCACAGATCTGCTTAACCCTTTCCCTGTTTTGCGATATTTCGACTCTTCCAAATCAAAAACATCTGAATAAAAGAATAAAATGCTGGGTCAAATGATGGTTAAACTATCTGATAGAGTAGAAAACATTGTGGGAAAAGGAGAAATTGCTTGTTACAAGCAATTTCTCCTTTTCCCACAATGTTTTCAAAAGACATCTTCTGCAGAGGCGTCAAAAGTCGTCTCTATCAGGGAAAGGGTTAATATTTCACACACTCAGTGCTTTCATGGTCCTCTACCACCCTGTGACAAATCCACAATCGTCCCGTCCCAGGTTCAAGGTCATATACTTGGTAAGTTTGAAACCTCAACGCTCGGGTAACACACATTACACACATTACTTTAATGGTGATCTACCACCCTGTGACCCAATTCCACGATCCTGCTGCCCCCACAAAAGCCAGGGTCAAGGTCACATTCTTGGTGCGGTCAAAACGTTACCGCTCAGGTGAATGTCTTATAATTTCTGTTTCTTTGCACGGATCTGCTTGATATTTCGTGATAAATCCACGATCGTACAGCCCCCCTTAAGCCCAGGGTCAAGGTCACATACTTGGTGCATTGGAAACTCAGGTAAGTGTCTTATAATGTCTGTTTCTTTGCATGGATCTGCTTGATATTTCACACACCCATTGCTCTGATGGTCTGTTTTCACACTGTGGCAAATCCATGCTTCTCTGGCCGTCTGCGTTTTCATATGTGCCTCGTTTTCTTTGGCCGCCAGCGGGGGCATTTGTGTGCCGACAGGTCACATTTCTAGTTTAATACCAAATATCGCAAACACCCTAAGTCTGATTGACCTTAAGCTTCATATACCTCTTTATCATCATCCATATTTTCATTCTACAGCCCCATGCCGGAGGTCAAGGCCAAGTTACTCTGAAATTTGCGTTAAAGTTTTTGTAAAATTTGCGTGAAAGTTTTTAAGTACTCAATATCTCCCAATCTGATTACTCTTAACTATAGCTCACCCATGCGGCCCTCATACCCAAGGTCAAGGTTAAATTACTTTGAAATTTGCATTAAATTTTTTTTTTTATTAAATCTGCTATAAAGTTTTTAAGTACCCAATATCTTCACAACCCTATCATTCTCTAGGCCACCCATGTGTCCCCATGCCCATGGTTAAAGTTAAATTACTTCAAGAAATTTTTTTTGTGTAAAATCTGTGTTTAACTTTTTAAGTTTCAAACACCTCCACAACCATAAGTCTAATTGACTTCGAACTTCACATATCCTCTTTATCCTCATCGATATTTTTGTTCTATAAGAACGCAATACATGTATCTCCCAAATCTGATTGCTTGCTCTAACCAGATACATACATACTGGGATCATCAAATACCTCGGCGTGGGTGGCAGGTGGGAGCATGCGATGGGTAATTTAACGATAGGGATTCATCCTTACTGGAATCCTGACCGGAGACCTGGTTTGGCCCTCGTGTACGTCTTTGGCTTTCTTGAATCCAGTTATACCTGTTATAAGAGTAATATGATTATGCAATTCCTATGCATTTCCTAACCTTGCCTGATAAACTTGATATCAAAGGACTCTTAACTCTTTGCATGCTAGCGGCGAAAATATCCGCCAAACGAATTAGGAGTATATGTTTTATTTCTCTCTGTAAATATGTCTCGGGACTCAATTCTAGTGAAATTCCAAGACATATTCATGATATTTACGGTGAGAAATACAAGAAAATATGAATTTTTGTCCATTAGTTTTGAACTATTTATAGCCCACAAGTTTCCCAGCATGCAAAGAGTTAACTAGTATTCTCTGCCACAGTTGTAGGTTATGCATTGCCATTGAACTCCTTCCCACTTTTCCCACTGGCATGCAGTGAAGCCAATTATACAAAAAGGACTCTTGTAAAAGTCATCTACTTCATGTGAGACTCGTTCAGACATTGATCATGTTATAATTGCTGTGGCCAGAAGTGAATTGCAATATTGATGATCACTCTTTTGTACATCGTTTTCTAATAATGGTGATGGCTGTGCCTAAGATGATCACCTCACACTATCTCCTGCAGCAAATCGATTAGATTGCAGGTGTGCTATTTATGAAGATTTTGTCCAATAGCAGTTTTTTGTTCAATAGTGGAAAGTGAGACGAAGCAGTCACAATTCCAATGTAGGTGTCTTCTTCGTAGGTGTGGACAGTTTTTGGACGTATGTCAAATTGCTGCATATATCTCTTGATATGTTTGTTGGACCAAACTTCTGCAATACCTGAAATAGGAGAAAAGGGACTTTATGGCTTTATGACGTTTGCGACCAGCATAGCTGTTGCTGTTTGTCATTAAGTCACTGCTGTATCTTTGTTGTTGTCATGAAAACTAGTGGCCCATAATCATACGTTGTATAATTTCAAAAGGACCAATGTCTCAAATTGTTGTAGATGTCGAAGGGTACCTTTTCCCAGCCAGCAACCCATATATAACCCATTACATGTGGAAAATCCCTTTATGGGCATAAAAACAATCACTTGTTTTTCCACAATATTTTATTGTTTTTCATGCAAAGTGTATGTTGTGACAGCTCATCTCAATGGTTCAAATGTTGGTCGTGATATATACTTCCGATATGAAGTAAGACAAAATATTTAGAATTTTCCGTGGCATATGTCTTCAGCATGTAGTCATGTTAGGCTACTCCGAAAAACCACCCTCCAGTTGTAGCTGAGTAATGATAGTCATACAGTGGACAGTGTCATATTTATAATTGAGGAGGTATAAGGGTATAAGGGTGGGGGGTAACTTCACGATGGAGTTAGCCCCCTTATTCCACTGACCCCTTCAATTGCTGGGATCAAAATTAGCTAGCCACCATGATCTAGTTTAGCTGATTGCTACTTCAAGGTGTCCTAATTGTAATCCTCCTGTGATACATGTACAGATAGTTTCTGATGGCTGAGAAACGGGCCGTTACTGTATTTTCCCATAGGAAACTAATATTTTCGTAATAAAATCAATATTTGATGATATTTATAGCACTTTCATCCCTAACTAAGTCACTGGAATGGAATTTGATATGTTACTTTTGAAACCAATCCAATTGTCAGAAAATGATTTCCAGACTAGTCCATATATTAAAAGGTTTTTTTTGGTTCTCAAAAATATGAAATTTACTTGCAAAAAGTGCAGATCCTGATCTACACTGTTTGCCAATACCACTATACAGGCCTATGGTGTTGAAAGGGTTAAAAATAATGTGGAGCGTGAATTATTAAGTAGTTATGAAAAACTAATTAAAATTTTATTATCTCCTCGCCGATAGGCATGAGGGAAATATAGCGATACTCCATGTAGCCTATGTGTGTACGTGTCCTAGTAATGGCTTTCATTTCTTAATAACTTATGAACCACTTCACCGATGTTAATACATATGGCCGTAATTTTTGTCTGAACATACAAGGTCAAGGCTACCAGCGAGGGGATTAACTTAGTGATAATGATGACCTTGTCATGTATAACTTGCTCGAAAAATCGGCAATAAATGTTCACAGTCATTGCTGCGTTACAATCATGCTGGTCATACAGTTATCTTTTCCTGGTCAAGTTTGCTCAGTTGTTCTGTTCATCCCTGAAACAACCCATTGTTACATCTTGTCATTTAGTCTGTCTTTGGTTGGTTGGTCTGGTGGACATTGTACTGCATTAATGTATATCTTCACTCTGGGGAAATCATGCAATAGCTGGAACCGGATGCTAAAACAAATAAGCCGTGATCTCGCAAAAATTGATTTACTGTTGATGCAACCAGTGTAGAATCCGACCACACTGCACATTTTCAAATTCTACTTTGGAGCTTCAATATTTCTTTTCCATTTACTCATTTGTGGCTGTGACTGGAGAAATGGGGCTTATGGTTTTTGCGACCAGTGCAGATCCAGATTAGCATGTGCAACCGCACAGTGTGATCAGGATATGCCATTTCATCAATGAAACACTCGTCATGCTTTTAACAAGAAATATAGATAGTTATCTCCAGTCAAAGCCACGAAGAAACCTCTGTTCGTAGTGTCTGGCCACATATTGTTTACAATGACTGAACTGACAGGCAGGGCTCAACACTAAGGCACGTCCGACCGACCGAGTCTAGTAAAAATTTGGTTCGGTTTTTGTCAATTTTCCCGGAATACCATTGTCGGTAGCCCGACTGGTCGTGTTCCAATTTGACCAAAGTCTCTGCCAAAAATGTCAGAAATAAAACAGTATTAGTTCACCTTTTATTTTTCTGGTAATAACAAACAAAACTTCCAAAAAAGATCACTGATTGACAGTTCGAAAATAGTTTATTTACAACTCCGGTCGGACTTGTTAGGCCTCTGTATTTCGTATCCAAACCAAAACGTACCCACTTTAAACAGTGGGATCAATGATACCATCGAATATGATAATTTAATGAGGGAATTTAAAATTCTGTGTGCTCTGATGTACGTCTCTAGTTTGTTCAGTTTTCTGGCTGGACAGTTTAAATATATTATCAACAATATTATGATATTCTGATGTAATTTTGACCGAATCCCGATAAATGAACCAAACTAAATCATAACAATCAGGTCCGGAGTAAAGCTAATTTACAGAAGATGTAGAATGATCTACGATTGGTTGGTGCTTCATTCACCAAATAGCAATTGTTGATTGGAAGCTGTCAGAAATATACGCAAACAGTGAGTACCGTACGTATTTATCATAAAATTATCTTGAAAAAAAAAGTGAATTCTCATTGCGCCGATCATGTAATCGGCCTGTGACTCGGCCAATCACACACAGTGGATCAAATGTGTCAAACTACTTGTCCAAAAATCGTTTGTATTGGCTGAGGCATGCTGCTGAGCACGTGATTTTACTAACATCTACATCGCTAATACATCTTGTGCCCTGATATGAGCATAGTGAAAATGAGTTCAGCTGATATGGAAAATTCTAAGTCACTTAAAGTTCTTGTTTTGTTGGGCTGGTAGGCAGAGAATCAGTGGACATTAGAAATTGCAATTTAATGAATCATTAATATTCATATATCTGACACCTTGGATAACATGAATTTAATCGTCACCAATTAAACAAAAAACACGAAATGTTCAAACCGGAAGTGCCTGCTGCTGACGTTTTTTGGCTTGTTTTCAGTAATAATGTGAATATTAGCTGCTTTCAGACTGCTTTCCAGACACTTCCATGATTAATTTGTGTAGTTATAAGTTTAGTATTACTCTTTCAGAAGAAAACAACTGGTTTCTTGAACGTTAATCCTTCCAATGATACAACTATTAAATTACATAGTTGCATAACCAGTAGTCGACATAACCAGTAGTTAGACACACTCATTACATTCAAACACATACCTGTATCATCACGATCACTATGTTAGCCGATTTGAAAATGACTTAGCACTGTGTTTCGTGAAACTGTGATGGTTAGTTCCATTAATTATATTTTCTCTTGTCATTTACAATGGCCTATACCTTTTTCAAATGTCCCCAACTTTGTGTATGAGGTGAGTCAACTGGCCCCACTTTAAAAATTCCTGGAATTCCTGGAATGCATGAATAGGTTTCAAAACTGTCCGCTTCAATATTTGTTAATTGATAACCATTGACATATGCTTTATATGCATGTAGTACCAAACAATCAGTACAATCGCGTCCTAGTTTCTACAAGTACAATGGAACGTTAGTTGATAATAACTATACATGTATAATTTAATAAAAACTTTGATAAATTAATGCAAGCTTCACTAGGTCAGGGCTAGTACAAATTAGGTCAGGGCTAGTACAAATTAGGTCAGGGCTAGTAGTTTCTAAAAGTACTAGCCCGACTGGTCTAGTGAAAACAAAAGTAATTAACATTGAGCCCCGACAGGTCTGCGAAATCATTAGCAATATTGCCCAAATAATTACTGTATATCACTCTCTGCAATAAGTGTCAGGGAGAGCCTCCACTGTTTCACACCAGTGGATATGGGTTTGGTCCTTATCATGATTGGTACCTGTAATGTACGTCAAGCACACCTGCTCTATATGTCCCATTCCACCTACATTTTAAATTAACCCATTTCATGCTGAGGATATGTCATTTTATTTGTGAAAAATTCTAAATATTTTTTTTATATGTGCTTAAAAGTACACTGCAGCTCCATTATAACGCGATGGTCGGGGTCCAAGATTTCAAATCGCGATCGAATCCGATCGCGTTATAAAATTTCGGGACATGCACGGGTACTGGTATCATCCGCATTTCGGTTACCAACTATTGCGGGAATTCCATTAGCAACGGACCCATATAAAATCATGTCATTTGAACGGAAGTTAAAGTAATTATTAATAATGTCTACAGTCTGCGAAATTAGCCCGATGCCCGAGACGTGTAGAAATCGCGACGGACGTGTAAATTTTATAATCTCGCATGCCCGACGGGCACCTGTTTTAAAAACGCATAAACGTAATAAAACTGGACAGTAGAAATGTTTTTTCTAAATTCTTTAAAATTACGAATTGTTTACACCGTAATTGAAAGTCGTCTAGAAGCGGACAGGTGTAAATTCGCGTTTTCGCTTACTGACATCTCGGCCCTATGACGAGTCGGCCGATCGATACATCAGGTGCGGGTCAAAACGTACCCGATACATCGCCCCCGGTATGATTAGAATCCAAACCGGAGAGGACCGGAAACGAGATTTCTGTTTCCTCGCCCCGGGTCATTTCATCCTATTTTTTGTATATGTGTTTATACTACAAGCCTATGACGAATTGGCAATGTCCGCTGACGTAATTATTGATGTTTTAATTAGAGATTGGTAGTGGTGGACCGATAGTATCGATGCATCGATAGATCGAGGTACATATCTTCACGATACATGTATTGCGATACACTGCCAACTATCGATAGTTGACGATAGCTACATTGTAATTATTAACACATTTTCAATGATCGTGTTTTTGGTGCTAGAATGAGGTAAATATTTGAAGTGATTTTTATAGGAACCTCTGGATTCGACATCCTAGGACATCGACAGTTTCTTTAACAATCATTAATGTGCACAAGAAACACTTTATTGAACCGTTTGGCTTGTGCGCAGTTGATGTCATTTTTTTTATTAACCTCATATCAAACCGGAAGTTCGGAACACGAGCCGTGTCATGGGTTTTCGCGACCATTTTTTTTCACTTCCACATCGAAAAAGGCAGCGTTACAGTAAAACTGGACGTTTTTGGTGTAAAATTAAAGTGCAAAATTGTTGTTTAATGCTGCCTCTGTGTGTTTGTGGGTCCTTGTAGATTCATTTTGAATATATGTTCAACAATTCAATAAAAATAATAATAATAAAAAAATTCAACTCCAAATCACAATGTTATTATCAATCAAATTGAGCTGCATCATTATTATTGAGTATTGTGTATTTAGCGATCTTTTTTTTGAGACACTAGACTTTCAATCCTCCCCACCCCAGCGCCCTCCACCCCCTCACCACAGCCCCACCTCTTTCTGTCCACGGGCAATTTTTTTATTATTTGAAAACCGTCTGGAGGCCAATTAACTATGCAATATAACTAATTGTTCTATTTTGTATTAAAGAAAAGTGAGTAGAACATGCATACAACTAATTATAAACAGTGTTAAACACCACACAACAACTATGTATGGTACGTACACAACTATGTATGGTATACTACTATACATTTAACCGCCAATAAGCGGGTAAAATTCTGCACAAATATATGGGCACCTGAAGTTATAGACCATATAGAACAATAGACCAAGTGATCCCATACCCAGATAATGCTGATTAATGTATTGTTTCAGATTGCACACAAACACCAGTCTATTTATAGAACACTAAATATGACACCTGTCACAGGGATTAAAGTAGAAAAAGGCGACCGAACACGCAACCATTTATTAGCAACAATTATGTGTTAGCATGGATATGTAGTAGATCCAGATGAGAATGATATGAAAATAGTTAGTTATCTTATATTTGAATGTGCTGGTTCAAGAACCTTCTAAACCCGGTATGACATGCAAACCAGGTCTATCATTATTTATACACACTGACGAATTCTTTAGCGCGGTAGTTGTACTTTGATGACTGTCACAAACATCGCGTGATAATTATAGCACGAGGGCATGCTCCTTTGATACGACCATTCCTTTCATGGACTTTGAATGTCATTGTTTGAATAAACTTACAGAAATCACGAATCAACTAATTACACGATGACTACGACGTCCGACGATTTTTTTATGATTTTTTTTATTTTTTCTCAATTTTTTAAATATTTTTTTGGGATCCACGAGAGACCCGCGTTATAATAGAGATCGCGCTATACGCGATCGTGTTATAATGGAGCTGCAGTGTATATGTCGTGACCAACCGTCTCGTCGAGAAAATCATAATATACTAGAGTAAGTGAGCAAGAGCTCACATATACCCCCAGCCGCCACCTGGACTGACAAATAAAAACTTTTAGCGCAAATAATTAAAAAACGTTAACGCAAAGTAATTTGACCTTGACCTCGGACATGAAGGTCGCACGAGTGTGGTACGGAATGCAAATATGGATGATGATAAGGAAGTATATGAAGTTTGAGGTGAATCTGACTTACCGTTGTAGAGATAATGGGTACACAAACACTTTAACATGGATGGACGGACGGACGTACAGAAGGAAGGAAGGAAGGAAGGAAGGAAGGAAGGAAGGAAGGAAGGAAGGAAGGAAGGAAGGAAGGAAGAGGAAGGAATTACGAAAACTATATACCCCTTGACATACTTCGTATGCCGGGGGGTATAATTAGTGTAATACATATGTGTAATAATTAGTGTAATAAATATGTGTAATGATTAGTGTAATAAATATGCAAATGATACCACTGTAGAAAACATGTTTGGTGGCCATTGCGGTTTCAACATAGAGTGCTGTGCTTATGCAATAAATGTAACCTAACATTTGGTGTTTCTTTAATAAGTTTTATTAAACTTGTTGACTGATTTCATAAGAAACTTGGCACATCCTCGTTTCTTATGAAATCAGTTGCGTTTGCTTTAGCAGAAGTCGCCGCTTTTTCTTTGTTGTCCGAAATGTCAAAAAGTTGGTACAAGCTTCGTCATGATCGTATAACTTTAATATTACTTGACAGATTACTTCAATATTCGACATTTGATACATGTGAGCATTTGGAACACACTCATGCTCTCATTAACATGACATTGACCTCTTGTACCTTCACATTTTTGCGGAAACTCTCAGCCAATTGTTGGCGTCAAAATGTTTGTACAAGCTTCGTCATCATGGTATGACTTTAATAATACTTGACAGATTGCTTCAATATTCAACACTTGATACATGTGAGCATTTGGAACACACTCATGCTCTCATCATGACATTGACCTCTTGTACCTTCACATTTTTGCGGAAACACTTAGCCATTGTTTGCGTCAAAAAGTTTGTACAAGTTTCTTCATCGTATAACATCAATAATACTTGATGGATTGCGTCAATATTTGGACAATTGATACATGTAAGAATTTGGAACACACTCATGCCGCCATGCATTAACATGACCTTGACCATTTTGACCTCACATGGTTGTGGAAACACTTTTTATGTCAAAACATTTCGGCAGGCACCACAACGCTTCTGTGGCAGAATTCTTGTATAAATATATTAAATCGTCACTTGTGTTAGATCCTCTATATACGGACACCCAGAAAACCCTGACATTTATCTCTGATGGTAAATGTCTGTTCATGATTGAAAGGCAGCAAGCATATTCCTGAATTACTGCGGAACTCCTCTAAACCATAATATAGGAATGAATGGCCTTTTTGTGGAATTTATCGGGGTATAAACTTGGAAAAGTCGCGGGAATTTTCCAAGTTTATATCCCCGATAAATTCCACAAAAAGGTGAATGGCCTTTTTGTTATAATTCCAGCATTTGAAATAAATTCATCAAGAAAATGTGTTTATTTTCCGTTTCTTAAGACTTATTTTAACTGCGCCTCACGATTACGGAAAGTAGTTCGGCGTGGGACTTTACCGGGATATAAATTTTGGACAGAGACTTGCTACGGGCCAATCAAATGTTAGGGAATTGCTTAAATATTTTTGTGCTGGAGTTATACACTGGTGAATTCCCATGATGTCTGGTGTAGTAAGGTTCCACTGTATAAATTATTTGGTGAAATGTTATTTCCTGGTACTGCAGTCTGCTCATGCGTACAGCTGAATGGCATTTCGTTAAGAAACTGGTGCATTATTTTCCGCAAAGCCTTCAGCTTCGCATGTATAAGTTAGCATATTGCTCCGGAACATTCAAACGAATACGCCTATTTAAAACTCTCGTAAAATCTCGCCACGTGACCTTACCACGAGACCGGAATCAGCTGTTCGCAATCTCATAATTGTTTTGGCGTTCAACGAATACAGACTTATTTTGTAAAACAAATTTATTCGAGTTGGTAAGTGTGTTTTAGGGCTCCATTCAGGACGTAGTCCTGGGTTATCAATATTGTTTATTAGCATTTGTATTTGTAAAATGAGCTCTGAACGGGACGAAGTCCTGTCACTCGCTGATAGCGAAAGCGAAACGTTTTCTGGTTTCGGTCCGGTTTCGCCATTATCTGATAATGGAAGGGCGCAGCCCAAGAAAAAACTTAAATCCGTTGTTGTAAAGACTTCGGTATCAAAAGGAAAAGGGCCTATGAAGAAAAAAACATGGCACGAGTTGTGTCGGACACCATTCTAGGCAAAGTAAGGATAAAGAAAATACCATGTCCCATAAAAATGTGGCTTCACCGGTACCAGTGTTGGACATTACAAAACTGTCGCAGACAGATATCACCAATTTGCGAGAAGTACTCGGCATTAATGTCCAGAACGTGAATACACAGTATGCTGAGGATGCAGATTTTGACAGTTATTTTGGTCAGTCGGTGGACCAATTGCAAAATATTCGGGTTGAGGTAGATAGTGCCGATATATCGGGCGATGAAATTGGACAGTTTGCGGATTCCACAAATAAACATGTGGCAATGGACTTTAGCCAAGCTCTCTTCGAAGAAGGGGAAATAATTGAGGAAGACGAAGAATGGTGTTTGCCACGTCTGAAGGTGCCAGAAAAAGGCAGGCCAGTGGCTAGTTCGCTGGCAAAAATGATTAATGTGGCTTGTGTAACACAGTGTGACACTGAATCATGTGTGAGTAAGTACAGAGTGCCTGAGAACTGTGATAGGGCAGTGCCGCCACTAGTGAATAATGACATATGGAGAATTTTGGATAAACGGGCACAGACACAGGACAGGTGTATTGTGGACATACAGAATATGGTAGCAACGAGCATGGTGCCAGTTATGAAGCTTGCTGATGTCCTGAAAACAGAATTAAAGAACAATAACGAGGCCAAGACTTTATTGTCCGATTCCCTTACCATGTTAGGGCAAATTCAGTATCATTTGTCAATCAGAAGGCGCTACATGATTAGACCAAACTTGAAGCCAAAGTACCAGAGTTTGTGTAACATTTCCAAACCAATTACCACTCAGTTATTTGGTGATGAAATTTCTAAGGAAATCAAGGCATGTGACTCTATGTCAGCTCTTGGTAAGGACCAAGGATTCAGGACACAATCATTTCGCAGTAGAGGTGGCCGAGCTATGCCACGAAGAGGTTTCTACGGCAATGCGTATAGCGGATCCAATTATGGTGCTGCTCAATATGGGCGATATCGGCCATATCCGCAAAGAGGGGCATTTCGTGGGTTTAGAGGCAGATTTCCTAGGCGGTCAGCTACTGCAACAGCGCCGGCCCCAAACGATGGGAATTAGGAAAACAGGTAGGTTTAGTGGGAAAATTTAAATATTGCCTTGAAATTTGGGAGAATGTTACAGAAGATGTTGGTGTTCTTGAAGCTATATCTGGGTATCATATTAATTTTGATGAACCACCGGTACAAACACGACCTCCAGGGGAAATACCATTTAGTGATGAACAGTGGAAGTTGGTTGATCATGAGGTACAAGGTCTCCTCAGTAAAGGTGCAGTAGTGGAAACATTTTCTGAACCTGAGGAGTTTGTTTCAACAATTTTCATTGTTACAAAACCAAATGGTACATATCGTCCAGTAATTAATCTGAGATATTTAAATCATTTTGTACATTATGACCATTTCAAGCAGGAAACATTTAAAGTAGTATTGGAACTTTTACAGGAAGAAGATTTTATGGCATCCATAGATCTGAAGGATGCCTATTTTGCAGTTCCAATTGATGATGAATATCAGAAATATTTGAAGTTTTACTGGAATGGACATTTGTATAAGTTTGTTTGTCTTCCTTTTGGGTTAAAATCGGCCCCATTTGTGTTCACAAAAATTTTGAAGCCTGTGTACGCAAAATTTAGACATCAGAATATCAGATGTTCATATTATATTGATGACTCTTTAAACATGAACAAGGACAGACAGATCTGTAAATCAAACACAATGAAAATGGTGGATACCCTGGAGTCGTTAGGGTTTATGGTTAATAATGAAAAATCAGTTCTGATGCCCACGCAAAAAATTGTGTTTTTTGGGTTTATTATTGATTCTGTGGCATTCAAAATTTATTTGACGGAAGAAAAAATTCTGAAATTAGTAACACGAGCAAATGATCTATTGCTGAATGGTATGATAGTTGTTCGGGACCTTGCCTCGTTCATTGGATTAGTTATTAATGCATTTCATGCAATTCTAGAGGCGCCGTTGCGTTATAGATGTTTGGAAAGAGAAAAAATCAGGGGTCTAGGACAACTTATGAATTTTGAAAACAAATTTGTATTATCTCACGATGGTAGACGGGAATTGTTGTGGTGGTCCAGAAATGTCCGTGATTTGAATGGTAAACGGATTAGGCCCGAACCAGTTAGTATACGTTGTAGAACTGATGCTAGCCTAGCTGGCTGGGGATCAATTAACCTTGCTGACGATACTTTTGCGAATGGTAGATGGAATTATGAAGAATCTAGGATGTCAATTAATTGTTTAGAATTACTGGCCATTTTTTATGCGTTACAATCATTGTATTCAAATGAACGGGATGTTCATATTGGAATTCAGTCGGATAATGTTTGCGCAGTCAAATATGTTAATGATATGGGTGGTATGACATCAAAATGGATGGATGGTATGGCTAAACGTATCTGGGAATGGTGCATCCAGCGGCAGATTCACGTTTCGGCAGTGTACATTCCGGGGTTGGTTAATACAGCTGATTATTACTCTAGAAATTTTTCTGACTCCACGGAATGGATGCTAAAAAAGGATATTTTTAACAGGCTATGCAGACAGTTTTTTGTTCCGGATGTTGACCATTTTGCCTCTAGACTGAATTATCAGGTGGAGAAATTTGTGTCGTGGTTCCCGGAACCAGGAGCATTTCACAACGATGCGTTCACTTTGTCCTGGCAGGGTTATACTCCATATATTTTCCCACCATTTAATTTGGTTGGCAAGGTTGTTAATAAGATTGTTCAGGATAGAGTTGAGAATGCTATTGTCATCTTCCCATACTGGCAGTCACAACCTTGGTTTCCGTTGCTGATGGAAAATATGTCGTCTTTTCCTGTTAGGTTGCCCAGGCACAAAGATCTCCTGGTCCTGCCGCACGACAGAAGATGCCATCCACTAGGTCGGGCTTTGAGGATCATCGCTGTGACTGTATCCGGGGTGCCCTCCAATGTAAAGGACTTCCATCGCAAGTTACTGAAGTTATCATCGATTCGTGGAGAGGAGGGACTAGAAAACAGTACGGCTATGCGTGGGACCGGTGGAAGGTTTGGAATAAGCTCAGACTTAGCAATCCCTTTCAAACGTCTGAAATCATAGTAATTCAGTACCTGTATTACTTGCTCATGTGCGGGAAATCGTATTCTGTACTTAATTCTCATAAGGCGATGTTACTACAGATATTACCATTCTTTGGTAACGGCTGGTGCAGATCAGGAGCTAACCTCATTAGGCGATTCATGAAAGGAGTATTCTGCAAATCGCCGCCGAAGCCGAGATACAAGTTTACATGGGATGTGTCTGTGGTGTTAAAATATCTCTCCTCACTTTTTCCACTTCATAATTTATCGCTTAAACTGTTAACTTTAAAGACTATTTCTCTTATCTCGCTGGCTTGTGCACCAAGAGCACAGACACTAGCATCCATGAGACTGGACCATATGTTTGTAGATGAAGAGTTTGTTACATTTGGCTTTCCAAACTTGTTGAAGACGTCTAGAGCGGGACATGCATTTACATTGAAAATAGATAATTTTCACGATGAAAGTTTGTGTGTCATGCACACTCTATTACATTATATTAAAATGACCAAACGGATCAGACAATCCGATACATTGTTTATATCATACATGACACATAAGGTGGTTTCTACGAGCACGTTAGCCAGATGGCTTAAACTGGTGTTACATAATTCTGGTATTCAGATTGACAAGTTTCATGCTCATAGTTTTAGGTCAGCATCAGTTTCTGCTGCATTTAGTAAGGGGTGCTCAGTGAAACATATTTTGGATACGGCAGACTGGTCTTCAGACAAGACGTTCAGACGATTTTATTTGAGACAGTTGAGACAGGTGTTGGATGATAAGCAGATTACTTTTGCTGATGCAGTGTTTTCGTGAAATGTATTATGATTTTGAAGTCTGTTATTACAGATGTTGTATGTTACGTTTGTTTTGTTGCTTTAAAGATGCTAACTTATACATGCGAAGCTGAAGGCTTTGCGGAAAATAATGACCCCTCATCCAAGCTTTAGTGCAGGATGAGGGGCATTATTGAAGTAAAGCCGGAGGCTGAGCATGTATATACCCAGCCCTTATGGATGTATAGTGGTTTTACCCTACCCTAGTGGTTGTAGTTTTGCAACAAAACAATCTTATATTTAAATTATGAGATTGCGAACAGCTGATTCCGGTCTCGTGGTAAGGTCACGTGGCGAGATTTTACGAGAGTTTTAAAGAGGCGTATTCGTTTGAATGTTCCGGAGCAATATGCTAACTTATACATGCTCAGCCTCCGGCTTTACTTCAATAATGCCCCTCATCCTGCACTAAAGCTTGGATGAGGGGTCATTTTTTGACGAGAAATATTTTAATGCAGAGTGCAGCAGCACCAGTGGTATTGCTCAATGTTTATAATGTGCTGAATACTGTTGTCGATATATCCACAATATGCCTCACACAGTTGTCTCCCTTTAACTGTTGCAGAAGGGAACTCGGCAAATAATTTCACCGATATTAGTTGACCATATGTAACAACAAAGATGGGCTTATTGAATTTGTGACTAGTGTGGATCCCGTTCAACCTCCATATCTACGCAGTCTGATCCGGGCCTATACTGTTTGAAATTGAGTCATAAAACATATTTATTTCCCGCAATGTTGCATTAAATATGTTTATTCTTTAACTTGTTTGTTTTGTTTCGTGAAAAAAACATGCTGTGACAGCATATGAGAATCATCTCCATTGGGCGTGTGCTGTCTAAACATGTTTTCATCATGAACAACTGGAAATAAGACAATTAGCATTCAGCAATATCAGGCTGCATGAGTGTGCTAGCAGATCAGGGGGCCGTTTCACTAAACTACTTACGACTAAAATGTTCGTAAGCGCAAATTTAGAATCGTCTGCAAATTTCAATTGATGGATTTACATTTATTGAGCATAGGCTGCATATGCAGCCTATGCTCAATAAATGTAAATCCAACAATTATTTACAAGAAAACATTGTTAATTTGAAATTTACAGACTATCATAATTTTGCACTTACGAACATTTTAGTCGTAGGAAGTTTAGTGAAACGGCCCCCAGATATGTACCGTACAGTAAGTGTTGAAACAGATTAGCAAATCAATCTAATTGTAGATTAATCATATTTCTGAACCCAATTGTACCTATTATCACCTAACAAAATTCTTGAATACCCGCGGACCAAGCCGCTATATACGGCACACCTGGGTAGAACCAGCTGGTACAGTAGTAAATACAATTCATAGTAAATGTAAATACTTTGATTTGGAGTGGCCACAGATGTAAAAGCTTCCTTCTCAACTGAGAGAAATTGGGGACCGTAATTTTACAGTGGAACCTCTCTAAACCGGACACCATATGCCCGCTATACAGATAGTCATTTAGTAATATTTATTTTACTGATGGTGACTTGCGGAGGTGGGTAGGGTATAAAAATGTTATGGCGATATCTGGTTTGTATATTTAAAGATATAAACATTACGTGTTAAAACACAATTTTAAAGATCTGTTACATATCAACCAGATATCACCATAACCAGTGCTGACTATAACTGAATGGAGGTGGGACGAAAATACGGACAAGAAACGAACCTACACAGCTGAATAGCGTGATATAGGAACTATATAAACTCACCCGCTGAACGTCAGTGAACGGTCATCAACAGGGCTTATAGCGTGAAGGCCCTGGACGACTGGTCAATTAACGTACTTCCAGTTATAACCAGATGGTGCAAAGAGCCAGAACAACACATAGGGCGTAAGTCCCTTGGCTCAGCCAAAGTACAAACATTCAATAAAATCAATCACTATGATCAAAGTATGTAATATTGCACAAGGTCATTATCAGACTTCACTCATTGCACATGCAGAACCAATCTGTCAAACATAGACATTTCTATTACTGTATAAACTATAGTAAAGAAATCTTATGAACCTGAAGATTTGGGATGAAAAAAATAGCTCATGCAGACATAAGAAACCGAGATGAATACAACCAGACGACTGATTAAATTAGGTCTCAGAGATGAAATGGCGCTGATCATTTTTCTTTTGTCATTTTTCTACTCCCCATTCACTTAGGTATAATTAGATTATTGCTTGTAGTTCCTTGAAAAATGAACCGTTTGCCACTCTGTTGAGCAGAATTTATAGCATACATCAAATATTCCGGGATTGTTCAATTCAGTGGCCACACCATGTTCGATCAAATGTATGTTTTAGTTGAAATCAGTGGGCCATTTTACTAAACTTTGTACGACCAAAATGTTTGTAAGTTCAAATTATTATGGTCTGTAAAGTTCACGTTAACAGTGTTCTGTTGTAAACAATTATTGGATATACATTTATTGAGCATAGCATAGGCTGCATATGCAGCCTATGCTCAATATATGTAAATCCATCAATTGCAATTTCCAGATGATCCTAAATTTGCACTTACGAACATATTAGTCTGACAAAGTTTAGTGAAATGGGCCCCAGAAGACACACCTAGGACATTATATCTGTAATCCAATTCTTTGATTCAACGACAGCACTGGCTCAATGACCTTGCATGTCTGAACCGACTATTTAAGTCCCCATCCGATAGGACTAGGCCAGCACAAAGTTTTATCAGGTAACCTGCCCTGGTATTGACCGAATACGTACTGACTGATAACATATTGTTGTATCAGGCATTGCCCTGATATAAACATCCGAGTTACAACAAAGTGAAAACTGACGTTCCATTGGTCGGATGACGTCACGTGACGTTACCGAATGACGTCAGTGTAATGACGCAACGTAAACAATTCCGCGTTCTGTCCATAGAATACGACGTCATCTAATGTCATTTTCGGGCATAAAACGTTACCTGATAAATAGAATACCAGGCTAGTGTATTTTGATATCAGGCTCGGCTCGGAAACAGTAGGAATTACTCGGCAAGCCTCGGAATTCCTACGCGTTTCCTAGCCTTGCCTGATAAACTTGATATCAAAAGACACTAGCCTTGTATTCTCTATGTCTTGCCCAAGGACACTCAGAATCGGCCGTTTGCAGCGGGTCGAGGTGGGAATTGAACCCGGGGTCTCCGGATCCGCAGTGCGACGCTCTACCTACTGAGCTAATCTGGCCACCACATCTGTAAGCACACAGATTTTTATTTGAAGAAAAAAAACCCAGATGAATCCGAGGGAATGCGAACATTCTTGCTTTACACACTGCTTCATCTGATGATGATCACGATTTTTTGTATAACTCTATATGTATCAGCTTTGCAGTGGTATAGACAGGTTCTTGAAGAACGAAGTGCATAAGTTGAGGAGTTAAGCGATCCGAAGACATCGTCAATTTACTAGTTGAGGAGTTAAGCGATCCGAAGACATCGTCAATTTACTGCATTTTAGCGACTTTAACCTATAACACGTTCATATTTAACTTAATTTTGCATATATTCAATGTGCGTGTTGTTTAATAATTAATTACATGCACCTGGCCAGGTATTAACTATAGGTGTGTGTGTACATTAGAGGAGCAAATGTAGTAGATTGTAGAATTTGAAAATAGATTGTAGAATTTGAAAAAAAATTATCTTTATTTCATCTCAAAAGTATATGTTGTTACCACCCATTTGAACCTCTTTAACTGTGTACATAAATATCGTTTATGAACTTGGATGTGCATAAATTATGTATATTTACTTAATACCAAACTGAACTATCATAAAAATCGGGTTACGTTAACATCGATTGGAAAAAGTTACAAAAGGACGAAACTACGTAGGTACGAAATCGCCGAAATTGTCCGTGATATTTACAGACTTTTTCATGTTTTTTGACAATAGAGTTAGTCATATTTGGTTGAAATAAACAGTTAGTAATGTAATAAACAATACTTGTTTTCGGCATAAAAGGATTGCATTAGAATACAGTCGAGCACCAGTATCTCGAAGTCGAAGGGAGATCGTATTTTAGTCGAGATAGGACTAGGTTCGAGATACCGAGGAAGTGACATGGTCAAATATTTTCGCAACAAAAATATCAAATCATGTTACCCATCACATCACGAGTAAACAATAAAGAAATAATGAAACAAAACATGTGTTGCTTTTATTATTTTATATACCAATTAATTGACAAACAACAATATGAACATTACATACATTATATACATGTATTCAATAGACAATATGTCACTAACTAACAAGGAAATAAAGTTTACATAATGAGTAACATATAATACAAGAAACAGAAAAGTACATGTTTTAAACGAAACGAAAATGACACCGTCACTCACAGTCAGGTCTCGTGAAGAAGTCCTTAATCGTCCCTTGCTTTGTAGACCGGCGTCTATACAGCTGTGTGAAGAATGCCATGGACTTTGGCAGGGCGTTAAGAATGTCACGTGGCACGTCGTGATATGCTTAATGAATCGTGTCAAACACTCAAACAAATCGAGGTGGACCAATTAAGCAAATAACCCGAGGCAGGTGTGAATTTATTTCGTTTCGTTTGATAATAGGTTTTGAAAATTAGTGTTAACCAAATTGATCTTGGCAGCCAGGCGCTTAGGTGATTTACCCAAGCGTTTATGTGATCGAGATAGCAAAGTGATTTTTAACGTATTTTTATACGAAGGGGACAGAATGAACAGTCGAGATAGAGAACATGTTCGAGATAGGGCATGTTCGAGATAGCCGAGGAAATTTACATTAAACAAATTAGGATATAATTCGAGACTTTAGCGAATCATCGAGATAGGGGATACCATCGAGATACTGACGTTCGAGGTACTGGTGCTCGACTGTATATCGATTTCGTATTTAATTCTTTCACTCTTTTCGGCGAAAAAGAAAGTTGCAATCATGGGCGGAAGCATCCGCTGTGTAGGCCACGACTCGGTTCGTCAGGTGGCGCTTTCAGTGGGTATACCCACAATCGTAGCTAACAATTAGATGCTATTTTTATTTCGGAAATGATATCCCACAAAGCGTCATAAGCTGACAAAAATGTGTGTAGACAACTACGAAATTTGTTCGCCACCGGGCGACCCAGCTTATAATTTTTACAAGCCCGACCCAGAAACGACTCGCATCCGGCGCCCGTTAAAACACGTGTTTGCATGTGTTTGTTTGTCCGACGTCTTTCGCAACAGTAACCTGTCAATCATGCCACTAAGGTCTGCCTTTACTTACCAGCGATTGGCTGTACTGTATAAATAACTTCGCCACGAGAATAACACGTGTTTTGAACTGACAATTATAGTAGCCAGAAGCAATGTTTGGCTAGGGGATTATTGAAACTATCGACCCGTGACTTTTATTGTCACAGTGGGTAGGCATGATTTTAGTGATTCGCATAATGATGTGATGAAAATTTGGTCAAACAATCGGGTGTCGTAAAACAAATGGTATTGTAAACAGTTTGACAGACCTGCAATTAGTGAGATTTAGGTCACTGGGTGGGAAATGAACCCAGGTAACAGTACGGTTTACAAACTTTACACACAGAATTTGCTGTAAAATTGCAGATGTGTTGGACGTCCGAGATTACTCCCTACATGTATTAGTCATCTAATTGTGGCGTGTTTATTACAAATATTGACTTCTGTCATATTAAAAATTATGTTTTGAATGATTTTGAATAATTTTACACAATTATTTTAACACAAGATGGCGACCGAGAATATGGTGTAAATATCGCGATACTCGAAAACAGTACCGCGATACGTATCGGCATGATGACATATCGCAATATACCGGTATACCGGTATATCGTTGCACCACTAGTGTACATTGACCACTGTCTGTATGATTTTATGACCTCGCTGTTGAACAAATGTTAAATCCAATCAATCTAATCCAGTCTTCCTGTGCCAATTATATCCCACTTGACGTTGATTGGTAAAGCCGCCATTATGCAAAACCAAAACAATAGACCACCAATCTGGACTTAGCCCCCTTCTTCTACGAACCCTTCAGTTATTTCAATAAATTTGAAAAAATGGTACCATATATAATAAACATAGGAGAATGAATTACTGGCACAAAGCTTATCTCCCTCCAAGCCAAGCTTGACATTTCAAATATGCAAACTTCTTACGTCATTACGTTATATGCTGGAATTGATGGACTATCTCAATTTACAGGCTCCATAGCGTCCTGCCAGCGGCATCCCCCTGCCTTTGAAGACAATATTGCATTTATTTGTGCTGCCGGCAAACAAAATAATGGTGGATAGTGTATGCTGTGTGCACCTGCTCTTTCTACCCGCTGCCATCTATATTTGCCCACCTTGTGATGCGATGAAGTGCAGATGCCCCGGGGGTTGACACTTCTACTTGCTGCTGAAGACACCTATCTAATCGCTTTAGCCGTTGACCCTTACAGTGCTGAATTAAATGTTGTCGTCTGCTGTTTCTTTTATTTTATGAACAAAAACATAGTTTGTCAGAACTTCAGAATCATTTCCTAAAGTGCTGTCAAACTATGTTTTTACTGAGAAAGAAGGCAAAATATACAGCAGACGACAATTCTAAGGGTTAAGGAGTTAGTTTAAGAAAACTTAATTTTTGTAAGTTTTCTCAAAATAACTCCTGAATGGTTAGCATTGAGAAATGGATTGTGATATGCAATTTTCCAGGATACGTTCAATTAATTGTTTAAAAATTTATCTAATGGTTATTCAGATAATTAGAAAACAATGTAGGTTGAAGGGTGTGGGGGTGGGCTTTAAACCCTTTCAACACTACAGACCGCTTTTGCAGCGTTTGCAAACAGTGTAGATCCGGATGGTCTCATCAGGATTCTGACATTGCTTCTGACATTGCTTCTATATCCATTGATGAATTACTTTAATAGCTGTATACATCATATGTGTGGACAAATGCCACACATCCATGCTGCCCTTATTATGACCATTTGAGCTTGACAATTTTGATTTTGTTTACATACTAAGACGGTCGCTGGAGTTTCTTAATTCTGTAATAACTTCTATATCTCTTGATGGATTCCTTTAATACATCATACTTGTGGACAAATGCCACACATCTATGCTGCCATAATATGACCTTGACCTTTTGAACTTCACAACTTTTAACTTTTTTCACAAACTAAGAACTTTGCTGGAGTTTCTCAATTCTATCATATCTTCTATAGCCCTTGAAGGATTACTTTAATATTTCAATACATCATACTTGTACACAAATGTCACACAATCATACTGCCTTTAATATGACCTTCACCATTTGACCTTCACAACTATGCTTATGAAAACTTATCCCTTTGGTTAATTAACTTTGCCACAGTTTCTCCAATCTGCCACCGGGGGCATTTGTATGCCAACGCGCCACATTTTCTTGTTGCAAGTTACTTTTATATTTTCATAAAAAAAGAAAACCACCCCCTTTTTACAAATTAACACGTCTGAAAATCATTTTGTGACATTCGGATTGGTCAGAAAATTAAAGGTACATGCCCACTCAGTAGGCACCAAATGTTCTTTATAAAAATTAAATAAGTGTATAATTGTGTCGCTGTTCCGCCAGTTCTAAAAAATTAAGAGTGCCCACTATACAGGTATAAACGTTTAGCAATGTTAATTTTACTGATAGTGACGCGCGGTGGTATCAGGTTATTTTCATATGCAAATGAGGCATATTTTTTAATTATTTATACTAATTAAATGTGTCGCCTGAAAAAATAATATTTTCGACAGATTATAAAGTATGATTATTGCACATCAAAAATAAATACAGAGAATACATAGTAATGTCCGTTAACATCCAGATAAGCTCCAGATAAGCTGCGTATTTGCGTAAATACCCAATTAAAATTGCCAAAAACTTATTTTCCATGAAAACACATCTTGGTATTTCATTAGAATTCTAATGAAATGCCAAGAAATGTTTTCATTTCGAAGCAAACTATTCAATAATTGCTGTTTGTTGATGTGTAAACAGTAGTGTGATTTTATTTTACCCAATTAAAATATTGAAATACCCAAATGCTTCAGATATGATGGGAGTGAAAATACTCAATTACTAATTCCTTATCTGGAGAACTGCAACGTCTTGCGATAGAACCTATTTTTTTTATTATTTTTTTTTAAGTGGTAGAGAGGGCATAAATGTTCTATGGACACATTCTTATGCCCCCAGTCTATGGAAAGCATTTACTGTTTGGTTGTGTTATCTATCATCTGTATCTGTGTCCATAGGTCTGGTTAAGAAGATTGCAGCAATCTGCCACCGGGTGCATTTTCTTCTTTAGTTATGAATACATCTTGGAGATGTATTCTGGTATTCTGGGATAGTATCACTTTAAAGTATTGTCATTAAAACTGCATTTATAACAAAAAAACACCGTACACAGGAGATAAGATTGTTTCATGATCCATTACGGAACTGTGGAACTGTTTTATCATTGCTAAATTAGCTTCTGGCTGCATGTACTTTGTTGATGTAACTTGCCTTTGAAGAATCCTGATGGCAGTTAACCCTTAGACTGCTATCTTATTTTTGTTGTTGTTTGCTGTTTATTTTCTATTTTCCATTTTTATCATCAAAAACATGCTTTGACAGCACTTTAAAATAGTTTACAACATGCTTTGACAGCACTTTAGAATTATTTCCATTGGAAATGATTCTGAAGTGCTGTCAAACCATGTTTTTATTGAGGAATAAGGCAAGATATAAAAGCAACAGCAGACGACAATTGTTGTGAGTAGCAGTCTAAGTGTTAATGAAGGTTTTAAAAAGAAATAAAAAATTAACGAGTTGTGGGGGTTGGGTGAGGTATACTGGAGTCGGGTTGTCCTTCCGTCCGTCCGTCCGTCCGGGCAGACATTCGGGTACTTACGTGGCTAGCCCCACAGGGTTATGGACTTGTTAAAGGATAGGGTTGGTTACAATTAGCCACCTAAAACATCGTTTTATGTGGCTAAAAATGGTTTTATGTGGCTAATATTTAACATGCGATAAGCCACATAGTTACCTGAAAGTAAAGACGTCCGTCCGTCCGTCCGTCCGTCCGTCCGTCCGGGCACACATTAGGGTACTTATGTGGCTAGCCCCACAGGGTTATGGACTTAGTAAAGGATAGGGTTGGTTACAATTAGCCGCCTAAAAAATCCTTTTATGTGGCTAAAAATCGTTTTATGTGGCTAATATTTAACATGTGATAAGCCACATAAGTATCCATTTGTAAGAACGTCCGTCCGTCCGTCACTAAACTTTACTCAACATCTATTTCCTTTATCAAAAATTCTTTATATTTCACACAGCTTCTAAGGCTCTACTATCGTGCTGTGACAAATCCACGACCATCCAAGCCCCGCTGATTCCAAGGTCAAGGTCACATACTTAATCTCTTTACAAAACGTAACATCAGAGAAATATGTTATAACTTCTATTTCCTTCATCGAAAATGTTCCATATTTTATGCCTGCATTCCTCTAAGGGTCTGCTATCATGATATGCCAAATCCACGACTGTCCTACCCCTGCTGATCCCAAGGTCAAGGTCACATACTTGGTGCATTCCACAATAAATCGCATTTATACTTTTTGCAAATAAAAAACAACACATTAACATTGTGGCATCTGATAATGATCAAATATATAACCACTACCTTTCATATGTCAGGCCCACAGACTTGGAAAAAATCTACACATTTAGGGGCACCTGGGCTCACACGAAGGGTATTCCGTAAGCTTCGCTTAATACTGACAAATCTATTTGTATCAAGTTTATCAGTCTTGGCTTGAAATTGGTAGAAATTCCTTTGCGAACCTCAGAATTGCGTCTACTTCTATGGCTTATGATCATAAACTTGATAGCAAAAGACACTTGTCTGATAATAATACATTGTATTATCTGTATGCACCTCTAAAATACAATATAATAACTTGGCATTTATTTCTTCTCTTTCATATGATGCTCCTTTGCTGTGTCTAATAGGTAAGTCAGTTGTTGTTTTACTCTGTTTGCACCCCACCCCCAGTACATAGGGCCAGAGAAATATTGTCATGCTCTAAAAAGGACATCTACACATTGAATTTGAACAACAGATTTTTTTTCACATATTTAAAGAAAAAAACTATATTTTTCAGTAATTACAACAAAATTTGACAAAAATCAGAGAGCACATATAGAATTAAATTTCATGTGCACTTTGAACTTTGTCAATTTTCCATGGCATTTTTATCACGCCGGCTTCCACGGATGGCCTAAGTCTGATTGACTTGAAACTTCATATACCTCTTTATCATCATCCATATTTTCATTCTACAGCCCCATGCCAGAGGCAAGGCCAAATTACTCTGAAATTTGCGTTCAAGTTTTTGTAAAATTTGCGTGAAAGTTTATAAGTACTCAGTATCTCCCAATCTGATTACTCTTAACCAGATACATACATACTGGGACCATCAAATACCTTGGCGGGCATGATATGCTGGCCGCGTCCATCTAGTTGAAAATATGGTTAGTTTCTTAAATCGTCCATCTAGTTGAAAATATGGTTAGTTTCTTAAATCGGTATCAACAACAAAACAGCAATGGTATAAGGGAGGGAATGCCGAGGCTGTTTGTGTTTGTTGTGACCACAATTTGTCTCTACAAAGTGAGGAATGATGTAACACAATATGTAACACAATTATGCTGATGGAATGGAATTAGAAAAATATGGAAATGAGTTTCAGATTATGATCATTATAGGAATGAATGGCCTTTTTGTGGAATTTATCGGGGTATAAACTTGGAAAAGTCGCGGGAATACTGGACGAAGGCCGGAAGGCCTCGTCCAGTATTCCCGCGACTTTTCCAAGTTTATATCCCCGATAAATTCCACAAAAAGGCCATTCATTCCTTGTAATTCCAACATTTGAAATAAATTCATCAAGAAAATGTGTTTATTTTCCGTTTTCTTAAGAATTATTTTAACTGCGCCTCACGGTTATGGAAAGTAGTTCGGCATGGGAGTTTACTGGGATATAAATTTTGGACAGAGACAAAATATTTTTGTGCTGGAATTATTATTATGTGGTTTCCACTACTAACGTACTGTATTTATTTTAATATGTGTCTGCTGTTTGTCATTCCATCAGTGAAACATACATGTCGTGCTTCATTATAGATTTTTATCGGGCTAAAGGAGTGGGCTATTTGATCAGGAACTGCACTGGTCACAAATCCCATAAGCCCCATTTCTGCAGCTGCCACATCTAATATTAGCCCCTCTTTCAGGATTTCAGATCATCTTTTTTATGCCCCCAGTGCGATAGCAAGGGGGGCCATATTGCTTGCTCTTGAGGTTCCGTACACCCGTCCGTACATCCGTCCGTCTGTGTTCTTCTAATTCATAATGTTTGTAAGAGTCTCCACCATGCAATATCTTCAATATTATGCGATGGATTGCTTCAATACTTGGACACTTGAATCACCTAAATATCTGTCACACACTCACGCAACCATTAACACGACCTTGACCTTTGTCACCTTCGAAATGTTGCTGAATCACTTGGCTATTTTGTTACATTGAAAAGTTTGTAAGAGTTTCTCCAACATGTAATATCTTCAATATTACGGGAAGGATTGCTTCAATACATGGACACTTGAATCACCTGAACATTTGTCACACACTTGCGCCACCATTAACACGACCTTGACCTTGGTCACCTTCAAAATATTGCTGAAACACTTAGCCATTTTGTTTTGTGGCTTTGCCTCATTTATTGTTCTTTTTTATGGTCCAGTATGCCAGGGGGAATACAGAGCTCCAGATAAGCTTTGTGTCTAAAGCATACTATACCCCCTGATTTCAAAATCATTGCGTATTTTACTTTTACAAATGGAGTATTGATTTTCTTCAAACTAAATAGGGAACAAATGAAAGAAATATAACAAATTTAAACGCTGTTTGATTTTTGAAGCTCAACTAAGTGAATTTTCAACTGTATGACAGTATTTTCACTACTCAATTTGAAAATCAATGAGTATTTTCACATTGCTGTGAGTATTTTGTACACCCACATTTGATAATCAATGCGTATTCAGCTAAAATAATTGCGTAAAATACGCCAATACGCACCTTATCTGGAGCCCTGGGCATACCCTTGTTTTACAAACATGATCTCTAGTTATTTAATAAATTTATTACACCTTCAAAATGCACTTAGCTACCTTAGTGCACTTACTGTCTGTTCCACGTTTTGCTGCTGACAAACTTGGCTATTAAACACATTAAATCTAAAATATTTAAAAGTACTTTTATCAATAACAAAAAAGTGACCCTCCCCAAAAAAAATTATGTGATGAAATTCCATCAAATATTGATTTTATTGGAAAAAACGATTTTCCTATGGGAATTTAACATGGGGGCTAAAAATAGATTTTTTTTAAATATTTTTTTTATTTGTGGACCGATTTTCAAATAGTTTTTTTCACAATAAAATCAAATTTTTTTTTTTATTTTTTTTTGGGGGGGGGGGGGGGGGGGGGGGGGGGGGTGTGACTTTTTTGTTATTGATGAAAAAGTACTTTTAAATATTTTTTAGATTGCATGTGTTTAATGGCCAAAAGTTCGTCGGCAGACTAGTGATTTTGGTGAAATCGGCTTCAGGCTCAGCAGCTTAATTTTGAGCATGTCACACTATTTACATTGAGTCTATTTAGTCCATTGGGAGTTTTCTGGACAGTGTGAATGTAGGTCATTATTGAGCCTGTTGTTCCATCAGCATAATGACGGAGCACTTAGTCTCCCTGTGACTGATGTTTCTGCTCGTTCTCCATTTCCGTCATTCTAGTGCCACTTGTTCCCCGCCAATTTCCGAGTTGAGTCTCACTTGACAATAGTGCCGTACCCATAACTCATCCGAGTAAATACCTCTGATTCTCACTGGAGAAAGGGCCATATGGACATTGTCTACGGTGTAGGTTTGCCAGTGTGTCATTGTATCACGGCCGTAGACACGACCACGGCAGCCACGGCGCGCTGTGGCACTGGAACGCAGGAAACACCATTTTGAGGGCCTAGGTTGAACTTTAATTTGGGGGAAGGCCCCCAGAGCCCCCACTCAATCGTCATCCGTGGTATTATTTTATTCACCGCTAAGGGCATGTGTATTCAGTCGTTATAAGACCCGCCATGCTTCTAACAAATACAATCAGTTGATGAAACAACATGCATCATGCTTCAATCAAATGGTATACATGTGTATCCCCATCAGGATCAACCTGCAGGAATTAGCTAGCAGATCAGAAAATAGATTAGCTACCAATGTCATAAGCCCCAAAGCTAAACCTGATCCAACCTGGTACTAGATGCATGAATATTCATGATTCCAGTATTAAGTGCAAATCGTGTGGTTGACCCATTACATGCTGAATACACCTTTACGGGTATGATTTTTAAAAAAAATAATATTTTTTTGTTTGTGTTATTTCTCAATGAAAGTATATATTGCGACCACTCATTTGAACCGTCTCAGCGAGACGGTTCAAATGGTTGTCGCGACACATACTTCTGAGCTCATATAAAGAACATATTTAAGATTTTCCAGAAACAAAATGGCTACGATACAATAATCACTATCCTGCTTTCCTATGCAATCCGGACATTAAATTTTGTGTTTCTAGTATTGGTTTACAAAGGATGGACTGGGTGTCTGGTTTAGTCTGGAGAGGTTCTACTGTATTATTATACCATTGCTTATAATTATTTGTGTTTTGGAATATGACTGCATACAGTGACAGATCTACTCCTATCTCTCTAACTATATGTACATGCGATGGTACCTGTATCAACTGGACACCCTGGAGACGTCATTGTGCTTATTGTATCCCCCGGACTCCGTCGGGGGATACTATGGATTTGACAGCGCGCCGCGTCCGCGTCCGCCGCAGACACTTCTTGTCCGGAGCATAACTCGAACACCCTTTGGAATATTTTCATGAAACTTCACACATGCATAGACCACGACCAGAAGGTGTGTCGCGCACAAGAATGACAACTCTTGCATAGCTATTTTTGAGTTATCCCTTTTTGTTTCTCGCATGATTTGTGTCGGAGCATAACTCCACCACCCTTTGATATTTTCAATGAAACTTCACACTGCATACCACGACCCGAAGGTGTGTCGCGCACAAGAATGACAACTCTTGCATAGCTAATTTCTTGAGTTATCTCCCTTTTTTGTTTCGCGCACTGATTGACCATAACTCGACCACCCTTTGGAATATTTTTATGAAACTAACACATTGAATTAGACCACAAACCGAAGGTGTGTCGTGCACAAGAATGACAACTCTTGCATAGCTAATTTTTGAGTTATCTCCCTTTTTTGTTTTCGCTCACTGATTTCCTGTCCGGAGCATAACTCGACCACCCTTTGGAATATTTTCATGAAACTTCACACATGCATAGACCACGACCCTAAAGGTGTGTCCCGCAAGAATGACAACTCTTGCATCACTAATTCTTTAGTTATCTCCCTTTGTTTTTCCGTCACTGATTTTGTCTCCGGAGCATAACTCGAACACCCTTTTTTCAAACTACTTGTGTATCTGGGGAGGGGGATACACATGCGCTTGTCGACAAGCGTCCATTTCTAGTTTAGGAAGGGTTTAACTGTAATTTATTCTAATGATCGTGTCCGTTTATGACTGATGCCAAGGTGATTCAAATGAGTGGTCACAAAATGTACGTTATTTTAATTATTTTAACATTTTCATACACCTAAATTTGTTTCATTTACTATATGTCGCGCTGCTTGATTTAACCCATTACATTCAGAATACACATTTACGGGCATGAAATTTTTTTAACATTTTTTTTATTATTTCTCAATGAAAGTATATGTTGTGACCACTCATTTAAACCGTCTCGACGAGATGGTTCAAATGGTGGTCACGACATATACTTCTGAACACATGTAAAGAAAATATTTAGCATTTTTCACAAATAAGATGGCGTAACCTCAGCATGAAATGTGTTAAATTCATTGTGAAATGTCAGTAATAAGTGGAAAAGTGAAATTTACCAAAATCATCAGGAAGTTGTGTGTTAGTAGGGAAGTCCTGCCTACGACACACCGTGTACTATTTATTTTTCTCACGGTTTACAGTGGAATCATGTTTGCTTTTGTTTAGCGGAAACTTTTCCGTCGCCTACCACTATACACGCAACATCGTTTCTGGTCAATTTGCTACCATTTCCGATAGAGTAAAACTATTCATACACAGAATTGGCAATTTGGATAGGTTTATTGCTGTAAATTTGTATGATTTAGATGCATATGTACATACGAGAAAAGCCATGTGATTTTGGTCCCAAGAAGATGTGCAATTTTGCATGAAAAATATTTACGGGAACTGTGGTGATATTTTACTTAGATGGTGTTGAAAGTCAACAAAATGTTCAGAGCAAATGCAGAATTCAACTTTTAAAATCATTTACTGAAAATTTTGTAAATATTTTTCATGAAAAATCGCACATCTTCTTTGGTACAAAGCCACATGGCTCATCTAATATGTGACCATCACAAGAAAAGGGGTCTTGTTGAGGTTTTGTCCAGTGTAGCTCCTGATCAAGCACAGAGCCAACACCTGTGTTATAGCTTTATCAAGAATCCCTTGTCAAAACTTGTTAGGAATATCCTAGGAATATCTTAAGAATCTCAGCCTCAAATGATACATGGGAACTTAGGAAAATCCTTGGATTCCTTGCTGGTATTGAAACAGGAATATCTTAGGATTCCTAGGAACTAAGGAATTTAAGACCATGGAAATACCTTGGATTCCTAGGAATCCCAGTTCTTAAGAATCCTAGGAATATCCTAGGATTCCTTGCTGGTATTGAAACAGGAATATCTTAGGATTCCTAGGAACTAAGGAATTTAAGACCTTGGATTCCTGGGAATCCCAGTTCTTAAGAATCCTAGGAATATCCTAGGATTCCTTGCTGGTATTGAAACAGGAATATCTTAGGATTCCTAGGAACTAAGGAATTTAAGACCATGGAAATACCTTGGATTCCTAGGATCTTAAGAATTCCATGATTTTTAACTACAAATGTCCATGCATGAATCTATTTTAGCAGTGACCTTGGTCCATGAAGGAAAAGAGTTTTTCTATTTACCAGAACGTTACATTTTCGGGAACATATGGACATTCTTACAAGACGTACATTGTGGGTTTTTTCCTTTTTACATCACAAGGCTAATGGAATAAAAATAATTTGCAGTTACCTATTGTTCTTCAAACTTTTTTAACCCCACAAGGTAAACTCTTGTTTGCTCGGATGGACGGACAAGGGTAAAACATAACCTCTAACCTGCAGAAGCAAACCTGTGAATTTAGAATTAAAACAATCAACAAATGGGGTTGGAGCTAGCCCCTGCAAAATGAACACTTACTGTTCATGAACTGTTCATGTATTATTCATGCAAAGTTCAAGAACCTGATTCATGAACAATTCATGGGATGTGCATGAAGATAAAATGGCACACATTCTTGAAATGTTCTTAAATATTTTAGTTCATGAACTTTTATAGATTCATGAACAGTTCATGAAAAATAGTTCAGTTCCCAATCCCAAAAAATATTGGACGTAAAAAGTTCATGAACTGTTCAATTACTGTAAATTCATGAAATGTTCTTGAATTTTTTTCAGATATATGAACTGTTCATGAACTTTTTCCCATCCAAATTCATTTATCTTCACGAAATGTACTTGAACCGTTCAAGAACTACTGTTCAAGAACAGTTCAAAAACTATAGTTCATGAACTGTTCATGAACAGTTCCCAATCCCAAAAAATATTGGATGTATACTGCAGCATTTCTGTCTGAGAACATATGCCATCGTTGTATTTAGAAAACAAGTGCACATATAACATTTATCAACTTTTACATTTACCTTGCGTTCGGAACCATGGACCTCTGGACATTTTCATGCTTTGCATATCTATGAAGACTTAAATGGAGAAACTGTTTCATGGGTCACAGAATTTTGAAATGCAGATTGCAAATGCCAGTTCACTACTTCAGAAATTCTCCAAGAATGAAAATATGATGCACACTAAACAGGAATCGCACATCTACCATAAGCTGACCTATCCTAGAGGCGATGGACCAAGAACAAGACTGCAAGTTTCCGAGGAAATAATTTATTTTGGTCGACCACACATACTAACATTAACTCAAAGTGATAAAGATGCTATTTACTCATAAATAGTTTGAATGTTAATGAAGTTGAACAGTTCTAATAGTGTGGACAGATTGATTGAACATAAATTAATATGCTACATTTGTAAATGCCCAGATAATGCAGATGTAGATGATTTGTGACCAAAACAGATTGCAAAAAAAGCTTTTCACAGCGGATTTCTATTGGTTTCCTTAATATATATGACCATGAAAATATATAGATATAGATAGAATATAGAGATAGAATAGATAGATAGATAAGATAGCAGCAATACGTGGAACAGACAGTAGCTAGCTAGTTCATTTGTTTATGAAATCTCTTACTGTAGTTTGGTTGTGTGCATAATTAAATATAATCAATCGTCAAGTGTCTGTCAGTCACAGTATATACTATGTGTGTCAGCTAGTCTTTTATCCAGTTTGTATTATTATGCCTGTCTTTTGATTTGTAATTGTATTGTGTCTTTAACACTGGAAAGTGATGGAATGCGAGTCCAATATCGCATACGTTGTTTACTGGATCCAGTCGGTTACTGGTTAGTTCTTTCATAATTTGGAACTCAAAAATTTTCTTATTAGATTTAATTGATACATAGACTAGTCTTAATCCTTTCTATGAGTCTAGTTCATTGATTGTGAAATAGTTTACTGTGGTTTGATTGTTGACTTACATATTGAAGTAATTCATGTTTAAATCATAAATAATTTAAACCATGTGACAGCTTAACTTCTAGTTATTGTTGTTGTTGTATGTCTGTAATTCAGGCGCTTATTTTTCGCCTCAATCTCTCTGCAGCCACAAAGACTGCGAGAGCATTGTTCCGACACATATGTGTGTGCATAATCATACATGTGTCTGTAGGTTAATAATTCCCTGACATTTCAGTGAAAGTCTACATTGCAGGCGCGGATACAGGGGGGGGTGGGGGGGTCCAGGGGTCCGGACTCCCCCCCTGCTCCCGGCAAAAAAAATAAGAAAATCTACAATACTCGAATAGTTAGATGACTTTTTTCGTGGCCTAGGTGTCAGGAAATCGCATCTGCGGCGATCTGGCATCTAAAAATTTCCTGGGGGAGGACCCCCAGACACCCTACTTTACGATTTCGCTCTCGCGAAGGTCGCTATGCCGAATTTTAATTACAGACCACCCCCCCCCCTTGCAATTATTTCTGTATCCGTGCCTGCATTGATATCTCAAATGGTAATTTCAGTGAGAATCATAAGGGTACACATTCAAGAACCACCAATATTACTAACATTCTCTAAATTTCCATAACACAAGATGAAACTCCTAAGACTTGGGACATTTAGGAATTTTGTAATGTGTAACATGGCTTAAAAATTCACTCGCCCCGCTCGCCATGGCGATTCAATTTTCATGTTGGTTTCATGTCACTGGTCCGATTTGGCGAGTGACACATCGGGCAAGGCCATATAAGTACATAGGAACTTTTAGCATACTTTAATTCACATTCATGATTGGAATACTGAACATTCAACAATAATCATGATAATAACAATTCATGAAATGGACAATTGATTGCTCTTTGTACATGTTCATGAACAGTTCAAGGATTTTGTTATATACATTCTTCAAAAGCTCACAAATAGTTCTTAAATTGATTGCTTAACATGTTTAAGAACAATTTATGAACTATTTTATGATACTACAGTTCATGAAATGGTCATGATTGCTCTTCGGACGACCCCCACACTTTTTAGACCCCCCTAGATACCTCAGGCCCTTTGGGCCTTCGAAACGACCCCCCCCCCCCCCCCCCCCCCCCCCCCTCCCTTCAAACAGGTCTGGCTACTGGCCTGGTTCAAGGATTTTGTTACGTACATTCTTTAAAAGGTCATGAATTGTTCTTCAATTGATTGTTTAAGAACAATTCATGAACTATTTTAATGATACTACAGTTCATGAAATGGTCATGATTGCTCTTTTACATGTTCATGAACATTCAAAAGCTCATGAATAGTTCTTAAATTGATTGAATAAAATGTTTAAGAACAATCATGAACTATTTAATGATACTACAGTTCATGAAATGGTCATGATTGCTCTTTGTACATGTTCATGAACAGTTCAAGGATTTGGTTACATTCTTCAAAAGCTCATGAATAGTTCTTAAATTGATTGAATAAAATGTTTAAGAACAATTCATGAACTATTTAATGATACTACAGTTCATGAAATGGTCATCATGAGGCCATCCATAATTATATCTCCGTTTCCTGTAACCCGACCGACCCTTTAAAAATGGTGCGACCCGATTTTTTTATTGCAATTTCGTTTACAATTTGTTTTTTTAATTTTTTTTTACAATTTTATTTATTTTTATTTTTTTAATTTAGTGCTACAGTGGGTTAAAAGGGTTAATATAATCTCTGGCCCTAAATGGCATACATGTTCATACAACAACACATACAGCAATTGACATACTTTTATTGCAAGACTTGCAATATTGAATTTAAAAAGTATTAATATTAAAAAGGTACAATATTTGAACACTTGCAATGCAAGTGTTAAAATATTGTACTTTTTTAATATTAATAATTTTTAAATTCAATATGTCATATGACAGAAAAAAAAGAAATTGCCTACCAACCGACCCACTTCTAAATTCAAAAAATGGGTCGGGTTACAGGAAACAAACATTTTTTTAAGGACGGCCTGAATGATCTTTGTACATGTTCATGAACAGTTCAAGGATTTTGTTACATTCTTCAAAAGCTCATGAATAGTTCTTAAATTGATTGTTTAACATGTTTAAGAACAATTCATGAACTATTTAATGATACTACAGTTCATGAATGCTCTTAATTTGTACATGTTCATGAACAGTTCAAGTGTTCTTCAAAAGTTCATGAACAGTTCATGGACATATTTTCAAGAATGTTCATGTACACAATTTAATGAACATAAATTATGAACTTTTAATAGCCAGTTCATGAACTATCCTTAAATGTTTTGAAAAATTCATGATTTCATGAACCTCATTTCGCAGGGGAAGTTACTCTGGTGTGGAATGGACCTGGTCAGGATATTCTAATTTCTTTCAGGGCTGAATATATATTTTTCTGTAAATATTCAGTTCTGATTTTGGGAATTTCCCTCATAATGGACAGGTTAAATACGGGATAGACCCGTTGCACCCGGCCTTAAATGACCTTAGCTGTTGATAGGCATTTAAACACCAATAATCAATCAATCAATGTTGATTTTGTGATTTTCTCCTATATGGTGGTGGTGGGATTCAAACCTCTCGACCTGGCACTCCCTGTCCTGGGAATATTGTAGAAATTTTGTGACTGGAAATATTCGAGATTTGAGAAAATTCCCAGCAATTGGGATTTCTGGGAAATTATTTATTTGGAGATATTACTAACATTCTCTAAATTTCCATAACACAAGATGAAACTCCTAAGACTTGGGACATTTAGGAATTTTGTAATGTGTACATTCCTAGCATTCCTATAAGATTCCCACAGACTGATACAATTCCTAGCAACTGGGATTTCTAGGATTTGAATTAACAAGTTATTCCTAGGAATTCCTAGGAATTTCTTAGGAATCCTGACTTATAGCATACCTAGGAATGAAAAAATCTAAATATTCCTAGGCTTCCTTAGATTTTCCTATGTTGTGAAGGTATGAATGATTTTTGCACTTTAATTCCTAGGAATATCCTAGGATTTTATACAGACTAGGAATAATTTTGACAAGGGATATGTCCTCAGCTAAATAACAAACAATGTACATTGTCAGCCACCATGCATGTGCAAATTGACCTGGAGCTACACTGGCCACAAATTAAATAAATTTCATTTAGTCGTCACAGGCGGGATACATTAGAGATAATACTAACACAGGGCTCCAGATAAGGAATTAGTAATTGAGAATGTTCGCTCCATCATTTCTGAAGCAATTGGGTATTTCAAAATTTTAATTGGGTAAAATAAAATCACACTACTGTTTACACATCAACAGACAGCAATTATTTAATAGTTTGCTTCGAAAGGAAAATAGGTCTTGGCATTTCATTAGAATTGTCTAGAATTAGAATTCTAATGAAATACCAAGATGTGTTTTCATGAAAAATAAGAAAAAATATATTATATTTGTGGTCTGTTTATTGTTTTCTGCAGCATGATAAAGGTACCACAAAATTTGTATTGCTTTTTGATACTCGCTAATTCTGATTTCAATTGGGTTTTTGGCAATTTTAATTGGATATTTAAGCAAATACGCAGCTTATCTGTAGCTCTGCTAACATTTACTACATCAAATATTTCTTTGTACCTATTTACCTAGTGTTACTACAGTGTGAAACATGAAACACTGTAGTAACACTAGGTAAATAGGTACAAAGAAATATTGTAGAAAATATTATTTTTATACTGAAGTATACTGGAGTTGGGTTGTACGTCCGTCCGTGTGTCCGTCTGTCCTGTCCGTCACTAAACTTAACATCAGAGAAATGTGTTTTCACTTCTATTTCCTTCATTGAAAATTCTTAATACTTCACACATGCATTCCTCTATGGGTGTAACATCATGCTGTGACAAATCCATGACCATCCGACCCCCGCTGATCCCAAGTTCAAGGTCACAGGCCCGCATTCTTGGAAAAAAAATCTACTTACTTAAGGGTACCTGGGCCCACGCGGGGGATATTCCGTATGCATCGCTTACTGACGAATCTAGTTCAGAATGCTCTTGAAGTTAATTTGCTAGCCATGCAGTCAGATTTGGCTTTCCACCACTGAAGTGAAATATTAACCCTTAGACCGCTATCTTAATTTTGTTGTTGTCTGCTGTTTATTTTCTATTTTCCATTGTTATCATCAAAAACATGCTTTGACAGCACTTTAGAATAATTTACAACATGCTTTGACAGCACTTCAGAATCGTGACGCTCTGCCGAGCATGAGATGATATTGCAATGCCATGTTGGGATTCCTCATTTCAGTGTCAACTCAGCCATCACAGTCCAAACCCTTTGATTGATTAAATCTCACATGCAAATTTTGAAAAAGATATTGCTCTGAAATGGAATGTCGACATCCTTTACCGGGGTAGGGTGGGGGTGCGGGAATGGTGAATATGACAGAACACCATTAATTACGGGACATTATTCATTGCCCTTGTCTGTGATAGGCAAGTGCTCGATTTTTACTTGGAAAGTATAATCTTAATTCATGCGGGATTCTGATTCACAGGCACCAAAATTTACCAACATTTTTTTTTTTTCTAATTTCTTTATTTCTCAATTGAAGTACAGTCGCACCTGTACTAACGGCCACCTGTATTAAGCGTCTCCCTCCGTTAAGCGGCCATTTTATTTCCCCCCAATGAAAATTACTCTAAAATGCACCTGTATTAAGCGTGAACCTGTCTAACGCGGCCAACGGCCATGCAAAATCGTCCATTTTGACTCGAAATCCTCGTTTTAGCGACCATTCTCGGAAAATATCGGAAATTCTAAAAAAAAAAGCATGAACCAAATTCGTTCAGGTAATCCCCATTTCCCACCCAGTGACCTAAATCTTGCTAATTTCAGGCCTGCCAAACTGTTTACAATACCATTTCAATTCGTTTTATGACACCCGATTGTTTGACCAAATTTTCATCACATCATTACGCGATTCACTAAAATCATGCCGACCCGCTGTGACAATAAAAGTCACGGGTCGATAGTTTCAATAATTCCCCCTAGCCAAACACACAGGTGGAAGACTCGGACATATGACACCAAAAACCAAAAAAATGCCTATTAAAAAAATCCCATTACCCCACCCACTTGGTCTCGTACATTACCATCTTCTTTATATAGAAGATGGTAATGCACGAGACCAAGTGGGTGGGGTAATGGGATTTTTTTAATAGGCATTTTTTTGGTGTCATAGGTCCGAGTCTTCCACCTGTGGCCAAACATTGCTTCTGGCTACTATAGTTGTCAGTTCAAAACACGTGTTATTCTCGTGGCCAAGTTATTTATACAGTACAGCCAATCGCTGATAAGTAAAGGCCGGTATAGTTAACTCCCTCCGAATACTCTCAACCAGACAAACAAACACATGCAAACACGCGTTTATTTCAACCAAATATGGCTAACTGTATTGTCAGAAAACATGAAAAAGTCTGTAAATATCACGGACAATTTCGGCTATTTCGTACCTATGTAGTTTCGTCCTTTTGCAACTTTTTCCAATCGATGTTAACGTAACCCGATTCAGAAATCCCGATTTTTCTTCTTTTATTTTTTATTTTATTTTTTTTCCACAAAGACGCATTTTATGTTTGGCATTTCTAATTGACATAAGCGCCGCTTAGATCAATGAGTATTCGAAATTAAAGTAAACACTGGATCTCATGATGTACATATGAACTTAAGACAAGTTTGACTGTACATTAATTGTACATATAAATCTATATGGAACAAGTTATAAGTCGGTCCAAGATGAACCTCCATTAAGTACCCACCTGTGTTAAGCAAGCAATTTTGGACTTTACCATCGCCGCTTGCTTAAGACAAGTTTGACTGTATATGTTGTTGCCACTCATTTGAACCATCTCAACGAGATGAGACGGTTCAACTGAGTGGCAATAACATATACTTTCGGTGAAAAATAAGCATGAAACATTCAGACATGCACTGCATACATACATGTAGTCTCAAGGCTCACCCACTGAACCTAGCTTATTAATTTGATTTGAGGGCTATTCACCTAGGATTGTTGAAGACTGTTGCAAGACAAAAACTTAACGACTGCCTGAGATTCTTAAATACTAGCAAGAAACAGAAAATAAAATTTATCACAGAAATGTGTGATACTCTGTCCCATGTGGAGAATAGTTATAATCTGTATATGAAATCAGCTAACAATCTACAATTGTTAGAGAACATCATAAGACCCTTTTCTTTGTCAAAATGTTGGTCGTATCCAATTCTATACTGATCTCAAGGGAGAGAAGGTAATTCCACGCGATTATTAATTCTTGTATCACGTCCGTCATTTGTTCTCGAACTGGTTTAGCAAATGTTTCATGCATGATTCTTGTATCATGTTATTCATTTGCACTCGACCTAATTTAGCAAATGTTCGTACTTGTTCATTTTTGAAATGAGATTGGTGGTGAGTTACACCCGATGGGGTGGGTGGATGGTCGGTCGAACACGACGGCGTAAATTAACGGTAGGGGTTCCTCCTTATAGGAATCACGATTTGCCAGGTTTGGCCCTCAGGTACGTTGTTATCTTTGGCTCTTTTGTTACCTGGGAGTTGAATTGGGTTATTGCCCATTATAAAAGTAGTATGATTATTACTGATCCTACTGCTCGTGGGAGGGGTCAAGTGATTCTGGTGTGGCAAAGACCTGGCATCAGATAAGGATTATTCTGATTTCAGGGCTGAATATATATATATATTGTAAATATTCAGTTCTGATTTTGGATATTTTCCCCCCATTTGTACATGTGCTTGAACATGTACAGGGGAGTCCCATTTCTATGCGATCGTTTACTACGCGAACGTACGTACACGGTTACTACGCGGTGCTCGCGTGGCTCCCAATATTTTTTCAACCTGCTAACTAAAAGATAAACATGTACCTTTCAAGATCACGACCCCCCAATATGGCCCATATCTGTGACAAATTAAATTGACTCTGTGAATGTAGACCGCCCTGTGCGTTTACTACCTCCTTGCTGCTGGGCTGTCTGGGATAATAACTGTTATGCAGATTAACAGATCTGAGCACTGACAGTTATCCATATTCTAGAAGTTAACAAACAGCTGACATTGCCTTTGAAGTTTGCAATCAGCCGAGTGTACTAGGACGCAGAATCTGCCATATTGATCAGCCAATGAAACGCTCTTGCTTAATCACGTGTTATCGCCGTCCAATCAGTGTATGTAGCATATCTACACGTATCACACACACCTAAAAATAACCCATATCGACCCATCAGCCTCATTTCAGTGAGCGAGTTCAGGTTCATACTATATCTTGAACTATAGTAGATGCATTGCACATGTCTAGTAGAGAATTTCCATGTAAATTTCCCACTCTAAAACTTTTTACCTATTCGCCGCCATCTTGAAACTGGAGGAACAGGCGTCTTTTGGCTAGTCGAGCTATAGTAGATTTATGACGTCAATCTGGTCGAACGAGTCTGCGTTCACGGTTGTTTAGTTCAACTATAGTTCAACTATAGTAACGATAGTTTAAGCTCGAACTCGCTCAGTATTGTATTCGTCAGCTGTGTGTATCGTAAAACACGTAGACATGCGAAACGAAAGTAATAAGCGTAAACAGTTTACCGTAAGGGACAAACTAGTTTGTGGATACTTGCGATGCAACAGGATATAATAAATTCAGGGTAGATCTATGCTGTTACATTTTTAAGTAGTTTATTAGTAAAATTTAATTATTTATACATTGCTGTTCGTTGTTAAAATCGTGACCCCATACCGCCAGAGTAAAGTTTGGTCCGTTTTCAGTCGGGCCAGACCGTCCCCGGTTTCATTAACAGAACAATTGCCACAAATTTGCGATCCGGCTATATCGCCAGAGCTGCCAACTGTTACGATTTTTCCGTATTTGTTCCGGAAAATACGTTAGAAATACGGAAGTACGGATAACAATTAAAAAGTACGATTTTTAAAAAAAATCAGCGCGGGAATATCTGGAAATAATAATTTCGTTTCACAATTCTGCCAGTAAATCCTATTTTTTTATTTACCCGTAATCATACTCGCCGAGGCGCTTACCATTTCGATTCTTGTTGTGAATTAATAGTAGTTTCAAGCGCTCAGCGATATTGATTTATTCAACACGTAAATTCATAAAATGTCTGCTCTAAAGCGTGCAGCCAACGAATTTGGGTATTTTTTATCGAAAGAAGTTAGGAGAACACATCTGTTCATCAATGATTACAACGAGACATGGACCAATTTGGTCCTGTTAAAGCGCGGTGATGAATTTGCGTCTTGCAAGCAGTTTAATTGTGATTTTTCGGTTGGTCATGCCTGGTTTTTCGGTTGGTCATGCCTGGGTGGCCGAAACGAGGGCCAAGGCTCTAAAACAGTTAATTTATGCATATAAGTGAGTACTGATTTGTGTTCCGGAAAACATATGTGGTGTTCCGGAAAATAGCCCCCTTTTCTCTCCATGTTCCTCATGTGACCGACATGGGGTTGGCAGCTCTGTATCGCGATCATCATTCATGGCTCCCAATGTACTGTACAGGTGATATACGGGATTTAGTACTAAACCCATTGACCCGGCCTTAAATGACCTTAGCTGTTGATAGGCCGTTAAACCCCAACAAACAAACAAACAAACATACACCCGATGGGTTATTATTTAACCCTTTCACCCCAAAGTAATTTGAAGGATTTTAATGTGTTAATTTTGCAATCAATCCAATCGTCACAAGTTGATTTTCAGACTAGTCCATTTCTGAAAAGGGAATGTTTTTGCTCTCAAAAATATGAAAATTACTTGCAAAATTTGCAGATCCTGATCTGGATCTACACTGTTTGCCAATACCACTACACAGGACTATGATGTTGAAAGAGTTAAAGGGATATTTTGTACAATTTTTCCGGATAGATGACGCAATACGGCCAAGTTAATTTAGGATGGAATTTCCTTGACTTATCGTTTACGACATAGATTGTAGATATCTAAATTTAGATATCTAAAATGCGAAGTAACCAACAAACACAATCCCATGTTTATGACCGAGGACAAGTTGTGACTGTATTCATACATTATACATCTATATGTCTTCACTATTTTTGTGAAATCTGAGACATAGTCGCTTCAAAGCGATGATCCTTTGTAGTATATAATCAGAAATAAACGGTTCACAGTAAACAAAAAAAAGAAGATCAACCCATTGGGAATTTTCTAATTTCCAAATCCCTGAAATAAATATGTTGCTAATTCCTTTGGGTGGGACTTTGATGCTAATGTCTGTTTATGATTTCCTAGCACATAAGCTTGATTTGGAGTGCTTATACACCTCAATTACTTGACACACTGAGGACACCCATGGTGTCTAATTTATTGAGGTTGCACTGTACACTTATCTGTGATGTTCCTGCACTGTCTGGAAATCTAGACACTTAACTGGAATCACATTGCTTCCTAACATTTGGTTGATGGATAATTTATTGGTCACTGTCACTCATGTGTGTGACTGAGAAAATGGACATTATAATTATGACGCATGTGACCAGCATAGCCATAAATCCGCCTGCGCATGCTGTTCGCCTATACTGTTCGCCATTCAGTCAGTGAAGTAGCTTTCAGCTGTGAACAAAATGACTGGAACATAATTTGACTGTGCCGGCTATGATGACTGGCATCTACAATTGTTATGTATAGCTTAACCCTTAGAATGCCGGAACCAAAAATAGTCGGCTGCTGATAATTCATATGTTGTCTTTTCTCTCAGTAAAAACATGGTTTGGCAGCATTTTAGAATCATTTCCATTGGAAATTATTCTAAAGTGCTGTCAAACCAAGTTTTTGATGAGAAAAATGGAAAAAAATAAAAAAATTCAGCAGACGACACAAATTAATTCTGTATTGTAAGGGTTAAGGTCCCTTTTCCTGACCTAGGGCCATTTGTGAGGACACATTCCCTTTTTATTGATGTTCCTAATGAGGGAAATAGACCTCTTATCTGAATAAACAGGACTTGCGGCAAAATTAACTCGCATATCACAGCTACAGAAGTATTGTTCTGTATTCATGCACTAATCCGCTTCTGTGACAATCCTCTGCCTTGTAGAATCATCATCAATATATCACTTAAACAACGAATCCAAATTAATAGGTGGATACCCACGCTGTACGACCAAGCTCTGTTCATGGTTCCCGAGAGAGACGGGTTTCACTGACAACCCATAATGCATTAGCCTGATAGGAACCAATCAGGGACAACTGGCTCTAAAAGCCTGAAGGTTTTCCCTGATTTACTGAGTTATATCAACTGTCTGAGATATATTTATGTAGCTTAGCCACATCTATGTGGGAGAATGTAAACCGATGGCTGCCTGTATTTTTTGCATGTGTGCAGACCGTGACATAACGGAACCTGGCTTGTTTGCACTTAACTCTGCATGCTGGGAAACTTGTGGGCTATAAATAGTTCAAAACTAGCGGACAAGAATTCATCATATTTTCTTGTATTTCTCCCCGTAAATATCATGAATATGTCTTGGAATTTCATTAGAATTGAGTCCTGAGGACTCAATTCTAATGAAATTTCAAGACATATTTACAGAGAAATAAAACATATACTCTTAATTCGTTTGGCAGATATTTTCGTCGCTAGCATGCAGAGTTAAAACAGATTAGCTTTTAACCACATCCGTCTAATGGGCCATGCAGATGCCCACTGTAAGGTTTCTTCATTTTTGTTGCGCCCGCTTGCGGACAGCGCGATACAGTCAGCACATTGGCATAGGTATACCGCACGTACGTACGTGTTTTTGAGTTAAAGTTTTTTGGTAAAGTTTTTCGGTATACTATCGAAGCCTTGGCGGATGCGACATGCGGGCCACGGCCATCTAGTATTTTACTTGTGTCCACCAGCAATTCATAATTGAAGTCACATACATAGCCTTCGTACCATCTGCAAACAATTTCACCCACTTCATTGGGAGGATGGGAAAGTATGGACAACTTCTGGATGAATCCATTCTTAAGGAGTCATACCTTGATCCTTTCAACAACAGCTGTATGTGCCAATATGCTTGAATAGGTTCACTATAGGAATGAATGGCATTTTTGTGGAATTTATCGGGGTATAAACTTGGAAAAGTCGCGGGAATACTGGACGAAGGCCAGAAGGCCTCCAGTATTCCCGCGACTTTTCCAAGTTTATATCTCCGATAAATTCCAAAAAAAGGCCATTCATTCCTTATAATTCCAGCATTTGAAATAAATTCATCAAGAAAATGTGTTTATTTTCCGTGTTCTTAAGAATTATTTTAACTGCGCCTGACGGTTACGGAAAGTAGTTCGGCATGGGAGTTTACTGGGATATAAATTTCGGACAGAGACTTGCTACGGACCAATCAAATGTTAGGGAATTGTGTCACAATATGTGGTTGAGAAGTGGGGCGGCTTTTGACATTTGTGACCAGTGTAGATCCAGATAAGCCTGTGCATCCACGCAGTTCTGCGCAGTCTGATCAGGAACTGCACTGATCATCATGCAGTCAATTAAACATAAACATATGTCTGCTTCTAACAACCAGTATAGATAAATCTTTATCATGTCACAAGAGTGTGCTAGCAGATCAGGAACTAGATATCCCACAAATGCCTACACACCCCTTCCCTTTTCACAGCCACATATGACGTAGGGCTCTTTTTGTCAGCTGGCTGGTCACATATGTCATACCTTGCCGGGCATCCTAAATCCCACGTCACAGATGTAATTTACTCTGCTACTGGGCGATGTGACAATTGGATTGGGAAAATCTCTGCAAAAGCTGTGTCTAATGGAATTTGATCCCCACGACGTTGATTGTATTCACACAATGCCCAAGACCCTGTGGCCAGTTATTGTGACCGTATACTGTCAGTTGTTGACATTTATTCTATTTCTGACAAATGGGACCTGATGGAATTCACAGAAAATCAAGGTCCTCTTGCATGTTAATTCACACAGTTCGATTATCCCATTTCATGCTGAGGATATGTTGATTTGTTTTTGCGAACAAATATAAATATTTTCTTTATATGTGCTTAGAAGTATATGTTGTGACCACCATTTGAACCGTCTCATTGAGACGGTTCAAATGAGTGGTCACAACATATACTTTCATTGAGAAATAACAAAATAACGATAAAATATTTAAAAAAATCATACCCGTAAAGGTGTATTCCGTATGTAATGGGTTAAGATACTATTGTGTTTCGGATGGTGGAAAGACTAATTCAGTGGCTAAATGGCAAACAGTATATGGTAGTGATCAGATGGTGCAAATTAATGTGCAGGTTGAAATGCGACTAGCGGCGCTTGTCACAAATGTCACAAAAAAATATCACATTTCTCAATCGATAAACCATTAACCGCCGGCTAACATAAGTGAGATTTAACCCATTTCATGCTGAGGATACTCTAATTTTTGTTGAAAAAATTTCATTATTTTGTTCATTCATCGATAAAGGTATATGTTGTTACCACTCATTTGAACCGTTGAGACGGTTCAAATGAGTGGTAACAACATATACTTTCCAAAGGATATAAAGAAAATAGGGATATTTTTCTCTCAAAAGGTTCATACTACTAAAAGTGTATCCCGTCTGTAATGGGTTAAACGTCAGCTGCTATCTTCACTCCAAATGCAGCCAGTTAAATGTGGGATCGAACCCTCTTTTCCGGCCTTAGATGACCTTAGATGACCTTAGCTGTTGATAGGCCGTTAAACACCAATACATCAAATCCAAATGAGACTGCACCTGCACAATTGTGCAGTCAGATCAAGGTCTAGGCTGTGTGTAGTTCTGCCATCGAAACATCATCATTAACAGCATGCTATTAGCGAAGTATGTTGTCTCTCAGAACTGATCAAATAATTGGCAGAGCTTGTCTTGCTGGTCTAACTAAACATGTTTTCTACATTTGCACTCAATTGAACCCTTTCACACCTAAGTAACTGACATGGACTGTTTCATGTTACATTCGAGACTGTTCCATGATGCAGAAAAGGGTGTCATTTTGTAAAAAGTACAAACAAATATCCATAAACGGCTCGTTACGAGCCGGCTCATCATGATCTACACAGTTTGCAAATATTACAAAAGAGGTCTCCAGTGTTGAAAGGGTTAACTCCCGGGTCATGGGTTAGCAATAGAATGAATGAAATATGGCTGATGATAAAGAACCATGTACATATTGCACTCAACAGACAATAATTGCATGCACATACATCAAGATCACTGTGCCCATGCTCTCAGAAAGCAATCGATCATGGCAAACATTCATTCACTACTTAATGAAATGGTATAATTTCTGCATTTGGAGTATGCCTATTTACACCATTTATGTTGCAGAATGTTCAGTGTGGCATGTAAACATTGGAGAGGGTGGACTCTCTTGGCCATCCCTACTTTCAATATTAGAACTTTCACTTTCAAGTACTTATTTTTCAGACTATACCATTTATCAGAAAGGGGTGTTGTTTTTAGAAATAAGAAAATATCCGCAAATTGTGCAGATCCTAATAGTCCGGCCGTCAGAATGAGATTTTGGGCTGAACCTTGTTTTGAATAACATAGTTTTTTTTATTGGCGATTTTACATATCCAGACCATCCACATTTAGAATCCGAGTGATGCCACACTGGCATCCTTCAGCAATTTGAGATATTTTCATAAATCCAAGATGTCAACCAAGTATTAGTTCATGTATTCGCCACTATATGATACATTTATGTATTTAAAACTGCTAGTTATGTGTATTTTTACTACATTTATATTGTAAATAGATCATTTTGTATTTTCAGGAAATCCAAGATGGCCGCCGAATCTCAAAATTTTGCCACATAATTGTTCTCGGATCGCGAACATGTACTATATATTGCCTTTTTTTGCAGATTGGTTCGCAAATACATATAAACATACAGTATTCTGTTTTTGGACTCCGTCCTTTACCATTATACAATCCTTGAACAGCTCCAGAAATATGATGGTTGCTTGTATTTCTCGATATATACAGCTGGTGTATATTTTCTGAAATTGGCAATAATTGTTAAAGTTACAGTTGCGTATAGGCAAAATGTCCTGAGAAAAGAGCATAGCGTTGTTAGACGAAAACAATAATTTGATGCAGCAAAGAGTACAATGATGGTGTTCACATGGGTCTTGAGCAACTGCTGGAGAATGATGACGTCTGTACAGTACAGTGTCACCGTAGTTGTGTGTCAACTTATACGTCATCGCACCACAGGAAGCGTAAATGGAAAGCCACAATGACAACATCCATTCATCCAACAAAAATATCAATCAGTGAAACGTCCATTCGTCTTTAAGCAGCATTGTGTGTTCTGTGGCAATCAATACAATTTAAAAAGTAAGACCCCAAAATCCAAAGCGATGGAGACCGGCTTACCTAGTTCGGCAAAGTGACCAATCACTTAGAGATGCAATAATAGCTAAATGTGACGAGTGCGGGCCCCGAGATGAATGGGCGTGGATGGGGCTATTAGTGACCTCCAAGGACTACTACAAGGACTGTAAACTGAATTTCATGTCGAGTGCTGTTAGGCAAACACAAAAGAGGCTGGTCCAATTGACCTGGCATTTGAATCTCTAGTTGAAGTTATCAAGTCTGATTTGAGTCATGTTTGGAACTTAATAGAGTTGTTTGAAGCATACACAGACAAAGGTGGTCGTATTCTGTCTAAACGCCTCTTGTTGTCCCAATTTTCTGCTCGTTTCGGTGATGACATATTAACATTTCCTGGTGTGGCGAGCATGGTGATGTTCAAGAGTAAGACTGTTACTCTACTAACCCTAGTACCCGATGAAGACGCTGACATCGACATGGCGATTTTGAAAATCAGTAAACGAGTTAGCAAGGAAACAAACGATCTATCCTTGGAAAAGAACTACAATGCCCGGATAGACAAACATATAGCGGAAGAGTCTGTGAGCAATGCGTTCCATAACTTGCTTGCAGCCATATCTCCAAAGCTGTGTACCACTCTGCCTGCATTATGTATTGGTAATATAGTTACAAGTTTGTTGCATAATCAGTCGACTAATTTGCATACTGCTCTCTGGATTATGGTGAGAGATTCCATGTCATTGAATAAGTTCCAAGTAACATACTCTTGTGACGTAATACGTCGCTTCAAAAGGTCAGCTGCAGTAGCGCAAACCACGGACTGGCAGGCATTCATGCTGCAAATGAAGGCTTGGTACAGGTGATAGTTGACAACTTCAATGATGATATTGCCTCTCAAAATGGCCAACTGTCTACCCATTCACTTGCTTTTCTACTAACACAACCGGCGACCATGCATGAAGATAGGGAAGCATCAAATGGAAATTTTTGTCGCATATCCTAGTCTGAAATGGCGGATGTAATAGCTCACAATGTCGACATTGAACGATATAAAGGCGGAAAGAAACCAGAAATGCCAGAAGCAGTCGCAAAGAAGACCACTGAAAGTGATTGCACAAGCTGCTGTATCGCGGAAGAGGGCAAATGAGTTGGACCTCACGTTTTTAAAGACGTACATTCCGAGGATAAATGCCCCGAGTTCAATGGCTACAACACTCGGGTATCATGGGAACAAGATCACACTGAAACCAGAGACGAAAGCGGCTTACCAGCCACTCATAGATATTGTCAGCTGCGGATCTCGACACAATGATGACAGCCTTGGTAGAGGCACAGAGGATGACGGCACAAACAGGACATACGTTCACAGTCTTCACATGAAGCCGACACCATTGTTGTTAAGCAATCAATTATGGCTGCCAATGATAACACTGGCGTATCGGTCTTGTGTGATGACACAGACGTGTTTGTGTTACTACTGTACCACTACTCCGAGCAGAAATTGACATCTCCATTCCTGGTGAAAACTCCAGTGCATGACAGAGCTGTTGTAGATATTCGGGCAACCGTAGCTAAACATAAAGCCATATTACCACAACGTATAGCTGCTCGCGCACTATCGGGATTTTTTTTTGGTATCTGCAAAGGCAAGGTATTGAAGACACTACGGACTGGATACTCACTCTCCCTGTTGGGTGACATAGCTGTCGGAATGCCACATGTCATCGAACAAGCAAGTGCAGTGCATTCATTGTAGCATGCAATGGACAACCGAACTGTGTCACAATGTCTGAAACAGGTCTGAAAGTTTTGGCTCTAAGAATTGGGACTGGAACAGCATCCACTCCGAAACTTAGTTGTCTCCCTCTAACCACTGAAGCGTTATGGAAAGAGGCATTGGGATAACAGCCAAATCCCTTTCACCTACTGTTGTACCCAGCAATGTAGATATTGCGCCTGCAGATGTATTGCGCTCATCAAGTGCTCGTGTGCAACAGACACCCGTGCAACACTATGCAATGTCGGTTTAGCAAATCAAAGCTTGCATGCACTATATTTTGGGCATGTTGTGCAACCAACTGCTGTAATGTTCTTGCTAGTTCGGTGGAGTCGGTTGTCGACATAGAAGTTGAATGAAGGAGACATAAGACGGTCGTTCACATCAAACAAACTATTGCCCGTGTAATGAAGGTTGAAAGGCTCTTTGAACAACACTCAACTAATATACGACTATATGTAGCCCTGTAAGGTCCTCGTGAAGAAATTCTGAACTAAAATTCCGTTGTTTTCTCATGTATGTCTGATGTTGTTCCTGTAAGTCGTTTGCGGATCTGCTCGCTATGGTTGTGTTGGACATCTCGACGCACATGCTTTGATGAATATGTTGCCGTCGCCGTATTACGTTTTCTTATATATATATATACAGTCAAACTTGTCTTAAGCAAGCGGCCATGGGAAAGTCCAAAATTGCTTACTTAATACAGGTGGGTGCTCAATGGAGGTTCATCTTGGACCGACTTACAACTTGTTCCATATAGATTTATATGTACAATTAATGTACAGTCAAACTTGTCTTAAGTTCATATGTACATCATGATATCCAGTGTTTACTTTAATTTTGAATACTCATTGATCTAAGCGGCGCCTATGTCAATTAGAAATGCCAAACACAAAATGCGTCTTTGCAAAAAAAAAAAAAAAAAAAAAATCAAAAAAAAATCGGGATTTCTGAAGCCCCCCCCCCCCCCCCCCCCACCCCCCCCCCCCCCCCCCCCCCCCCCCCTGAATCCGCTACTGGATAATGTGTAAATACAATATGCACAATAGAATGGATTATCAAACGGAACATTTAATAATTTGATGGGTCAATCGCGTGTTTGTTGTTACAAGATGTACCAGTTCGTCCGAAAACCACCAGTTTGTCTGGCATATGTAGTTAGGCCACGGTCAGCATAGCTCGGCTCATAACAGCAGTCCCCATGCCACGCTCGCTATAACTTGCACATTATGATGCATGCAAATTAATCCGTTTAAATTCACTTAAAATATCATTTATGAACTTGGATGTGCATAAATTCTGTATATTTAGTGAATACCAAACTGAATTATCATAAAAACCGGGTTACGTTAACATCGATTAGGAAAAGTTGCATAAGGACGAAACTACGTAGGTACGAAATAGCCGAAATTGTCCGTGATATTTACAGACTTTTTCATGTTTTCTGACAATACAGTTAGCCATATTTGGTTGAAATAAACGCGTGTTTGCATGTGTTTCTTTGTCTGGTTGAGAGTATTCGGAGGGAGTTAACTATACCGGCCTTTACTTATCAGCGATTGGCTGTACTGTATAAATAACTTGGCAACGAGAATAACACGTGTTTTGAACTGACAACTATAGTAGCCAGAAGCAATGTTTGGCCACAGGTGGAAGACTCGGACCAATGACACCGAAAAAATGCCTATTAAAAAAAATCCCATAACCCCACCCACTTGGTCTCATGCATTACCATCTTATATAAAGAAGATGGTAATGTACGAGACCAAGTGGGTGGGGTAATGGCATTTTTTTAATAGGCATTTTTTTGATGTCATATGTCCGAGTCTTCCACCTGTGTGTTTGGCTAGGGGAATTATTGAAACTATCGACCCGTGACTTTTATTGTCACAGCGGGTAGGCATGATTTTAGTGAATCGCGTAATAATGTGATGAAAATTTGGTCAAACAATCGGGTGTCATAAAACAAATTGAAATGGTATTGTAAACAGTTTGGCAGGCCTGCAATTAGCGAGATTTAGGTCACTGGGTGGGAAATGGGGATTACCTGAACGAATTTGGTTCCAGCTTTTTTTTTAGAATTTCCGATATTTTCCGAGAATGGTCGCTAAAACGAGGATTTCGAGTCAAAATGGACGATTCTGCATGGCCGTTGGCCGCGTTAGACAGGTTCACGCTTAATACAGGTTGCATTTAGAGTAATTTTTCATTGGGTTGGGGGGGAATAAAATGGCAGCTTAACGGAGGGAGACGCTTAATACAGGTGGCCGTTAGTACAGGTGCGACTGTATATATATATATATATATATATATATATATATTGCGAAATAAATATATTTGGTGGCCATCTTGGATTTATGCAAATGAGTCCATCTGTCACTTACATCATAAACGTACCCAAACGATTACTTGTGCCCAGTAACCGCATTACAAAGTGTGAAAATTCGTAAATATGCCATATAAGTACAAATATATGGAATAATATTGAAATTTGGTAGCCATCTTGGATTTATGCAAATTAGTCAATATGTTATTTACACATAAACGTTCCCAAATAATTAGTTGTGCCCAATAACCGCTTTGCACAGTTCGAAAATTCGTAAATATACCATGTAAGTGCAAATATGTGGGATAATATTGATATTTGACGGCCATCTTGGATTTATGCAAATATCTCGAATTGCTCAAGGATGCCAGATTCTAAATAGCCTAGACATATAAAATCACCATTAAAAAAAAATATGTTATTCAAAACAAGGCTGGACTATAATGAGACGGCTCGTTACGAGTCGGCTCATCTGGATCTGCACTGTTTGCAAACATTACATAAATAAAGGTCTGTAGTGTGGAAAGGGTTATATAGACATGGCCGGGTGTGGGCGACTGGGCGGGAACATTTGAAAGGCAATTTAATAATGGGAAACATCGTTTTCCACTGATCTCAAGTTGGGCAATTTTTGGGCACATTTTATATATTAACTGTATGTGACTTGCCACCAATAAATACATTCAGTAAGGAAAATGAATAAAGAGCGTGTTGGTGAATGACTTACCTAAAGAATAGACAAAAATATGATGATGCAATACAGCGCAGTAATATGATGTGCGTGCGTCTAGGTTTAATTCACAGTTATGGTCATAGCGGATAATCTTGGAATGTCTGCCAATCATTGAAATTGTCTGGTATTGACAATCGGTTCCTGAAATCAGCGACTGTGTCCGATTAATGTCGACTGTGTCCGATTAATGTCGTCTACAGATTTATTCTAAGGTATCTAATGTAATTTTTCTGAAGCAAAATATTACGCTGTCTGTCGACAGACCTGTAAACAATGATATTGTTAACAGTTACGATGTCGTTAGCCTGTACTGAGCGGAAAAGTGAATAAATAGCAATTATGTGTTTATCCATATGATGAGAGAGCTCTGGTCTCATACATGGCAAAACTGGGTTTATTATAGAAATATATCCCGATAAATTCTCGAAAATATGTGTATTCATTACTATTTCAAACCAATTTCTATTTCAAAGTGATTAAAATGATTTTAAGTCCTGTTTTTATGCCCCACCACGATAGTGAAGGGGGCATTTAGTGTTACCCTTGTCTGTCTGTCTGTCTGCACACCGCTAAGCCCAGGGTCAAGGTCACATACTTGGTGTGTCAAAAACTTGAACGGGTAACTATCTTATAATTTCTGTTTCCTTGCACGGATCTGCTTCATATTTCACACGCATTGCTCTAATGGTCCTCTTACCGCCATGTGACAAATAAACGTTTGTCCCCCATTTCCAATTAAAGTTAGTGATCCATGTTCTAATAACACATTTCTAGTTCATACTTTTTCCAGATTTCTTGAAATGTGTACACCATTGCTCACGTGCGTTCAACATCAAAATCAGTAACATTAAATTTACAATATGATGAAAAGCAAAACATCACTCTTGGAAGCTGAACAAAAGTACCGGTACGGAGACATATTGTTTTTGGCATGGTAATGTCCGCCTGTCTGTCCATCCCAAAAAATTTGTCGCACGTTTCTCTAAAAGTATTTGAGTTAGAGTCGCAAAATTTTACAGTAATATTTGTCATCATGTGAAGTTGCGCACCTGGGGTTTCAGATGCAGATTCATCCAGTATTCGCTGAGTTATGTGGCGATTTTCAACTATTTGAGCTACAGTCTTGAAACCTTATAGGAATATTTGTCATCATGTGAAGTTGCGCACCTGGGTTTTTAGATGTCAATTCATCCAGTATTCTCAGAGTTATGGCCCTTGACTAGTGAAAAGTAGCGTTTTCGAACTTGTGTCCCATATAACTGAAAACATTTTGTCGCACATAACTGAAAAATTGTTTGAGCTACAGTCATGAAATATTTTAGGAATATCTGTCATCATGTGATGTTGCGCACCTGTCGTTTTAGATGCAGATTCATCCAGTATTCGCAGAGTTATGGTCATTGACTTAGTGAAAAGTGGCGATTATCAACTCGTGTCCCACATAACTGAAAAGCTATTAGAGCTACAGTCATGAACCCTTATAGGAATATTTGTCATCATGTGAAGTTGTGCACCTGGGGTTTTAGATGCGGATTCATCCAGTATTCGCAGTCATGGCAATTTTGTCCGCATCACAGATTTTGTCACAAATTTTCATCACAAATTTGTGTCGCGCGTATTTCCAAATTGCGAAATTTTACAGGAATGTTTGTTACTATGTGCAGTTGTTCACCTTGGTTTTTTGGTGCGGATTCATGTAGTATTGGCAGAGTTGTGGCCCTTGACAAGTGATAATTGCATATGGTGTCTCTTTATATTTAATTATCTACCAATATACAGCTAACTTGCGCAGAAAAAGAAGGTAGCTACATATATGATGTTTTTTCCTTAAATCCTAAATTTTCCAAGTCACGATAACATGCAGTGCTGGTGTGGGGGGAGACAAATATTTTTGTCTGAAAAATAATCCTCTAATTTCTATTGCAATATTTTGTTCTTCGCATTTGAAATGTAAAATTGTTACACATGTTCAACTGTTTGGAGTTGCTTTATATATGCGGCTGTTACTGGAGACATGGGGCTTATGGGACTTGTGACCAGTATAGCTCTTGATCAAATAACACACTCCTGTAGCCTGATAACAATCTATACATTACTAGATGCATGATGGGTGCTTCATTGATGTAATGGCGACCAGTGCAGATCCTGATCAGACATGTGCAGATGCACAGGCTGATCTGGATCTACACTGGTCTCAAAACCCCTAAGCTCCATTTCTCCAACCATAGTCTCATGTGCCCGGATGCGGCTACTCGGACCAGTTGAAATGTTCCAAATCGTGTAAGCCATTTTGAGTTGGAACCCTTTTCATGCTGAGGATACGCCATTATGTTTGCAGAAAATCCTATATATTTTCCTTCTGTGCGCTCAGAAGTATATGTCGTGACCACCATTTTAACCGTCTTGTTAAGATGGTTCAAATGAGTGGTAACAACATATACTTTCAGGGAGAAATAACAAAAATAACAATAAAATATTTAATAAATTTCATACCCGTAAAGGTGTGTTCCAAAAGGAATGGGTTCATGAGTTTTTACCAGAGCATATTGGTTATAGGACGATCTCCGTGCAGATCAGCTAAAGCGGACTTCACAACATGGTGTATTCTTTCACATCCAAATTCGACAGATTTGTTTGCAAAACATATGCAATGAAGCTGCCTTATTTACTATTTTTTTTATAACAAATGAGTATTTAAATTCAATAATTGCAGCAGACTATTTGAATGAATAATGTGGCATTCGCTGAAATTACACAGAGCATTTCAAACTTATTTTCAACCGAACTCAGATATCCGGAACAACGGTAAGTCGCCTCCAATTACAATCTAGGTGGCTGTCATTGGATAGTTCAATATGTTCCTTTTTTCGCACCCATTTTGTACCAATGAAAATCATTGATGGGGACTCAATTTTACCTCAATTCGGGTCGTCTTTTTAGGTCACGTACCTTAGCCGAAGGCTCAAGTGAGCTATTGTTTCACCCGTCGTCCGGCAACACTTTTCCGACCTATTCGAGATCTTCTTCTGAACTGCTTCGCCAATGTTAACCAAACTTCACGGGGATGGTCTATATGTGTTGCCCCTTTTCAAATTGTTAAAATGGACGTTGTGGCATATCCAAGATGGCTGCCGTAGAAAAAAGGTTGTCAAATTCTTAGAAATACTCACAAACTGATTTCGGCAAAACTTGGCAGGAATGATCGATAGACAATGCTCGGATTTATTATGCTTTGGTCATGTTATATATCAAATTGTCATCACATCATCCAAGATGGCCGCCAAAAGGTTGTCCTTTTATTATAGACGTCTTTTTCTCGTGAACCACTTGGTCAATGCTGGTCAAACTTTACAGTTATGGTCCGTGGGTGAAGCATTTTTTTAAATATTTGTTACAATGGAGGTCGTCGCATAATCCAAGATAGCCACCATTGAATATTAGGTCGAATTCTTTAAAAAAAATCTTCTTGTTAACTGCCTGACCGTTTCGACGAAACTTGGCACGAATGATCGATAGTCGATGCTCTTTCAGATTTGTTAAAAATGATGACCTCGGGACTGAAACTTTCGTATTTTATGGAAATAATATTTCAGGCTCTGGTGGCAGTACTTTCGGTACTTTGATTGATAAGTGTAGCTCGCTCTCAGCAGCCAACACACTCGCATCCTTTTAAAAATATAAATTATTAAATGTTTATTAATACAGTGGAACCTCTCTAAACCGGACACCCTGGGAGGTCCCCAGGGTGTCTGGCTTAGAGAGGTTTCACTGTAAATCAGGCATTTGATCATTCTGAGCCATATTTGCGTGCTATTCAATCACGAACATACATTATCACCTGATATAAATGACCAAGAAACTCATCAAAAATAATATCACATGTGTTTTCTTGGTGTCCAGTTTAGAGAGGTAAAATCCAATGTATTTGCTGTAAGCATCGGTAATAATTCACTGATTCAAGAGCAAACAGTGTAGCCCTGATCAGGCTGTACAATGTCACAAACTCGGCAGCTTTTTGTTACAGCCAATCATGTGTGACACACAATTTTGGTACGCTGATAATTGAATTACCAAATTGAATACCAAATTATCTCCCCTGATTATAACTGTCTGGGAATAATGGGAGTAAATAATTAGATATATCTCGACTTCTCAGAATTTGATTAAATAATTGCAGTCTTGTGAAACACTAATTTTGATAACTTGACTGAGTGATTTTATTGAATGCAGTCTCTTGATTATGTTCCAACTGAAGTCTCTTGTAGCATACAGGGCTCCAGATAAGCTGCGTATTTGCTTAAATACCCAATTAAAATTGCCAAAAACCCAATTGAAATCAGAAGTAGCGAGTATGAAAAAGGAAACAAATTTTATGATACCTTTATCATTCTGTGGAAAACAATAAACAGACCACAAATATAGCATATTTTTCTTATTTTATAAGAAAACACATCTTGGTATTTCATTAGAATTGTCTCCAAGGAGACATAGAATTGTCTCCAAGGAGACAATGAAATGCCAATATATGTTTTCATTTCGAAGAAAACTATTCAATAACTGCTGTCTGTTGATGTGTAAACTGTAGTGTGACTTTATTTTACCCAATTAAAATTTTGAACTACCCAATTGCTTCAGAAATGATGGAGTAAAAATTCTCTATTACTAATTCCTTATATGAAGCCCTGGCATATATACATACAGCCTGTGTTACGCTCATTTTGTAGTTCAATAAAGACGAACAATAAATAATGGAAAGGATAGTTTATTTGATTCCTGCGGTTATTGGGGAGAGAGTGTTCTTTAAATGCATATTTTGATGAGAATTTGGAGCCAATGTTTACAAACTTGCCCTAGGGACCAAACGGAATTGTGACTGTGACTGGAGAAATAGCTCCTGCTAAAATAGTACATTCCTGTAGCGTGACGATCTATATGGCTTGCTAGAATCATGATGCGTGTTTCATTGCTGGAATGGCAAACATTGCAGATCCTGATCAGTCTGTGCGGATGCACAGGCTGATCTGGATCTACACTGGTCACAAAATCCATTAGCCTCATTTCTCCAGCCACAGCTAAATTAAACTGCCAATAGTGCAATACCATGCTGAGTAATGTTCATCACATGCATCTGCTAGTTGGGCCCACTTTCACTTACATTTTCATTTGTCTCCACTACCACTGGGGGCATTTTGTGCAGATACCAATGGAAATTTACTAGTACACAATGTCAGTACCGTATTCTTGCGATTATAGGTCGCAAGAGTGCATAAGACGCACCCCTATTTTCAGTCCAAAATCTGGGGGAAATGTCTACATGAGATTATAAGACGCACCCAATTTTCCTAACAAAATGAAACAAAAAAATGAAAAAAAGTCGCCAAGTTGTTGTTATTTATTCCCCCACATTGTTTTTTTTATTCGTACCTTGGACGTTTTTGTCTGTATTTTCCCCATCATAGTTTGCTATGTCCGTAATTTGCCGACTCTATGTCCGTGATTACCCGGTCCGTATTTCACCGTTTTCTAGTATCTTCAATTACAACCGTGAACTCGGTAGTACACGCTTCACTATAACACGTGCTCGGTTAGTACACGTTTGTGCATTGGCTCCGATTTGTTTGCCTATTTGTATATCAAAATCGTGTTAAATGTGTAACAGACTATTGTCATAAATCGTGTATATTTGCGATCATATTGCTGCCGAAAGTGGTTATTATATTGTTAATTATTACCTCTTTTCAACACCATTTACGGAAACTATTTTCGAAATCAATATCGGCCGAAATATGGTGACAGATCTGCGTGCGTATAACCAGTGTTTTTTTAACCGTTCCTTTCTGAATACACATTCACGGATATGAAATTTATTAAATATTTTATTTTTATTTTTGTTATTTCTCACTGAAAGTATATGTTGTCACCACTCATTTGAACCGTCTCGACGAAACGGTTTAAATGGTGATCGCGGCATATACTTCTGATTGCATAGAAGGAAAATATTTTATTTGAGGATTTTCCGCAAACATAAGCGTATCCTCAGCATGAAATGGGTTACTGATTGCCCCCATGATGCAAGGATGAAAGCCACACGTTCGCCACATTTGCGGCACACATCAAAAAGCGTGTTGACCAATTAGTGCAATTTCAAAACATAGCCTAAAGGTCACACAGTTTACAGCTCGTGCTGAATGATGACATAAGATAATAGCACCTGTTGAAACGGTTGGGTGTTATCGATTTTTTTCCACAAAGCAACACACAACTTTCGCCTACAGTATGTAATATTTCAAAATCAGTTGTATCTTCCGTAAATGACGCTGAAAGCAGCCTATAGCTATGACGAATTTGCATTGTCCGCTGACGTTAATTATAATTTTTTAAATAGAGATTGGCGAACATTGTAAACCATGTGCAGACTATACGCGAATCCACCGCCTGGTCTGGCCGCTAATGCAATAAGCCGGGATTTGTCAGTGATAAAGACCCAATTCACATAAACACGTTTGCCGTGTCATAAATAGAGTCTGGTTCTCGTAGTATTGTTTCACTGGAACGCATTAGACAGGGTACCAGTTTAGTGACGAATACGAAACGGACGTCAGCAACCGCGTGTGTTGATATTTGATATGGCTTTGTGTTGTAAATCTTGACACGCGGTGTGTTTGATGTCGGCCAGCTGACTTAGGCTTGCCATTTTCATCAGCATCTTGTAAACACACAGTTTCGAAACTAATGATGGAGTTTTATAACTTTCGTGGAATTGCATTATGCATATTGGGATTTACCGTTAATGGCGTCATGCAATATTTTTCACGGCAAAATGACACCGACCGATATGGGACCGGTGAATGTTTTCAAAAGATAATTAAAATGATAGAGGCAAGATTGTGATTCGGCAGAGAAAATGTCGACCGGATCTGATCTTGGTATACACTGTTCGCATTCGGTATAGAACATGTGTACCGAATGTGACACAATTGGCCGGAACGAGTAAGGCGCGAGTAAAGGCGCGAACTGTTTAGAATACGAAACCAATATTCCAATACCGGATTTTACCCCAAAGACTAACAACAACAACAAATATAGGAACGCATTTTATTTTTGGTCGTTTATGTCAATATTTCGGGTGGAAAAAAATGCTCATGTATCTACATGTATTTATAAGACGCAGGGGCTTTCTGGGATACAAATCTGAGTACAAAAAATGCGTCTTATAATCGCAAGAATACGGTATTGCTGTCGTCATAATGGTGATTCGTTCAGGAGTTATAAAAAAACAACATAAATGGATGTAAAATTTCTCGCAACAATTCCTGACTGGTTAACCCTCGCTACGTGGGAGACGAAAATTTGTCGTCTGCTGTTTTTCATTTTTGCCTATTCTCATGCACTGTCAAAACAGGTTTTAATAAAAAAATATTGAAAATAAAACATTTCCAGCAGACGACAAAATTTAATTCATCGTAGTAAGGGTTAATGCTATTACACCAGTAATATTTGGTGGGTAGTTATAAAGTAATTTTCTGGTATATCTGTACTTAACCCTTAGAATGCGGAAACCGAAAATAGTCTTCTGCTGATGATAATTCATATTTTTTCTTTTCTCTCAGTAAAAACATGGTTTGGCAGCATTTTAGAATCATTTCCATTGGACAGCATTTTAGAATCATTTCCATTGGAAATGATTCTAAAGTGCTGCCAAACCAAGTTTTTGATGAGAAAAAATGAAAATAAAAATTATTCAGCAGACGTCACTAATTAATTCAGAACTGTAAGGGTAATTGCACCTATCAATGTATTCCCCACCCAGGGGAGTTGTGGGGAAATCCCTGTGGTTAGACGTTTTCTAAAATAGACAGTCTAATTCCTGCATCTAGGAATTAAATATATCTGTCTATTTGAGTGGGTGGTGGTCCGGTGAACGCAACGGCGTAAATAGACGGTGGGGATTCCACCTTATAGGAATTTACGATTTGCCTGGTTTGGCCCTCGTGTACGTTTTTACCTTTTGCTCTTTTGTTACCTGGGAGTTGAATTGGGTTATTGCCCATTATAAAAGTAGTAAGATTATTACTAATCCTACTGCTTTTGGGAGGGGGCCAAGTGATTCTGGTGTGACAAGTACCTGTCACGAGATCAGGATTATTCTGATTTCAGGGCTGAATATATAGTTTTTTTTATTGTCAATATTCAGTTCTGATTTGGGAATTTCCCCCCCATTCAAGTACATGTACATGTAATTGTACAGGTAATATATGGGATTTAGTACTAAACCCATTGAGCCTTAAATGACCTTAGCTGTTGATAGGCCATTTATAAACCCCAACAAACGAACAAAAACAAACAATAACTTGTCTATTTGATGAGCATCCAGGCAACATTTTGACACAGAAACAATATGGATATATATAAAAATCTGAATGTGTTGATTAATTTCCTCTGTATGCCCGAGAAGACATCGCTAAGTAGAGCTTATGTTGTCACCCCGGCGTCGGCGTCACCGTCACGTCACGCCTTGGTTAAGGTTTTTAGTCAACCTTGTATATGGAATACTACTGGCCCTACACCCACCATACTTGCACAACTTCATCTCCTAGTGATGTACAGCAATAACCCCTGATCTATATTTGACCTTGACCTACATTTCCTCTTGAATTAATTCCCCTTGGTTAAGGTTTTTAGTCAACCTTGGTTAAGGTTTTTAGTCAAGCTTGTACATAGAATAATATTGTGCATACAGACACCATACTTGGACAACCATTTCTCATAGGGATGTACATCAATAACCCCTGATCTATATTTGACCTTGACCTACATTTCCTCTTCAATTACTTACTTAATTCTTGGTTAAGGTTTTTAGTCAAGCTTGTATATGGAATACTCCTGGCCCTACACCCACCATACTTGGACAACTTCATCTCCTAGGGATGTACATCAATAACCCTTGATCTATATTTGACCTTGACCTACATTTGACCTTGACCTACATTTCCTCTTGAATTACTTAGTTAATTCTCTTTGGTTAAGGTGTTTAGTCAAGCTTGTAGATGGAATACTCCTGGCCCTACACCAACCATACTTGGACAACTTTATCTCCTAGTGATGTACATCAACAACCCCTGACCTATATTTGACTTTGACCTACATTTAACCTTGAATTACTTAGTTAATTCCCCTTGGTTAAGGTTTTTAGTCAACCTTGGTTACGGTTTTTAGTCGAGCTTTCTACATGGAATACTATTGTGCATACAGACACCATACTTGGACAACCTATTCTCATAGCAATGTACGTAAATAACCCCTGATCTATATTTCACCTTGACCTACATTTCCTCTTGAATTACTTAGTTAATTCCCCTTGGTTAAGGTTTTTAGTCAAGCTTGTATATGGAATACTACTGGCCCTACACCCACCATACTTGGACAACTTCATCTCCTAGTGATGTACATCAACAACCCCTGACCTATATTTGACCTTGACCTACATTTAACCTTGAATTACTTAGTTAATTCCCCTTGGTTAAGGTTTTTACTCGACCTTGGTTAAGCTTTTTACTCAAGCTTGTACGTGGAATACTATTGTGCATACAGACACCATACTTGGACAACCTTTTGTCATAGTGATGTACATCAATAACCCCTGATCTATATTTGATTTTGACCTACATTTCCTCTTGAATTACTTACTTAATTCTCTTTGGTTAAGGTTTTTAGTCAAGCTTGTATATGGAATACTCCTGGGCCTACAACAACCATACTTGGAAGACTTCATCTCCTAGTGATGTACATCAATAACTCCTGACCTATATCTGTCATTGACCTACATTTAACCTTGACTTACTTACTTAATTTCCCTTTGTTAAGTTTTTTAGTCAACCTTGGTTAAGGTTTTTATGCAGGCCGCAGCCACCTTCTTTGTCAAGCTATGTGTACATCGACAACCCTCGTAGTCGAGCTATGCTGTTCTCCTACAGCTCTTGTTATCTTGCCTTATTTCTCGATAAAAACATGGTTTGTCTGGAGTGTGATTGCAAAACTACGGTGCTCGTTTTCGAGAGGTGCTAGACCAGGTGGTGATCAAAAGAACGTCATAATACGCAGCACGCATATGTCTTCATTACATGACCTGTATCTTTTTTACCCTCGGAAGGTCACTGAATCTCATCGATGGTTCAAATGAGTGGTCACAACATCGGAATAAAATATTTCAAACCGAAATGTAGGCTCCAGATAAGTTTTGTATCGAAATATTTCAAATTCTATGTATTTTAATTTTACAAATGTATTATTTATTTTCTTCCTTATTAAATAGGGAACAAATGATAAAAAAAATAAAACAAATAAAAATAATTCACTTATTTGAGCTGCAAAAAGCTTTTTGCAGCTCAATTAAGTACATTTTCAACTTTATTACAGTACAGTCGAACCTGTGCTAACGTCCACCTGGGAATATCGGCCACCTGTCCACAATGGTCAGTTAAAAATCCACCCGTCCAATTTTGTTTTTATAAGACCTTGGCCACCCCCGAACTATGACAAGTGGCCAGCGTTTTTCATTCCCACGCGGCATTTTTGTATGTGAATAGCGGCCATGTCACATTTTTGTCGGCAAACAAATTTACCTTGCCCATATCGGTCGGTAATTCCCGATATATGTATATGTGTCGCGTATTCCAATATGCATCATGCAATTCCACGTAAGTTATAAAACTCCACCATTAGTTTGCAAACTGTGTTTACACGATGCTGATTCGTCTAAAGTGGCAAACCTAAGTCAGCTGGCTAACATCAAACACACCGCCGTGTCAAGTTTTACCATGTGTAAATTTCACCCGCGGGGCACAATTTAGCCATATCAAAGATCATATAAACGGATGCTGACGTTAGTCTCGTATTTGTCACTAGACTGGTACCCTGCTTGATGCATGCCTAGCGAAACAATACTACCGCGAACCAGTCTAACATGACATGACAAACATGTTCATGTGAATTGGGTTTCTATGTCTGACAAATCCCGGCTTATTGCATTAGCAGCCAGACCATGCAGTGGATTTGCGTAGTCTGCCCATGGTTTACAATAATCTATAATTGAAAACATCATAATTACATCAGCTGACAATGCAAATTCATCATAGACTGCTTAAATATTCGGGCTTGATCAGGATATACATTGGACATAAATCAAACAAGCCTGGTGTTCTCTGCTGGTTTGGATACCCATCTTGCGTGCATCCATTACTCAACTTGACACATTCAATGATTTTTTTTTTCATTACAAAAAATCGCGGTTTTCACAGGCCGCGTCACATAGGATATCGTTTTAATAAAGACGATGTAACTGTTATTAATGATGGCGTGAACTTGAGAATAAGAAAAATACTAATGGTCATGCTAATTAAACCAGAGCTCCAGATAAGCTGCATATTTGCTTAAATACCCAATTTATAATTGCCAAAAACACAAATGGAATCGGAAGTAGTGAGTATCAAACATCAATACAAATTTTGTAGTACCTTTATCATGCTGCAGAAAACAATAAACAGACCACAAATATAGCATATGTTTCTTGTTTTCCATGAAAACACATCTTGGTATTAAGACATGTGTTCATTTCGAAGCAAACTATTCAATAATTTCTGTCTGTTGATGTGTAAACAGTAGTGTGATTTTATTTTACCCAATTAAAATTTTGAAATACCCAATTGCTTCAGAAATGATGGAGTGACAATACTCAATTACTAATTCCTTATCTGAAATACCCAATTGCTTCAGAAATGATGGAGTGACAATACTCAATTACTAATTCCTTATCTGGAGCCCTGAGCAAGCCGCGGGATATACTTATCATGAAGAGATTTACTTCCCTTTGAATATAATTTCCTAAGCGAGGCCAGTTAAAAAACAATAACAATAAAATAAGATGACATAACAAAATAAATTTAATGGACTAATTTTGCCATTTTTATGCAATTTTTAATTGATAAAAAGCAGACCCACTCCACCATCGTGCAATAACGAATCGTCAGGTAGAAGTTTATATATATATACAGCCAAGATGTTTTCTGTGCATGCATATAGATACAATAGAATTCAAACTGGCCGACTTTGTTATGAAACTGGGAAAAAGTTTGACCCTTGGAACAACGGCCACTTTGACCAATTTCCTTGGCTGGCCATAATGTTCACAGGTTCGACTGTATTTTCACTACTCGATTTGAAAATCCATGCCCATTTTTGCATTGCTGTGGGTATTTTGTACTGCCACTTTTGATGATCAATGCGTATTCTGCTAAAATAAATGTGTAAAATACACCAATACACACCTTATCTGGAGCTCTGCCCAACTATGTATTCCGAATGTCATGTGTTGGTCAAGTGTGCATGGCGTGCAATACCTACAGTGCACCTGGGAGGCAAAGTTTGGATTTAGTGACCTTCTGGCGTCACTGCAAAGTCTTACCACAAAATCAATGGTATGCAAGCTGTTGTCATCTTTGATTATAACAACCACTGTATGCATATCACCTGACCCTCGTAACCTTATGGAAACATTGATGTATTAATAATTAATAGAAATATCATGCAAAGTGTGCACAGCTGTCGGAATATGGTAATAAAACAATGATTCACAGCAAGTAATAGAGGTGGCTGCAGGGAAATATGGAGCAACAAGTCATTCTGTTTTAATAGCTAACTATCTCGGCCCTGTTGCTCAAAACCTCTTGTTAGCTTAACTCTTTGCATGCTGGGAAACTTGTGGTCTATAAATAGTTCAAAACTAGCGGACAAGAATTCATAATATTTTCTTATATTTCTCCCCGTAAATATCATGAATATGTCTTGAAATTTCATTAGAATTGAGTCCTGAGGACTCAATTCTAATGAAATTTCAAGACATATTTACAGAGAGAAATAAAACATATACTCCTAATTCGTTTGGCGGACAATGTTAAGGATTTAACAGTCTGTTAAGCTAACAGAGGTTTGGAACAACTGGGTCCTGATCACTGACCACATACATTATGACCAATAATACATTATATGCTTTTCGTTTCAAAATTAGAACTATTTTTGCTGCTATGTGGCTGTGACTGGAGAAATAGGGCTTATGGTATTTATACCCCCCGCAACGAGTTGTGGGGGGGTATACTGGAGTCAGGTTGTCCGTCCGTCGGTCCGTACGTCCGTGCGTCCGGATAAACTTAACATCAGAGAAATATTGTTATAACTTATATTTCCTTCATCTAAAATGCTTCATATTTCACACATGCATTCCTGTAAGGCTCTACTACCATGCTGTGCCAAATCCACGACCGTCCAACCCCCGCAGATCCCAAGGTCAAGGTCAAATACTTAGTCCGTAAACTTAACATCAGAGAAATATTGTTATAACTTCTATTTCCTTCATCTAAAATGCTTAATATTTCACACATGCATTCCTGTAAGGCTCTACTACCATGCTGTGCCAAATCCACGACCGTCCAACCCCCCGCAGATCCCAAGGTCAAGGTCAAATACTTAGTCTCTTTACAAAACTTAACATCAGAGAAATATTGTTATAACTTCTATTTCCTTCATCTAAAATGCTTAATATTTCACACATGCATTCCCGTAAGGCTCTACTACCATGCTGTGCCAAATCCACGACCATCCACCCCCGCTGTACCAAGGTCAAGGTCAAATACTTAGTCTCTTTACAAAACTTAACATCAGAGAAATATTATAACTTCTATTTCCTTCATCTAAAATGCTTAATATTTCACACCATGCATTCCCGTAAGGCTCTACTACCATGCTGTGCCAAATCCACGACCATCCAACCCCCGCTGATCCCAAGGTCAAGGTCAAATACTTAGTCTCTTTACAAAACTTAACATCAGAGATTGTTATAACTTCTATTTCCTTCATCTAAAATGCTTAATATTTCACACATGCATTCCCGTAAGGCTCTACTACCATGCTGTGCCAAATCCACGACCATCCAACCCCCGCTGATACCAAGGTCAAGGTCAAATACTTAGTCTCTTTACAAAACTTAACATCAGAGAAATATTGTTATAACTTCTATTTCCTTCATCTAAAATGCTTAATATTTCACACATGCATTCCTGTAAGGCTCTACTACCATGCTGTGCCAAATCCATGACCGTCCAACCCCCGCTGATCCCAATGTCAAGGTCAAATACTCTTTACAAAACTTAACATCAGAGAAATAAGTTATAACTTCTATTTCCTTCATTGAAAATTCTTATTATTTCACTTCTGCATTCCTCTAAGGTTGTACTATCATGCTGTGACAAATCTACGACTGTCCAACCCCGCTGATCCCAAGGTCAAGGTCACATACTTAGTCTCTTTACAAAACTTAACATCAGAGAAATATGTTATAACTTCCATTTCTTTCATTGAAAATACTTAATATTTCATATGCTGTGACAAATGCCCGCTGATCTCGAGGCTGATCTCACGTCACATAATTACCGTATAACCTCGACTTAACGCCCCCCTCCTAATAAACGCCCCCCCCCCACCTCCCCCCCCCCCCCCCCCCCCCCCCCCACCCCCCTCCCATATAAAAAAAAAATATTTTTTTTTTTTTTTACCCCCCCCCCCCCATGACCGGCCAAAATAAAAAAAAAAAATAATTTTTTTTTTTTTAAACGACCAATTTCAAACCAAAAATCCTTAAATCCTTTTTTGTGTTTGAAATGGCAGGTCCTTGGTAATTTTAATTTTTTTTTTATTTTTTTTTTTTTTATTGGCGGTCCCCCCCCCCCCCCCCCCCCCCCCCCCCCCCCCCCCTTGGTATTTTATTTTTTTTTTTTTTTATTTTTTACTGGCTAATAAACCCCCCCCCCCCCCCCCCCCCCCCCCCCCCCCCCCCCCCCCCCCCGCTCCCCCCCCCCCACAAATATATAATTTTTACAATGACCCGCCAATTTCAAAACACAAATAATCCTTAAATCCTTATTGTGTTTGAAATTGGCGGTCCTTGGTAATTTTATTTTTTATTTTTTTTTTATTTTTTTTTACTGGCTAATAAACGCTCCCCCCCCCCCCACCCCCCCCCCCCCCCCCCCCCCCCCAAAAAAAAATAAAAAAAAAACAAAAAAATTAAAAATAATTTTACCAATGACTGCCAATTTTCAAACACAAATAATCCTTAAATCCTTAGTTTGTGTTTTGAAATTGGCGGTCCTTGGTAATTTTATTTTTTATTTTTTCTTTTTTACTGGCTAATAAACGCTCCCCCCCCCCCCCCCCAAAAAAATTTAAAAAAATAGCAATAATTTTACCAATGACTGCCAATTTCAAACACAAATAATCCTTAAATCCTTATTTGTGTTTGAAATTGGCGGTCCTTGGTAATTTTTTTTTTTCTTCTTTTTTTTTTTTTTACTGGCTAATAAACGCCCCCCCTCCCCCTTTTGTAAAATAAAATGTAATGCCTCCGGGGGAGTTAATTCGAGGTTATACGGTAGTCTCTTTACAAAACTTAACATCAGAGAAATCGGTTATAACTTCTATTTCCTTGCTCGGATCTGCTTCACATTTCACACACTCATTGCTCCAATGGACCTCTACCACCCTGTGACAAATTCACGTTCATGCCGCTCGCGCTAATCCCAGAGTCAAGGTCACAAGCCCACACACTTGGAAATTTGTACATATTTTAGGGGTACCTGGGCCCACGCGGGGGGTATTCCGTAAGCCTCGCTTACTGACCAATCTAGTTGTGACCTGGGTGTAACTTCTGAACAAATAGCACACTCGTGTAGCCTGATAATGATCTATATTGATTGTTAGAAGCATGATAGCTTGACGAACAGTGCAGATCCTGATCAGACTGTGCAGACGCACTGGTCTACACTGGTCGCAAAGCCCATAAGCCCCATTTCTCCAGTCACAACCACATAATTATGTGATTTCTCAAACAATTTCACATGTTAGCCTCTCTGAAAAGATATAGCGTTGAATTTTATTTATCAGGCATTAGGGTTATTACGGTACATGTTTTATTTGCCAGTCTAATACACTTGATATCAATGGCGTTATTGTCCTCATCAACCTCTTCAGGTGGATGATTCAAGGGAAGGCAAATTACTTATCAAACATTTATTCGGCATATCTTTTCTTATGCCTCGTATGTGATAGCAAGGGGGGTCATACTACTTTGCTATTGACGTTCCATATGCTGAAGCATGTTCAGATTTGTTAAATATAAATAAAAATGAAAGTCAAATTCTTGAATTACATCACCTGAATTACGAAATAACGGTCTCATAGTAACAAAACTTAGTTGAAACATAATCCAACAACAGATAATGCTCTTTCAGATTTGTTAAATTGGTGGTCCTAATGTCGAAAATGGGTTTGCCCTAAATGGGTCAAATAGTGTTAATTTTCGGACAGAAGTGATCATGTTGAATATCAAATTGTATGTAATGATCATTTTGATGCAGATGTTCAGCTGGACTGACCAATGCTCTGATTGTAAGGGTTGACATAGTGTGTCATTAACTCTTTGCATGCTTGCGTTGAAAATAACATCAACAAATTACGAGTATGTTTCTTATTTCTCTCTGTAAATATGTCTTGGAATTTCATTAGAATTGCGTCCTCTGGACGCAATTCTAATGAAATTCCAAGACATATTCATGATATTTATAACGAGAAATAAAAGAAAAAATCATGAATTGTCATCTGCTATTTTTGAACTATTAATAGCTCACAAAATTCCCAAAAGAGAAAGAGTTAAAATATTGCCTCAGATAATAAAAGTATACATATCAGGAGCTAGAAATGCCACAAATACCATATGCCCTATTTCACGTGTTATGGCCACAAATGTGGAGGTGACTGGAGAAATGGGGCTCTTATGGGGTTTGCAACCAGTGGAGGTCCAGATCAGCCTCACCTTGGGCATTACAAATACTTTCATAGTATTTCCATTACCCACTGGTCTGTTGGATGAGACTTTAAACTGTGGTCCCGTCCATATGACCCTAGCTGTTGGTGGGACGTTAAACCCATTCACTTCCACTTCCAGATCAGCCTGTGCATCCACACAGTTTGATCAGGATCTACACGTTTCGTCATTTCATCTATAAAACATTCCTCACGCTGCTAACAAGCAATATATATATCATTATCAGGCTACAAGAGTGTGCCATTTGATCAGGAGCTATACAGTGGGCCGTTTCACTAAACTTTGTAGGACTAAAATGTTCGTAAGTGCAAACTTATGATATTCTGTAAATCTCACATTAACAATGTTTTGTTGTAAACAATTATTGGATTTACATTTATTGAGCATAGGCTGCATATGCAGCCTGTGCTCAATAAATGTAAATCCATAAATTGAAATTTCCAGACGATCCTAAATTTGCACTTACGAACATTTCAGTCGTACAAAGTTTAGTGAAACGGGCCCCAGGTTCACAAGTCCCAATTTCGCCAGTAACGGTCACCATGTACAAAACCAAGTTTTATAGCATTGGTAGTTTTTATCCATTACTCTCAAGAAACTATAATGAAATAGATCAATATTAATTCCCAATTGCGTGACGTATTGTTAGAAATTAATTACTAGCACAAATGTATATATAACTTTTGAAAAGAACTGCATGTGTCGTGTGGTTGTTTGAAATACTCGCTGAACTAGGATGAAAATTGGATTGGTTCTTCTATTCTGGCCACGTTTAGGCACAATGCATTAACCTAAATACGTAGTTCATTCCGGGTGACAAACTACATTTTCTGTCTCTATCTGTGAACAATTAATGAAAATGTTTAACCATGGTTAACCATAGTCTGCTGTGTAATATGGTTATAATTATGTGGCTGTGACTGGAGAAATGGGGCTTATGGGTTTGCGACCAGTGCAGATCCCGATCAGTCAGGAGTGAGCTATTTGAACAGGATCTACACTGGTGCAAATCCCATACATTTCTCCAGCCACATATCAGGGGCGCCAGAAGCAAATACATATTGGGGAGGCGAATGTCGACCCGAGCGAAGTGAACGAGTGGTAGGGGGGTCTGGGGGCATGCCCCCCCCCCCTCCCCCGATTTTGTTTTAATTCTAGATGCCATTTCCTGCATTCTGCTGCATTTAAGATACAACTTTAATAGGTATCTCATACACATTTTTGTAGATTATGTTTATACCCAAACAAAGTTTGTTGGGGGTATATAGGAGTCAGCTTGTCGGTCGGTCGGTCGGTCGGTCGGTCGGTCGGTCTGTTGGAAATTCCCTTCCGCTCTATATCTTCTACACCGATGCATGGATTATCAAATGGCTTGGCACAAATGTTTGTCATGATGAGAAGGTGTGTCGCGATCAATAACCACGCATCTACGTCCAAGGTCAAGGTCACAGTTGAAGGTCAAAAGTCAAACCTATAGAAATTCCCTTCCGCTCTATATCTTCTACACCGATGCATGGATTATCAAATGGCTTGGCACAAAATGTTTCTCATGATGAGAAGGTGTGTCGCGATCAATAACCACGCACCTACGTCCAAGGTCAAGGTCACAGTTGAAGGTCAAAGGTCAAACCTATAGAAATTCCCTTCCGCTCTATATCTTCTACACCGATGCATGATTATCAAATGGCTTGGCACAAATGTTTTCTCATGATGAGAAGTGTGTCGCGATCAATAACCACGCGCCTACGTCCAAGGTCAAGGTCACAGTTGAAGGTCAAAGGTCAAACCTATCGAAATTCCCTTCCGCTCTATCTTCTACACCGATGCATGGATTATCAAATGGCTTGGCACAAATGTTTCTCATGATGAGAAGGTGTGTCGCGATCAATAACCACGCACCTACGTCCAAGGTCAAGGTCACAGTTGAAGGTCAAAAACATTGAAATTCCCAAATGGCTTGGCACAAATGTTTCTCATGATGAGAAGGTGTGTCGTGATCAATAACCCCGCACCTACGTCCAAGGTCAAGGTCACTGTTGATGGTCAAAGGTCAAACCTATTGAAATTCCCTTCCGCTCTATATCTTCTACACCGATGCATGGATTATCAAATGGCTTGGCACAAATGTTTCTCATGATGACACTGGGGGTAAGGTGATATCCGTAACTGCAGTTACGGACATCCCAAGATGGCGCACGTGAAACGAGGTAAGTTGAAATATCGCGATTTTCGACTGTTTACGCTTCGTGCATTTAATGGCATTCGATTGTTAGCTCAATATGTGTATATACTATGATTTTAATGCCTATGTATTCCCCAAATGTTGCTTATTCCGCTTTTATAGACTTTTGAAATTTCACCGATGATACGGGTAACAGAGCGCAGAGAAAATTAATGAGATGGGTAACTAGAGGCAATGAGATGGGTAATTGTCACACGATCTCCGAAACTGAGCTGTCGTTAATAAACGTACCCTGTGTTATTTGCTGTTTGTTGAGAGGATTTTAGCAGTTGCTCTCTATACACATCAATAAATCATGTATGTGATATTGTTAGTAGACACAAATGCCTGATACAGTTACTTATTATCATTTACGAAACATAATAAATAATTTTCCGTATGGGATGTCCGTAACTGCAGTTACGGATATCACCTTACCCCCAGTGATGATGAGAAGGTGTGTCGCGATCAATAACCACGCACCTACGTCCAAGGTCAAGGTCACAGTTGAAGGTCAAAGGGCAAACCTATTGAAATTCCCTTCTGCTCTATATCTTCTACACCGATGCATGGATTATCAAATGGCTTGGCACAAATGTTTCTCATGATAAGGTGTGTCGCAATCAATAACCACGCACCTACGTCCAAGGTCAAGGTCACAGTTGAAGGTCAAATGTGAACTACAATGGAATCGGACGGCGACATTTTATCGCAAATAGCGATAGGGTTGGAAAATGAATATTTGGAACATACATCGTTAGATAACAGTGTCGAAAACATCGTTCTTTCCCAGGCAGTGGATAACATGGACAAATTCGGCTTTGCTGACATGGGAGTATCGCAAACAATGGATTACTACAAGGAGATGTGTCAATCAAATTCAGAGGAGGGTTTAAATGAGTGGTCATAACCTGTACCTTCATTGAGAGGAACAGCCGTGCAATAATTGCCGTGCGTGTAAGTGCCCATACGTTTCAGATACACGCACGGCAATTATTGCACGGCATCTCATTAAATTAGGCTCCACCCCTTTAGTTACACCACATTCTAAGGTCCACCCCTTTAGATACACAGAACAACAATTTGGTATTGAAAATTATAGCAGGTGCGAGTATAATGCTGAAGGTCTTTGGGCTATGATACAATTATAACATATTGTATCTGTATAATATTGGTATATTATGTATAGGTGACCAGAAAAGCACTGTAGTTGTAAATGTCTGAACCTGGTAGATCATTGTATCTGGGTGAATATTCTAATGATATTTCACACATAGATATTTCAGATGTTTTTTTATGAACACTTTTCAAGGGTAAACTTATTTGCCTGACAAGTGAATCATACGTGATCTATGCATTATAATAGTTTACCATATGATCTGACTTCAAATTATTACACTTGGGTACACTACTAAGGCGAATTTTACACTTATATTTTTTTATAATTCCATTTAAATTGACACTACAATTATTGTAAATACATAATGTGAAGTGCAAAATAACTTGTATTGAATAATTTTACTTGTGAAACTGATTATTTTGATAATGCTGATGGCAGGTTTGTCTGTTACAGCCTACCGAGAAAAGGGACCCTAGCGCATTTGCAAACATGGCAAATCCTGGTCCTTATGCGCAAGCCTTTATGTTCGGATTGGACTGTTATCATTATCCCCTCGCCGATAGAAAAGAGGGGATATAGCGTTAGTCCATGTACTTGTGTACGTCCGTACGTGCATGTACGTGCATTAGTAACACCCCTTTCATTTTTCAATAAATTTGTAAAGCGAGCTTTTATTTTATTAAGGCTGCCAGTGCAACCATGTTCGACCATGTTTTTTTATTAGCTCACCTCATGTCAGCTATTGTTACCGCAATGTGTCCGTCGTCGTCGTCCGTGAACATTTTCAAACGTCTTCTCCTCGGTAACCATTGGGCCTATAGTCACCAAACTTTATGGCCATGATCCTTAGGTAGGGGGATTACAAAATTGTTAAAATGACGTCATTACGTAATCCAAGATGGCCACCATCTAAAAATAGCACAAATTCTTCAAAAATCTTCTCAAGAACCGCCAACCGGATTTCGACAAAACTTGGTAGGAATGATCGATGTACAATGCTCTTTCAAAGTTGTTAAAATGGTGACCCCGGGGTCAAAAATGGGCATGGCCCGTGTGGTCAAATATGGTCATGTCATATATGAAATCGAAGGTATCAACGAGGCGATCACTCTGGTGCATTTCTTGTTGAAATCGGATGTTTATGTCATCCAAGATGCCCGCCGAAATGTCAAAAGGTTGTTCTTTTATTACAGTTTTCAAAATTCTTTTTCACATGAACCGGCCCATGGTAGCCAAACTTTAAAGTTATGGTCCATAGGTGAAGCCTTTTCAGATTTGTAAAAATGGAGGTCATCGCTAACCCAAGATGGCCGCCGTCTAAAAATAGCATAAATTCTTAAAAAATCTTCTTCTCATGAACCGCTAGCCAGATTTAGACGAACCTTGCTAGGAATGATCGATGTACAATGCTCTTTCAAAATTGTTAAAATGGTGACCCCGGGGCCAAAAATGGGCGTGGCCCGTGGGGTCAAATTGGGGTAGATGAGCCATTTTGTAGCCAACCTCGGGCAGCATATGATACAGTTAGCCAAGAATATGACAAAGAACCTAATAACATGTGGTGCAATATGTTCACATACATACCATACTTGCAAAGACTAATTTATGATTGAACCTAATGATGATATTCTATATTGTATAACCTTAACCGGAACTATTAACCCTTACACCACCATCTTAATTATTTTTTTGTCTGCTGTTTTAATATTTTCTATTTTCCATTTTTATCATCAAAAACATGCTTTGACAGCACTTTAGAATAATTTACAACATGCTTTGACAGCACTTCAGAATCATTTCCATTGGAAATGATTCTGAAGAGCTGTTAAACCATGTTTTGTTTTTTTCTCGCCCGCGAAATACTCCGTAGTCGGCGGAAGCGTCTTCGGCGGCGGCGGCGTCATCATTCAATGTTTAGTTTTCGTGTTACGGTCATTACTTCAACACCTTATCATCAAACTTTATATATCCCTTTACTATGATATGTAGATGAATATAGGACTTTTTTTTTTTCTCGGGCCCCAGGGTCAAGGTCAAACTCTTATGTTTTTAATACTTTCAATGTTAAGTTTTCGTGTTACTATCATTACTTCAACACCTTGTCAGCTACAGTCATCGAACTTTATACATGATTTTTACTATGATATGTACATGAATATAGGACTATTAAACAAAATTTGCCCGGCCCCAGGGTCTTCAGGGTCAAGGTCAAACTCTATTTGTTAATACATTCAATGTTAAGTTTTCGTGTTGCGGTCATTACTTCAACACCTTATCAGCTACAGTCATCAAACTTTATACATCCCTTTACTATGATATGTAGATGAATATAGGACTTTTTTTTTTCTCGGTCCCCAGGGTCAAGGTCAAACTCTATGTTTTTAATACTTTCAATGTTAAGTTTTTATGTTACGATCATTACTTCAACACCTTATCAGCTTGTCATCAAACTTTATACATACCTTTACTATGATATGTAGATGAATATACGACTATTAAATTTGTTTTTCTTGGGCCCAGGTCAATGTCAAGGCGGAACAAGGCGAGACATTTGATTCCGCGGAATTCTTGTTAGAAATAAGGCTAGATATAAAAGCAACAGCAGACAGGTATATATGGGAGATGTTCGAGCCAATTCCCACCCTTAAATATAAGCCGAATAGAATACAATTGTTGTGTGTAGCGGTCTAAGGTTAACTGCTATTGGTTGTCATCTTGTGTGATTTGAAGGTTTGTGTCATGACCTAAGAGACTCGAGGTGTATGATCATGTGGTACTAACAACAACAAGTACCGATTCAAAGTACGTATTCTTTTATAGTGTCCTTATTACGTAACGGATTTTGATGAAATATGGCGCATCAAACGCGTCTTGTTAAGCTGCATTTGGTGGTCTCTGTATTTTCCAAACTTTCCCAAACTTCTGTTGTTTTTGCTAAGAATCGATAGACACGGAAATCGATTCTTCGCAAAAACGACATAAGTCTGTGCCAAACTCCATAGACCACCAAATGTAGCTCATGAAGACGCGTTTGCTGCGCCATATTTCATAAAAATCTGTTTCATTTTAAGGAAAATATCAAATAATACTTACTTTGGAGTGGGCGACGTTGTTGTTGTTGTAACCACGTGATCATGCACCTTGAGACTGGGAGAATGGTGAGAGCTCGCAATATAAATACGTCGCTCGCATCATTGTTATGCGATCCGTGTATGGCTATTGGAAATCTTGATCCTCATCAATAAATAATTTGGGAAAGTCTCATGAAGCCTTATTGCAGATATTTGAATTGGCGATTGAAACTTGCAACTTGCTGAGAAAAAAAGTTGTGCTGATAGTAGTGGTATTTACATATTTTTCAATTAATACAAATGACCTGTGCTGGATATTGATTTGTTGTGCATGTGATAATATAACTGCGGGAAATTATTCCGTATAATCGCATGTTGATTTATAACCCTCGAGAGCATTTGTGATAGAACATTTGTCTGTAATCTATCGGTGATACGATTTAATTGTGTGCAAAATGATGTCGCTACTCGTCCCTAATTTGACGGATGCTCGTCGACGTCATTCCTGGGTCTGGTAAGTTTTCTGTATGTGACTATATGCAACCAATTACTGTCTTTATTTCTTGTTAGTGTTCACAGTATTATTTCAAAGTATATGTCATGACACTCATTTCAACCATCTTGTTGAGATGATTCAAATGAGAGGTCACAACTTTTACTTTTGTTGAGATATAAAAAATAATAGAAAACTATTTGCAACCAGTTATAAATATTGTCTTTATTTCTTTACTGTTTTCACGGTGTTGTTCCAAAGACGGTTCAAATGAGTGGTTACAACTTATACTTTTGTTGATAATTAACCCTTAGACCGCTATCTTATTTTGTCGTCTGCTGTTTATTTTCTATTTTCCATTTTTAGCCAGGTTTTTTGAGAAAAAAATCCAGGCTATTGGATTGGCGAAAGCCGGGCGGGCGGGCGGGGGGCGGGCGGGCGGGGTCCACAATCAATGTTAAGTTTTCGTGTTTGAGTCCATTTCTTTGTTACTGTACCACCTAGGACCACCAAACTTTCACAGCTTCATAATCAAGGGGTGCCCACCACATATCACTATCCAACATGTTACTTTTTTTTTAACTTGACCCATTTTTTCCGCGCAGTCGACTTAGCCATTTTCAATGTTAAGTTTTCGCTTTTACAATGTTAAGTTTTCGTGTTTAAAGTCCATTTCTTTGGTACTGTACCACCAAGGACCACCAAACTTTCACAGCTTCATAATCAAGGAGTGCCCACCACATATCACTATCCAACATGTTACTTTTTTTTTAACTTGACCCATTTTTTCCGCGCAGTCGACTTTACAATGTTAAGTTTTCGTGTTTAAGTCCATTTCTTTGGTACTGTACCACCTAGGACCACCAAACTTTCACAGCTTCATAACCAAGGGGTGCCTACCACATACAACTAACTATCCAACATGTGACCATTTTTTTACCTTCACCTATTATTTCTACGTAATTGACTTGGCCATTTTCAACGTTAACTTTTTAACGTACGTCTGGTTAAATATTTTGGTTAAAACTTTTTCCTTATACTATATCTCTGCAACTGCTTCGCCCATTACCTTGAAACTTCACATGGGTGTTTATCATCGTCCATATTTTCATTCTAACCCCCAACCGTGCGGCCCCTGTGCGCAATGTCAAGGTCAAATTACTTTGAATTTATTTGTTAAAGTTTTTTTGTGTACTATATCTCTGCAACTGCTTCACCCATTACCTTGATACTTCACATGGGTGTTTATCATCATTGTCGCACCCGCTTGCTGAAAGCGCGATATCGTCGGCATTTTGGCATACGTCCGTCTTTCCGTCCGTACGTCCGTGTGTCCGGTTAAAGTTTTTTCGTTAAAGTTTTTCCATCTACTATATCTATTTTTTTAGTGTCCATGCCTCGCCCCAAGGCGCGACATGCAGGCCACGGCCATCTAGTCTACAAAAAGTGGGTATAATTATGTTATCCAAGTGTCCATGCTTGGAAAAAACCTGGCCTTCGTGGCTTTGCCTCGTTTCTTGTTATCATTAAAAATATGCTTTGACAGCACTTTAGAATAATAATTTACAACATGCTTTGACAGCATTTCAGAATCATTTCATTGGAATTGATTCTGAAGTGCTGTCAAACCATGTTTTTATTGAGAAATAATTACTGCTTCCCCCTTTGACTGATGCTCGCTGATGACATTTGTGGGTCTATATACAGTGGAACCTCTATAAACCGGACACCACGAAAACACCTGTGATCTTATTTTTTATGAGTTTCTTGGTCTTTTATCTCATGTGATAATGTCTGTTCGTGATCGCATAGCACACACAACTATGGTCCAGAATAATCAAATATCCGAGTTACAGTGAAACATCTCTAAGCCGGACACCCTGGGGACCTCCCAGGGTGTCCGGTTTAGAGAGGTTTCACTGTACAACCATTGCATTCTGAGGCGACACCATGTTCTGGGTAGAAAAATATTAAATATTGTATTTGTCCCATTTTATACTTAGGATAGGTCAATTTGAATGTGGAAAAACCTAAATATATGTGCTCAGGCGTGATCGAATGGCGTGACCCTCATTTGAACCATCTATCATTGAGACCGTTCAAATGAGTGGTCATAGCATACTTTCATTGAGATTTTAAAAAATTGTTTCCCATAAGGTGTATTCCGAATGTAATGGGTTAATTATGATCATTCCTATATGTTGTTGCCACCATTTGAATCATCTCAAATATGTTATCACAGCATAATTATACTTTTTTGAAAAATAAGCAAAATAGAAAAGAAAATATTAACCCTTCGACCGCTACTCACAATAATTGTCGTCCGCTGTTGCTTTTATATATTGCCTTATTTCTCAATACAAACATGGTTTGACAGCACTTCAGAATCATTTCCAGTGGAAATGATTCTGAAGTGCTGTCAAAGCATGTTATAAATTATTCTAAAGTGCAGTTAGAGCATGTTTTTGATGATGAAAGTAGAAAATAGAAAATAAACAGCAGACAACAACAAAAATAAGATAGCTGTCTAAGGGTTAATTAATTTTGATATGCCTACCAGTATATTCCGAATGTAATGTGTGATTTTAAAAATGTGTATGTTTGGGACATGATCCAACTAAATATAGCCACTGTTAAATTTATAAAACTAACTAACAGAGGTTTTCAGCAACCGGGTCCAGTCTAATTCAATTACTGACGGATGTAAATCTGGAATCATAGATTCTATCTTTATAACATCCAGGATTTATTTCCCACAAGATTTGTAAATCCAATAAAGGATTAATAGCCGAATTGATGGTTTGCAGTCGACTTGCAGTGTAAATATGCACAAGGTTTGGCAGCCGATTTGCATTGTAAAGTGGCACAGATGTTGTTCATTTATACATTTATATACAGAGCTCAGGTAAGGTGCGTAATTTGATCAACTTTGTGGAGAGTTTCGTTAATTCTTCGCCAAAATTGTCAAGTTGGGAGTGCTTTAGAATCGTCTCGATGAGACGATTCTAAAGCAATCCCAACTTGCCATTTTTAATGGAGAAATAAGAAATTTACCTCCAAATTACGCACCTTAACTGGCACTCTGTATATATACAGTGTAAAATTGCATAATGTTTTGTTTGGTAGCCGATGCAAAGCCGATTCATATATAATACAATTGCACTAATTTCTAATTTGTTATGTACACAGCTATGATCCCGATTCGGGTATAAAACACCCTATAATACATATTATGTTCACTTTATTGTCTGTAGTAGGGTGAAACAAGTTATTATTCAGCTTTCAACCCTACAGACCATAAATCAAACATTTGCATACACTGTAGATCCAGATGAGCCGAGCCATTCACATTTGATATAAAAGTATACCAATGTTCAATGTGTCCGGTAATAGTAAATTAATGATTATTTTGCCGAAAAATGTCAAATCTAAAGAATTGATGAAAAAAATATATCTCCCTATAGGCGATTTATTTTATATGTCTTGGTTTACAAAACCGCCGAGTGTAATTTTTGGGAAACACGAAAAAAAAAAAAAGAGGAAAGTTCGTTTTTTTTTTTAAGTAATTATTTCCGGCGATGGAAAAGACGTTTTGAAATAAAAAAAATAATGATCGGAAATTCAATTGTTAAAAAAATAGTGTTAATAAACATAAAACAGATCAACTTTTAATCACCTACATCGTTGAAATTCGGGACACCCAGCGCGTTTGAGCGCTTCGATCTTATGAACGAATTACGGACGACCGGACCACGGTCGAGTCGGCCCATATATGGACGATTTGGGGTCCGACGATTTGGCCCCGTCCAGATATGGGCTACGGTCATATGAGCCCGTATGTTTGGACCAGTCGGCCCATGTCTCGATAGAGGCTGCACGGTCTTCTCGGGCTATGACTATGTGTGGACGTGTCTGCCCACGTCTGAAATATGTCGGCACATATTCGTAGACGTTTCTGCCCATGTATTATACACGCAAAAATGGAGAATACTAATAAAATAAAAGTTTTAATTACACCTATGAACATTTAACGGATCGATTTCAACAGACAACAACTGTTCCAGCGACATACATGTGTTGTGTCGGCTATATTACAAGGGCTGACTCGACATATGTAGGTAGGTGTGTCTAGGTGACCAAAAATATATAGAAAAGAGTTTTGCCGGGGATCATATTTATTTGTGTGTTTTGTGAACCTATTATGCCCCACATGAGAAAGTTGAACTAGATGTGTCAGTAAACGAGGGCTTACGGGATACCCCAGTGTGGACCATGACCCAAAGCAAAAAAATCGGAATTTTCTAGTCCATGACGTTGACCGCGGGGTCAGCGGGGTGCCGTAGATTCAGCGCATAAGGCTGGATGATTGGCGTAGAAACGCATGTGTGAAATATCACGACATTCGGTTGAAGGAAACAGAATATATATTATAACAAATTTACGAGACGTTAAGTTTTGTGACGGATGCACACACAAGGCAGACGGACGCACGGACGCACGGACGGACAATCTGATTCCAGTATACCCCCCCCCCCCCCACAACTCGTTGCGGGGGTATAACAAGTAAAAAATAAATGACAAAATAATTATGACAAAATAATTATTTGTTAAATCTACATTGTTTACACGGCACCGATGTAAACAATGAGTGGGGAATTGTATTCATTTGTTACTTGAATACATGTAGTACCGGTATATAAAATGTTGTAACATAATGTTAGAGAGACATATAGAGTTGTATCAGACAAGCACAAACGGACGTTTGCAGTTTATAGACCGTTTCTTCAAAACGAAAGTAGGCCTAGATCGAGAATCGCTGTTGTTTCGTATTGAATGTTTATTTTTCTGCCCACCGGAGAAGGTAACACTATTTGAAAATGTCATAAGCAGGCCACTAATTATTTATGCATATAAAATATTCATCGGACAGTCTGTAATGATTCAGAAGTTGTTCTGTAAATTACGTCTACATGTATATGGGAAATCCAGTCATTTCGTAACCATGCCATTTCGTAACCGCCGATTTCTGGTCATTTCGTAACCGTTTTGTTGGTCATTTCGTAACCGCCCAAAATCGGCCCCTTGAAAAAAAAGTCATTTCGTAACCGCCGGTATTTTAACGGCATTCGGTTACGAAATGACCAATTTGTTGGTCATGTCGTAACCGCCGGTCTTTTAACATAGAAAACTTAAAATCATATTTGCTCTTTGCCGACACTATTGATACATCAATGGTGATTATGAATTGTTGCCGTTGGATATATTTATATATTTATTTAATTGGTTACGAAATGACCAGAAATGGCATGGTTACGAAATGACTGGTTCCCGTATAGGGGCCTCATCTGAAACAGTCCCTTTAATATCAAGTTTATCATGCCAATTGCATTGTAAATTAGACTATTTTTAAATGTGGACTGTAAATAGACATTTAAAACTTAGTTTTAACAGTAACTTTTAACAAGTATTTAATCTTTAATAATCAACTGTGTATTACGCATGTACAAATGCGGTGACGCGAAAAGTAAGTGCGGGTATCTCGCCAACAACAACAACAACATCCGGTTCAAACAACTGGCCCTCCATCAAAAAGTGCTGGCCCGAATACTACATTTCTAAGCAGCGAATTTCACCGGCTCAGCACAAATTTTACTGGCCTCGAGCCTATTGAAAACCAATGGTTTTTCGTGACGACTGGGACTGAATATATATTTTGTTGTAAATATTGAGTTCTGATTCCGGGATTTACCCCCCTCGGACAGGTGAATACAGGACTCGACCCTGTTGACCCGTCTGCGTTCAGACTCTGTGAGGCTGAGATCTTGATTGTCAGAAAAGCGGACGTTAAACCCTGATCACTCACTCACTCTTACCCCGAGTACAGTGTTCGAAGGACTCATCAGTTAGGACATCACCATTAACTTGGGTCAGCATTGAATCAACTGGATTGCATTATTAAAACATTTTAATATAAATAAACCACAACAAACTTTTTTTTTTTTTTTTTCTTCCACCCGATGTGTTTTTTCCCGTAAATAATAAAAAAAAACACAACGTCCGTCTTTTTTTTCTTTTTTTTTTTCCTCCACCCGGAGCATACTTTTTTCAAAATTTCTCGTAAACCAAGAAATAAAAAAGAAGTGGCCATATGGTCAGTCGTAAATTGGCACGATTTTAGCTTCCATGGGAAAGTCGTGAACACAGTTTTCTGTTTGGAAACCCAGCATAGTATTTTAAACCACTGCGCCAATTATTTCATGCATTCCTTTAATGGCACACAGATATGCAAATTACCATTAACTTGATAATAAAAATAAATCACAAGCCCTCAGTGAACTTGGGCAGTCGAACGCGCATCGTACAGACAAATAAAATAAAAACAACAACAACAGTTTTGCCTTACAAATTTGCCTTTCAAACAAGGTGAACATAAGTCCTCAGTGACCCTGACCTTCAAAAACAAAGCACCATCCCTAGACACACATTGTGGACAAATATGTATTATCAAAATCGGTGAAATTAATGGTTCAGTTATTGAAAAATGATGGTGTTACTAAGGTACGTACATGTACATACACTAACATTACATCCCCTATCGGCAAGGGGATATAGAGAATAGTAGGTTAGTGCCGTGAATGGGAAAAAATATCCGGCAAGGTTCAAGAATTTCTTTATTTCCCATCAGAAGTATATGTTGTGACCACTCATTTGAACCATCTCGCCGAGACGGTTCAAATGAGTGGTCACAACATATACTTTGGTTCAGAAATAAGGAAAATAGATAGAGAATAGTAGGTTAGTGCCGTGAATGGGAAAAAATATCTGGCAAGGCTCAAGAATTTCTTTATTTCTCATCAGAAGTATATGTTGTGACCACTCATTTGAACCGTCTCACCGAGACGGTTTCAAATGAGTGGTCACTACATATACTTTGGTTCAGAAATAAGGAAAATAGATAGAGAATAGTAGGTTAGTGCCGTGAATGGGATGTACATGTACATAGACTAACGTTACTTACATCCCCTATCGGCAAGGGGATATAGAGAATAGTAGGTTAGTGCCGCGAAAGGGAAAAAATGTACATGTACATAGACTAACGTTACATTACATATCGGCAAGGGGATATAAGTATGGTTAGTGCCGCAAGAAAAAAATATCGGCAAGGCTCAAGAATCTTTATCTCAGAAGTATATGTTGTGACCACTCATTTGAACCGTCTCGCCGAGACGGTTCAAATGAGTGGTCACAACATATACTTTGGTTCAGAAATAAGGAAAATAGATAGAGAATAGTATATAGGTTAGTGCCGTGAATGGGATGTACATGTACATAGACTAACATTACATCCCCTATCGGCAAGGGGATAATGACATACTCCTGTAGCCTGATAATGATCTATAGTGTTTACTAGAAGAATGACGTGTGTTTGGTTGATGAAATGGTGAACAGTGCAGATCCTGATCAGAATGTGCAGAAGTACAGGCGGATCTAGATATACACTGGCCGCAAAACCCATATGCCCCATTTTTCCATTCACAGCCATATATATGACCCAGTGAATGACATGAAAATTATAGTAAAAAATATATATATTATTGAAAACATTACTAGAGTTGCAAACTTGTGCAACTAGTTTTGCAAAAAATAGCTGTCATATTTCTCGCCGATGTAGTCACACACAAACTTGTTTTGACTAGACACAATGTCAATGATAACATTCAGTTTTTGCTCTGTAAAATATGTTTTAGTTTTGCATATCATACACATATCGTATGTTAAGGAATTAGGTCATAGAAAGATACACTTGCCTTCAATGATATTTATTTCATACACGAGTGATGCGATATATGAACATTAGATTATGTGAATATTCTCTCGTTACTGTATACTACATGTATATGGTACATTCAGTTGCCATCTCCGCCATGTTTGTACAAGCTATCCATACAGTTTCACCATTTCGAGCATTTGACACATACAGAAATAATATGACAGTGAAACAAATAATATTTTGTGCAATACATCATAGACAGATGTGAGTAGCTACATGTACATTATATATGTTCTACTTCACAGTTTGCGTTCTTTGTCAAACGACAGAACAGGTGAAACTGGCTAATGGCTGGAACACACACAGATGGCCAACTTGGCCACTCCATGTGCCGTAACAAGGCAATGTTCACATAATGACATATAATTATGTTATACATATATTCCATCACATTTACGAAGCAATAATGATATCTTTGAATCAAACGATGATCTTGTATAGAACGGGTCCTTAAGGTATTACAGCGTTTGTGGTTATTATACATGTACAGTATACAAGTGCATGTAAAATGCTGAAAACATATTTTAATACAGTTCTTGAAGACTTTCAAGCAGGTATGTCTTTGTGTGTTATCTGCAGAAAGTGGAGTCAGTAGTAACCATGAATCGGTAAAAGGGATTACATAACTACTCCCATGGTTTTCCATAAATGGGCCACGCCATACGAAAACCGGGCTTAATGACAACGTCATGAAAAGCAGTAAACGATGTCGGAAAAACGACGTTTCAAATTGTCTAGCGTCGCCATAAAAGTTCACAGTTTGCCCTCCCATTTACGTTTACTGGTGTCAGTTAACATTAAGTTTGAACAGAAAACTGAAAATGATAACTTACTGAAACTTTCACTAATATGAGACGCGATACCTTGTACCTCAGTACACATATTATGACGTCATGACTTGACGTCACGTACTTGTGACGTCATTGAACATGAATACATGTTTGACGTTATGACCATGGTGTCGTGACAAAATATTATAGCTAGGATACTTGCATGAGTTCCTCGCAGCATCAATGACTTAGAAATGCTTCAGGCGTTGTACATTGTCGCCTAACTGTCGTTCTTTGACATTTTTACTCTTTTTTCGTCGGTTAATTGTCCTTAAGAATTCAAAATGGTGAACGCATAATTTAACTGGCTACATATCAGCGAAGTCTTCACTTACACTGCACTTTGATTCCTAAATAATCTTAAATATGAACAACCTAATGTATGCCAACGATATTACCATCTATTATCTTGGTAAATTGAGACTTTTGAACAATTCTATCCAGTACTTAGCGAATGATATGCCATTTAATTCCACTCATTTTATCATAAATGAGGTAGACACGCAGCTATATAATGACATAAATATCCAGGGTTTGTATTGAATTTAAAATAAATGCATCAACGTATTAATTGGAAATGTGATGGTCATAAACTTGCTTTTGTAGTCGAAGTGCTTTTGTAGTATCAAATCATCAGTTTATCACTTGACTGCATAATAATGTATATCAGGCGATGGTAATGCATCCTCAAGACAGACACACCGGCGACAATTATAAGGTATCACCCTACCAAATCTGCCCGGTATCGTGTTTTATCACAAAGTTAATGTTGTAAGTGGCCTACTGCCTCCTTTAAAATATGTCGTCGCATACGAAATGTTAAATGATGTCGCTATTATTCCCCAAAATTATTTCAGACAGCAGCCAACAACAGGGAACACCTCACTCTGCCTTATTTGAAAATTATTCATACGAAATTACGTTACTTGGGCCACAATCCAAAACATGACGTTACATTAATAGCAACTGCAACACAAGCCATAAACATTATTTTCATACTTTGTCTTGGTCTAATGCATGGGAGACACTTGGGCAGGCTACGAGATATCCAAATTTGGTTGACATGCGATAAAAGATGACAAATCTATAGGACTTGTCCGGGTATTTGATCAACACCCCTTGTATACGCCGTTGATAAAAACGTCGTAATTTCGACGTCATTGATCTAAAACGTCATATAAGTTTTTACCACACGTCATAAAAATACTTCTAAAATGAAACATAATTGGGATACTTTGATAATTTTGGCGGTATGTGGCTTTTAAAAGATGTACAATTCAGAATACGCAAACAATTAAAAACTGAAAATGTCATTAAGCCCGGTTTTCGCACGGCGCGGCTCAAATCTATAACACAATAGGCCTACAACATAGTTAAATTTATTCTGAAATTTCCTGGAGTTGATGTTTACTATATCGGCAGCTGACATTCAAATTAACTGACACAACACATGTTTATGACCAGTGACAAGTTGCGCCTGAATTCATACAACATTGAGTGACATATCTCAACTGTTTCTGCGCATCTTCGAATGTACCATCCGAGACGCTTTAACCTTTAGGCCGCTACTCACAACAATTGTCGGCTGCTGTTGCTTTTATATCTTGCCTTATTTCTCAATAAAAACATGGTTTGACAGCACTTCAGAATCATTTCCAACCAATGGAAATGATTATGAAGTGCTGTCAAAGCATGTTGTAAATTATTCTAAAATAATGTCAAAGCATGTTTTTGATGATAAAAATTGAAAATAAAAAATAAACAGCAGACGACAAAAAAAATAAGATAGTTGTCTAAGGGTTAATAACCATATATAAAGTCTGAGAGTATCTTGCACCACAGAATCCAATATAGTCAGTGAAATTGTTTGAAGTTTGGTGCTCAAAAGTTTAAACTAGATCATGGCGTTGCTGTTCATTCCTCTTCCCAAGTCCCACATAGATGATACATGTAGTACTGAATGCAGATCCAGCCAATCTCTGGTAGGGATGTTCTCATCATATGGTTTCCTGAAAAATATAAATTAAAAAATATGATACAACTAGTTGAATAAAATTTATATTTAAAGACAGCAATTTGAATAAAGTAGACATCTTATCAAATCCAGTGATTACTTAGTACAGCTATTAAAAAATATGCAGTGGTAAAATGAAAGAACAGCATTTCTTTCATTTTACCACTGCACATTACATAACGTAAACAAATCAACAACCCATTTGCAAAAATAAACTAGACAAAAGTATATTGCAATGTACCCATTTTCCAAATTTCAAGGTCTGAAATGGGTAGATAATCCACGAGCCGGAAATCAAATGAAAAATCACTTTGCGGATGTATGTACAAACCGTAATTTGCATTATAAGTAAGCCACATACCGAATCTCAAGTCTCTATCTATCATAGTTGTGAATAGTACAGGGCACAAAAATTCCGCTCGTCCTGGCGAGGGGAAATGCCAGCAGGAAGAGAGGAAATTTCAATTTTTGTAATGTACATTTCTTAATTTTGCCATTCATGTGAAAGTAAGGACGAGTACAAATTTCAAGAATTTTCGTGCCCTGTAGTAACTTGCAATCTACTCCTGTACTGCACATCTACAGACGGTAGGGGAGTAGTTGCAACAGTTACTGTCTGTTATGGTTTAAGCAATTGGGTATTTCAAAATTTTAATTGGGTAAAATTATTAGAGAGGTTCCACTGTATAAGTATTTTTCACATAGCTAATAGTATAGGCCCTGATCGGCTGCAAAAATGCACAGGCTGACGACCTGGTGCTACACTCATCGCAAACACTGTAAAGTCGGTTTTGTTGTGCAGTGTCCGAAATGAGATTCCCAAGTCTGATAGCTTGAGCAAGAATCTGGTATTGGAACTGCTGTTAAGTACTCAATGGCATGTTTTGATCCGAAGGCAATGAATCACAGATTCTGGGACACTGGAATCTTTAAATTACACTGCATTTTTGTTGTGGTTTTAAACTATAGATTTCTACTTACCTATTGTTATACCGGCCCCGGCATACTAAGTATGTCGAGGGGTATATAGTTTTTGTCATTCCGTCTGTCTGTTCATCCGTCCCGTTCATCCGTTCGTCTGTGAGATTTCGTATCCATTATCTCTGCAACGGTATGTCGGATTGACTTGAAGCTTCATATACTTGATAATAATCATCCATATTTTCATCCTTTTATGTTGTAAATTATTTGTCGTTCGGTCCATGCGGCGGCCGGGGGTATACGTGAGCCCCTGCTCACTTGCTCTAGTATGATATCGATCAAATACACCATACACCATGTGATATTTTAATTAATGGAAGGGGTTTCTCCTTATAGGAATCACATTTTGCCTCATTTGGCCCTCGGGTACGTCTTTATCTTTGGCTCTTTTGTTACCTGGGAGTTTCATTGGGTTATTGCCCATTATAAAAGGAGTAAGGTTATTACTGATCCTACTGCTTTTGGGAGGGGCCAAGTGATTCTGGTGTGGCGAGGAAGTCTTATTATTTTGTTTATTTCTCCATATTATATATATTATGTTATATATTTTGTTACTCGCATTTGAACTGTTTTGTCGAGACGGTTCAAATGAGTGGTAACAACATAATATTATACTTTCAAGAAGAAATAGAAAATATTTTCTAAAAAATTGCATACCTCTATAATTATATCTGGCCGGTAATGGATTAATCCAAGAATGCCCTGCCTGGCCGACTTCCACAATAACTAATATGCTAAGTTGAAACCAATTTTGGTGAAATCATTTATATTGGAATAATAATAAATGTGTAAACAGTGATTAATTTTGTTCTCCATGCAATTACTTTTGTACGAATGGATGGACTCGTACTTCAATGACTGAATGGAGAGCCTAATAGGCCATGATCAGTTGCTGATTTCATCAACATTGCAAAGTATGCTTATCTAGCAAAGTATACTTTGAGGGAGTAATCATATATTTTTCCCCGAAATGCATTATTTCATATAGAACTAACGACTGCATATATTTGATGATTAAAAGTATTTATACTGAATTTATTACGTTATCACAGCCAAAATGGCTGTGATAATGTAATAAATTAAGAATATTAAAAAATAATAAATTTATCCTTAAAGTGTACTTATCAAGATAAGTATACTTTGCAATTTTGGTGAAATGCAGATCTGTAGCCGATTTCATCAAAATTGCAAAGTATACTTTCCTAGAAAAGTATACTTTGAGGGAGCAATCATTGATTTTTCCGAAATGCATTATTTCATGCAGAACTAACGATTGCATATATTTGATGATTAAAACTATGCACAATTATTATACTGAATTTATTACATTATCACAGCCAAAATTGGCTGTGATAATGTAATAAATTCAGTATAATAAAAATTAATAAATTTATTCTAAAAGTGAAAATTTCTCTCTCAAACTTTTCAATGTTGATGAAATAGGCTACTGGACTATGTTGCTTACAAACATCATATGACCCTTGTGTTAGCCTGGGAGCGATAGCTTCATAGTCTGATGGTAGAGCCGCAGGTCATGGGTTCAATCCCCGCCTTGGGCGTGAACAAATAGGTTCATAGTAATTCCATCCCACTGCTGTTTCTGATGAGACTTGAAACTGATGTTCCGTTTCTATTAGAGACCTTTGCTGTTGCTGGGCAACCACATGCAGAATACGCCTTTACGGATATGATTTTTTTTTAAATATTTATTTTTATTTTTGTTCGTTCTCAATGAAAGTATATGTTGCAGCCACTCATTTGAACCGTCTCAATGAGACGGTTCAAATGGTGATGACAACATATACTTCTAAGCACATTTAAAGAAAATATTTATGATTTTCCCCAATCAAAATGGTATATCCTCTGCATGAAATGGGTTAAACCCTTTCATTTTGTCAGTCTGGGACAGACTTGTATTATTTCTGTATGTTCATTAAAATGGGTTTATAATAGTGGTAAAGTCCTGCCTGGAGATTTCATTAGCTTATATTGCTGTGCAAACCCTTGCGGGATTGTCCCATAATTTACTGCAGATGCTTGCTAGCCTCCAGCCAATCAGAATTCAATATAATCCACACTGTATCATCAGTGTGTGATACAATCAGCACAGCATGCCAAAATGGACTTTAACAATTGAGTTATACAGTGGAATAACTAGTTTTGAGAGATTGCACTGTGAATCTGGCATATGGACTGTCCAAGGCAGGTCTGAATGCTTCGTAATCATGAACCGACATTGTCATTCCTGATCACTTATGAGGGCAGGCCCCCATAAAAACCATGTTCATCAGCAGAGTGCAATGACTGCTTTAAATCAATGCATTATATCATACTGGACATGAAACCAGCATCAAATCCGGTGTAGGTCAATCAAATAAGGTGGGGTCATTAAGTGCAAATGGGTCAAATGACTGTTTTACTGATTCTGTCAGCTGATACTTGGTCCCATCTCTGTATAATATCTACAGTGGGGTCAGCATGTAAGTGCACACACGAACGAACAGTGTCGTGTTCGTTCGTGCGTGCACTTACACGCTGACCCCACTGTAGCTGTTGCTGAGACGTCAAACCGATTCACTTTCACTTTCCTTTTTCTGACTACTGAATGTGCAAAGAGAGTATTAGTTTGAGAATTATTCCATACCTCTGTAGCCTATTTCATCAACATTGCAAAGTATACTTTCCTAGCAAAGTATACTTTGAGGGAGAAATTTTCAATTTTAGGATCAATTTATTAATTTTTATTATACTGAATTTATTACATTATCACAGCCAATTTTGGCTGTGATAATGTAATAAATTCAGTATAATAATTCTGCATAGTTTTAATCATCAAATATATGCAATCGTTAGTTCTATATGAAATAATGCATTTCGGAAAAATCAATGATTGCTCCCTCAAAGTATACTTTGCTAGGAAAGTATAGTATACTTTGCTAGGAAAGTATACTTTGCAATGTTGGTGAAATCGGCTACTGGTCCATTTCAATCACCGGTGGCAGTAATATTGTGTGTGGTGATTCTGAGACGGACAATTTCTATATTTCATGCATTCACAAGTTCAGTGTGACAGTAATTTATTGATATATCAGTGGATTATTATACAATAATAATTTTCCCTGTATATAATTTGATCACTAAGACAAAAGCACTTTATATAATGTGGCACCCGTGTGTATAATTTGATCTATATGGTGTACTAGACAAAATGCTCAATATTGTTTTGTACGGTTTGGGTGATTTTGTGTCGGGGCTGACTGACCTTTCATCTCGGTTAGAATCATATACTTTAACAGGAGACATAACGAGATCATAAAATGCACATCGTAAGCAAACTAAAAATGTAAATGCATGTCGGGACCGACTATTCAAGTCCCCATCCGATAGGACTAGGCTAACACAAAGTTGTCTTTCCCAAGGACACGCCGGATCGGCCATTCGCTGCGGGTGGAGGTGGGAATTGAAGCCGGGGTCTCCCAATCCGTAGTCCGACGCTCTACCTACAGAGCTAATCCTAATTTTTTTTTTAAATCATTCCCACGAAATAACAATCTGTTACATATCAACCAGATATCACCATAACCAGTGCTAGCAACTCGCTTGCCCAACAGATATACCGAAAATTTGCTAATAAACCCTCCTCTGACCGATAAACAATTTGTTTCCGTCACCAAGTCCGCCATCTTGTATATAAACACCACGTGATTGGAACTGCAAGCAAGCGCTTGTAGGACCCAGATCAACTTCCCCTCTTTCTTCGGTACGTCGAACTGACCACACGTGTTTTCACGACAGGGAAGTTTATATACGTTTTCTGAAGGTTTCTCACTGCCTAACGGTTGCTGAATTGCTAATTTAATTATTATATATTCTGAATATATTTCATTCTTTCGACAATAGTTACTTACGACCGTACAATTGTGTTGTATTGTTGTTTGTTTGTTTGTATCTCCTTCTGTAGATTTTGTGTGCCACCATGTTCCTTTCCAGGAAGTATCCTGGTACCGGGGACCGGTGGTGTGCGAAGTTCTTCCCTATTGGGATTTACACCCTCTGTGCAGAGACTGCCGTTCCTGCACACTGGATTCTACATGCGAGGTATGTATAGAGTGGACTGGTGCTCTATGGTCTAAACACCAGAAAGCACTTGACAGGGCCACGGTAAAAAAGGCAGCTGTATCTAGGAGTCTCCTCCGAGGACTCTAGGGTCCCGGTGTCATATGATATTTTCACCCGCCTATTTTTTCACCCGCGGGTGAAAATATCACATGACTGTAGCCTCCAGCTCAGTTAGACCCGGTGATTCCGCTGATGCAGTTGCTCCCCAGGTTCTTAATGAGCCTAGGAGCCATGGGCCCAGCGCTAGCCATGGGGCTAGAATTCCTACCCGGAGATCTACTCCACACGGGGTTCCGGGTCACATGACTGTAGCCACCAGCTCAGTTAGACCCGGTGATTCCGCTGATGCAGTTGCTCCCCAGGTTCTTAAGCCGTTCTTAAGGTCTAGGAGCCGTGGGCCCAGCGCTAGCCATGGGGTCAGATCTCCTACCCGGAGATCTACTCCACACAGGGCATCTTCACCACGCCGGAGGCGTAAGGCTCATACCCTTTCTCCACCGTGTACCTCTGGTACTGACAGTGTCTCCTCCGGGAGCCATAGTGGTGGTTTCAGCAGTGCTGATTCCAGAAGTCGCTCACCTAGCGCAGGTAGTAGGCGTTCTTTGTCGAGGCACAGATCGCGTAGCTACCGTAGCCATGGTCGCCGTTTCACGCTCTCATGAGCGTGATAGACGCCATAGGTCTAGCTATAGACCTACATATGGCCGTAGGAACGAGTCGTCGTATCGCCACAGGCATCGACAGCGTCGTTCCAGAGACCATTCTCGGTCTCGCAGCAGGTCTAGGGCTCGCTATTCCAGAGGACATAAGTCTTCACCGTCCAGCACTCCCTTTTTAGGTTTTCTGCTGTAGACCAGGGTAAACGAGTACCAGATCTGAGCGGGCTGACCAGTTATCACTGACAACTTTGTCTCAGTTGATAGGTTTGGTTCATGCCAACGCAGGTGGGACATCAGATGTTGTACAAACCAGGCCTTCATCTGTTGTCTCAGCCAAGGTCCCTGATCCTGATCCCTACGACGTAGTGGATCCAGACTCGTACCCCACGGTTACGCTATGCTTGGGTCCCATGGCTTCTCAGAAAGCCATGGACACCCATGGGGCCATGGATACCTGTGGCCCATCGGCCTCTGTGGCTAGCCTTGGCCCCTTGGGCTCCATGGCTAGCCATGGCCCCATGGCTTCTGTTGTCTCAGCCACGGTCCCTGATCCTGATCCCTACGACGTAGTGGATCCAGACTCATACCCCACGGTTACGCTATGCTTGGGTCCCATGGCTTCTCAGAAAGCCATGGATACCAATGGCCCATCGGCCTCTGCGGCTAGCCTTGGCCCCTTGGGCTCCATGGCTAGCCATGGCCCCATGGCTTCCATGGCTAGCCATGGGCCAATGCTAAACCACGGCACTATGGTTTCCATTACAATACACCCCGAACCAGGGGAGACTATTGGCAATGTGTCTGATATGGACGAGGTGGAGGAAAACAGACTTCCACCCACATATCTGGAATCCATCTCTATGCTTAGAGACCGTCTGGGTTCTGCAATTTGTTCACCTTTACCTATATCAAAGGTCAAAGTTGGCGCTTCTGCCTTGGACTTTTCCAAGGACAACCAGCCGTCATCACCTGCATCGGCACTCCCTCAGTGTAGGTGAGTGCAGACGTGTCTGGAAGATCTTACTTCCAGGATCCAAGGTGAGGGAGCAGAACAGGGCACAGCTTTGGTTTTTCTCCCAAGCGCTCTCCCAGTGAGTAAATTCTCCACGCTGAGCGAGCAGAATGTTTTTCAACCTCATTCGTATGAGGTACAAGAGCCTCTACTTCTCATTGAGCCGCCTCCTATAAATCCCTTAGTCACCGTTCAGACTCTTGAGGGATGGGAGCGACTGGCAAGAGCGGGCATTCAGACAGTCTCTCATTCAGAACTGTTTCTGTGCGGCGTTCTGTCTACTCTTTCGGAGCTTCCTTCCGAGGAAAGGCTGCGAAAAGTTACCAAGTATCTCCAGGTGATGGCCACTGCCCAATCCCACACTTTGGAGATACTCTCCAGACTTGCAGCTGGACCCACACTTGCTAGGAGGGATGCGTATTTGGCTAGATCTTGTCTGTATGAGTCGATCTTGCCCACAAGTCATTGCAGTTGGTAGATGCTTCGCCTGTACCTCAGCCAAATGTGTCTAAGACCAAGGCTAAGCCATCTGTTCATGCAGTGGCTACGGTATCTTCCGTCACTGCCCACGGGCAGTGCCCCTCCTTCTTTGCCAATTCTGGTCATCACTAAGCCTGCTTTTAAGAAGCAGCCTGGCCAGGCGAAGCAAATACGGTAGGGTAGTCGAAGATAGGGATGCCCACTCCGCCTCCCAGGCATCAGTGCAACCTTTGACCATACTGCATGGCACCAGGTTGCCCATTCCAAACCGGAAATTCCCACTGGTGGAAAACTTCGGTTTTTCTCCAAGGCCTGGGAGGAAATAACTTTGGATACTTGGACACGTTCAGTGATCCGGAGTGGGTATCGAATTCTGTTTCGTGTCCTCCCCAGACTTCGAAGACTACCCCTCAGTCGAATGCAAACCATCCCGTCGGACCAGGAGAAGCTTCGGGTTCTCCAGATCGAGATAAAGACCATGCTTCAGAAACAAGTCATATAACGGGTGACCGATCGACACAACCCGTCAGGCTTTTTCCGCAGGCTTTTTTCTAGTTCGCAAGAAGACGGGAGGTTGGAGACCCATTATTGACCTTTTCCACTTGAACAGGTCACACTTCGAGATGGAGACTTTAGACAAAGTCAGACTGTCTTTGAATCAGGGGGACTGGGTCACGTCTTTGGACCTGAAGGATGCATACTTTCACATAGCTATCCATCCCAGGTCCAGACGCTACCTTCGGTTCGCGTTTCATGTGGTAGTGTACCAGTTTCGGGCGCTCCTGTTCGGCCTGTGTACGGCTCCTTATGTCCTATCTTAGGGATTGATAGGGCCGTCTTTGGTTCGTATTGCACAGATCCGAAGTTCGATAATGTCCATGCAACAAGCACGTGTTGCTTCAGCAAGGACATTACACGGCCTGCCAGGCCAGATGGAATCGTTGGCGTGGCTTCTGCCACAGGGCCGTGCGCGAAACGCCTCCTGCAATGGGAGACCAAGTCCCGGTGGTGACACGAGTCGGACTCATGGGACCGAACCATTGTATTCGGTCAGTGGTTCCGGGATGCGGTCTCTCAGTGGCTGGATCAGGAGTTTCTGTATTCCATGGTCCCCCTCCACCCACCAGTTCCGGACATCCATCTATGTACGGATGCCAGCCTCACCGGTTGGAGAGTCCACCTGGAAGACCAGGTGGCATCCGGAAAATGGTCGATGTATTGGCGCCATTGCCATATCAATACTCTCGAGCTACGAGCAGTGTTTCTGGCGCTGAAACAGTTTGTCAGAGTGGTAGAAGGTCTTCTGTCTATGAAGATCTTGACCTGGTGTGCCAAGCACTCTGTCACGCTGAGAGCTCGTTTCCTTCCGGGGAAACTGAATTTTCTAGCGGACAGTCTCTCGCGCGAGGGAGCGATAGTGCATTCAGAATGGACACTGCATGCAGGCGTTCTCAAACACCTTTTCAGTTGCTTGAGGACGCCGCATGTCGACCTGTTCGCCACCAGGTTGAACCACCAGCTTCCGACATACGTCTACCCAGTTCCTGACTCCTTGGCTCTGGGGATAGACTCTCTGAGCATGTCATGGGAGGGAATGCAAGCTTACGCATTTCCCCCATTTCCGCTGCTGTCTCGGGTGATGCTCAAGATCAGCAGAGAGTTGTGTCTGGTGTTGTTGATTGCTCCACTTTGGCCGGGCCAACCGTGGTTCAGTCTTCTCTTGTCACTTCTGTTGGACATTCCCATCTGCCTGCCACAGGAGCGACCTACTGTGCCAACCTCGGTCTCGGCTGTACCATGCCAAGCCGGCAATGCTCCATCTGCACGCATTCGTACTATGCTACGATGCATGCAAGAGAGGGGATTTTCTGAACAGGTTACCAAGCGTGTCTGTTCATCGAAACGCACCTCCACCAACTTAAAATTTAACCTGAGTTTTATACAATCGCTAACCAATAATTTAACCAAATATTTAACCTAACCACGGATTTAACCAGTGGTTAGCATTTAACCAAGGTTTATACAATTTGCTGCAGGTGGCATCCGAAAAGTGGTCGATGTATTGGTGTCATTGCCATATCAATACTCTCGAGCTACGAGCAGTGTTTCTGGCACTGAAACAGTTCGTCAGAGTGGTAGAAGGCCGGTGTGTCCTTGTAGCAACAAACAATACCACGGTGGCGGCATATGTGAACAAGGAGGGGGGCTCACGGTCCTCCAGGAAACTTTGTCTTCTGTCGATAAAGATCTTGACCTGGTGTGCCAAGCACACTGTCACGCTGAGAGCTCGTTTCCTTCCGGGGAAACTGAATATTCTAGCGGACAGTCTCTCGCGCGAGGGCGGGATAGTGCATACGTAATGGACTCTGCATGCAGGTGTTCTCAAACACGTTTTCAGTTGCTTGGGGACACCGCATGTCGACCTGTTCGCCACCAGGTTGAACCACCATCTTCCGACATACGTCTGCCCTGTTCCCGACTCCTTGGCTCTGGGGGTAGACTCTCTGAGCATGGCATGGGAGGGAATGCATGCTTACGCATTTCTGGTGGACATTCCCATCTGCCTTCCACACAGGAGCGACCTACTGTGCCAACCTCGGTCTCGGCTGTACCATGCCATGCCAATCCAGCTATGCTCCATCTGCACGCATTCGTACTATGCAACGATGCATGCAAGAGAAGGGCTTTTCTGAACAGGTTGCCAAGCGAGTCTGTTCATGTAAACGCACCTCCACCAACTCTGTATATGGGTATCGGTGGAAAGTGTGGCTGGATTGGTGTGTCGGAAGGCAAGTGGATTCCTTCAGTCCTTCAGTAAACTTACTTGCTGAATTTCTGATATTCCTATTTGAGGTGAGGATGCTATCGCCAATAGCAATTAAAGGCTATAGATCTGCTATTGCTACTACGCTTTAGCATTTTTCGGACATTGACTACAGTAACCAGCCTGTGATATCCAATGTTATCAGGAGTTTGGAACTAGAGAAGCCTAAAGTATCTTCTCCGGTTCCGAAATGGAATACTCCATTGGTGCTGGATGTCCTGTCCAAACACCCATTTGAACCTTTAACTTCATGTTCGTTAAAGTTTCTTACCTGTAAGACAGTATTCTTATTGCCATCAGGTCTGGTCGCAGACGGAGTGAGATTCACGCCTTAACAGCGGACGAAGCGTGTGTTCATTTCACACATGACGAGTCGGCTGTTGAGTTGCATACCTATCCGGGGTTTCTTGCAAGAATCATCTTCCGTCTGTGGCACACACCTCTATTACTATCCCGGCCCTTCTTCGTGAGACAGACGACAGTGCCATTCAGCTTTGTCCTGTCAGAACCCTCAAAGCCTATCTTAGGAGGGTGTCTCACATCCGGAAGGGTCGCCATAGACTCTTCATCTCCTTTCGTCATAGCTGGACAAAGGAGATGTCAGCGTCTACAATTTCCCGTTGGATTGTAGAGACCATTAAATTGGCTTACAATCTCTCCGGAGAGCAAGAATCGTGTCCTGACCATGTCAGTGCCCATGAAGTTAGGGCTCTGTCTATGTCATGGGCATGGCTCAATAATGTCCCCTTAGATAAGATACTAAGGGCTGGTTATTGGAGTTCAGAGAGCTCGTTTATACGTTTTTATTTACGGAACACTCTACCACATGCACGTGGCTTGTTTGCCTTGGGTCCCTTACTGGTTGCCCAGTCGGTTATCACCTCTCGGTCAGTTTCGTCCGCTTAGGTGCGTGTTCTCGTTTTTACCGTTTTTACCATTATTATGGTAATTTCACGTACATATATGTATAATGCAGCCTAACACTATGTGCTTCAGCTTTCTTTGTTTGTATTTACGTCGTCGTTCGGTCATACGTTACGCATGCAAACTATTATTTAAACTTGGCTGAGTCAAGGGACTTACGTCCTAAGTGATGTTCTGGCTCCTTGCACCGTCTGGTTATAACTGGAAGTACGTTAATTGACCAGTCGTCCAGGGCCTTCACGCTATAAGCCCTGTTGATGACCGTTCGCTGACGTTTAGCGGGTGAGTTTATAGTTCCTATATCACGCTATTCAGCTGTGTAGGTTTGTTTCTTGTCCGTATTTTCGTCCCACCTCCATTCAGTTATAGTCAGCACTGGTTATGGTGATATCTGGTTGATATGTAACAGATCTTTAAAATTGTGTTTTAACAGGTAATTTTTATATCTGTAAATATACAAACCAGATATCACCATAACATTTTTTATGACCCTACCCGCCTCCCCGCTCAGTCCGCCACGACGTTCAGGTCTTAAACATGACCCTCGAAAGAGGAAGTTGATCTGGGTCCTACAAGCGCTTGCTTGCAGTTCCGATCACGTGGTGTTTATATATAAGTTGGCGGACTTGGTGACGGAAACAAATTGTTTATCGGTCAGAGGAGGGTTTATTAGCAAATTTTCGGTATATCTGTTGGGCAAGCGAGTTGCTAGCACTGGTTATGGTGATATCTGGTTTGTATATTTACAGATATAAAAATTACGTGTTAAAACACAATTTTAAAGATTTGTTCCCTCGAATTAACAATTCATTCCCATGATATAACAATTTGTTCCCACAAAATAACAATTAATTCATTCCCACGATATAACAATTTGTTCTCACAATATAACAATTTGTTCACTCCAATTAACATTTTTATCTATCGTGGGAACGAATTGTTAATTCGAGGGAACAAATTGTTATATCATGGGAACGAATTGTTATTTCGTGGGAATGATTTAGACCTATGCTAACATATTCATTTCTGATTATATTTATGATTATAAAAATAAAGTTTAAATCTATTTTCATTACCATTTACAGCCATTTTGTCCCTTAAAAGGTACATGCCCACTCAGTAGGCACAACATGTTCTTTATACCATAGACATCATCTGAGACATTTTCTGGCAAAATAAACATTCATTCGCCATCACCCCACGTATTGATTGGCATTATTATACATTTTATATCAGACGTAATTTTCCACACTGGTATCAGGGGCGATAACCATGTTGCCTTAAAATGTTAACGGACATTACTATTTATTCTCTGTATTTATTTTTTGATGTGCTATGATCATACTTTATAATCTGTCAAAAGTATTATTTTTTACATTTAATTAGTGTAGTATAGTATAGTATAGTATACATAAATAAAAAAGATCATGTCTCATTTGCATATGAAAATAGCCTGATACAATCAGTCACAATCAGTAAAATACATGTTACTAAATTATTATACAGTCAAACTTGTGCTAACGACCACTTGTAATAAACGACCACCTGCTTTCGGACTCAGAATTTCCCACTTTTTCCTTGTAACTCGAAAAACTTTTTCACCTTCATACCTACGCGCCTGATATTTGGTATGTAGCTTCGTTATCATGTGCAGATGCGCAAAGTGAATTCGGATTTTTGATCCGACCCTCCATCATGGATTATCTCCCCCTTTCGGACTCAGAATTTCCCTATTTTTCATTGTAAGTCGAAAAACTTTCTCACCTTAATACCTACATTTCTGATATTTGATATGTAGCTTCGTTATGATGCGCAAAGTGAATTCGGATTTTTGATCCGACCTTCCATCATGGATTATCTCCCCCTTTCGGACTTAGAATTTCACTATTTTTCCTCGTAGGTCGAAAAACTTTTTCACCTTAATACCTACGCGTTTGATATTTGGTTCGTAGCTTCGTTTTGATGTGCTGATGCGCAAAGTGAATTCGGATTTTTTATCCGACCCTCCATCATGGATTACCTCCCCCTTTCGGACTTAGCATTTGGGGAAAGTGGGTATATTGCATCGACTTTTTCTAGTTTGTTAATGTATTCGTACACCCGGTCATTGTGTAATCGGACATGGTTTCCTGATCCCGCCAACACCTTTACTATATAAACACACCTGTGTATTCCGACACGCGTCATCACCGCGCTTGATTGCCATTTGTGAAAAGCCGATAACGCTCACAGCGGGAACCTATGTTTGGTCGTTAAACCATAATTGCGAACAATGAATGTATAACCCGCTAATGACATTCCTTAAGGTGAGTAGGACATAAAAGTAAGTTGTGGCAGGTAAGTAAAACCGTTTCATTGTCAATAAATGTAGCGAGTGCGATATTAAAAAAAATGGATACGTTTCAACTCCTTTGTGTACAATGCATGTAAATAAACGTAGATTACGTCAATTTGTTATTTCTTTACATTAAAACACGAAAACTGGTCAATCCGACACACTGGTTAATCCGACATATCGGCCTGGTCCCAGAGCATGTCAGATTAACCAGGTTTCACTGTATATATTTTTGGTCTGCATTTCAAAACACCTGTTTGTCAATTAACCCTTAGACTGCTACACACAACAATTGTCATCTGCTGTTGCTTTTATATCTTGCATAATTTCTCAATAAAAACATGTTTTGACAGCACTTCAGAATCATTTCCAGTGGAAATGATTCTGAAGTGCTGGCAAAGCATGTTGTAAATTATTCTGAAGTGCTGTCAAAGCATGTTTTTGATGATGAAAATGAAAAATAGAAAATGAACAGCAGACGACAACAAATTTAAGATAGCGGTCTAACTGTTAAGAAACAATACATTTTCATTTCAATATATCCTATGGCAGCAGAGACAAAATCTTTATTTAAACTAAAATGTCACAATTTTATTGGCTGTGAAATGGTTGGATTTTTATGCCAGTGTGTCGTATAAAAGTCAAAGCAGCAGTATGGATTTTTACAATGGCTCGATCACCATCGACTCATTCAGTATTCGTACATGCATGTAAAAAGAACTCAATAATTCCTGGGCATAATTACGTTTTTATTTAAAGAAGTGAATAACTGCCATATTGCTGTCAGCTAACAAGATTACAAATCTGTTTCGGATTCATTGTAGTCAGACGAATTGCCAATAAAAACTGTAAATTGGTCAGTAGCACTAGAAAATCAAAAGACTGAACATTCTGAAATCCTTCGCAGTATGTGTTTGTGGATGAAAAATAGACTAATAATTAACCCTTAAACCGCTATCTTAATTTTTTGTCGTCTGCTGTTTATTTTCTATTTTCCATTTTTATCATCAAAAACATGCTTTGACAGCACTTTAGAATAATTTACAACATGCTTTGACAGCACTTCAGAATCATTTCCATTGGAAATGATTCTGAAGTGCTGTCAAACCATGTTTTTATTGAAAAATAAGGCAAGATGTAAAAGCAACAGCAGATGACAATTGTTGTGTGTCACGGTCTACGGGTTAATCTAGAGTGGAAAACGTTTCAAGGACATTGTAGTTTGAAGACTTGGAATAGAACTTTTGGCACGATTGACAAGTAAATGCGTGTGTTTTTGACAACATATGAAAATGTTCCCCGACAACTATTCATGGATCAGTTAATGATGTTTTTAGCTCTGGCCTGCTTATTTTAATTTCAGATGAAGATGTGAGCAGGTTTGGTAAAAAACATGTTTGAAAATGAGGCTTTTATCAAGTTTACAAGGACAGAAATCCTTGAGAAAAAATTACCAGCTTTTTTGATATGCGGCCCAATTTTCTAAGGAGGTCAGAAACCATTGTTATAAATATCCTGGCTAAGATTGTTGTAGTACATCTTCATTAGGGCCCCGCAGAGAATCGGCGGTGACCTATAGGTTTCGTTCGCCCTGTCTGTCCGTCTGTCTGTCCATCTGTTGGTGGATTTTTGTGGGTTTTTGTAAGTTTCTCAAATCACCTATAATTTCTGTTTGCCTTCAGCTAATATCTTCATATTGCACACACACATTACTTTGTAACGATACATCCTTCCAAATTAATACAATTACCTTCGCTACTGATCGTACGTCCGTCTTTCTGTTTATTTATTTGAAAGTCTCCATAAGAAACGCGACGGACGGTCGAACGGCAAGACGGACGGACGGACGGATTCCGTCCGGACTGATATCATTGATGAAAAAAAACAACAAAAAATCTCTCAAAAAGTGGGTATAATAACATCAATTTAGTTAAAACAAGCAAACAAAACATTTATTACACTGAAAAGGCGATCTAGCTGTTGGAACTACTTTTATGGCGTAAGACCCGTGTTTTTAAAAAGTTCAACCCGCAAAATTTGTGCTGCGACCGACAAATGCTCGCTATGTTCACAAACCTTCAATTAGTTCCACATATTTATGTACACATTAGGAATGGAATGGGTCATAGGATAATGGGGGGTAAGTCTGTTAGCCCCTTCCCCTACTGATCCCTTTAATTATAGAAGTCGGTACAATACAATATTCTGTATTATGAACATATTTATAAAACTCAACATTTATGTAAGGCTTTTAAAAATTAACGCTAGATAGATCCTGATTAGTGTTTCATTGATGGAATGGCAAATGTGCAGATTCTAATCGGACTGTGCGCATGCACAGGTTGATCTGGATCTACACTGGTCACAAAACACATAAGCCCTATTTCTCCAGTGGCAGCCACATATGTCCATATATTAACCCTTACAACCGTAATTTGACGGAATGTCATTTTAATTTTCAGAATGTATCATCAATCAGAAAAAGTGGAATTTTTTTAAAGGTTATAAAATATCTACATATAGTGCAGATCCTGATGAGACAGGTTATGGGCTCGCTCATCTGGATCTACACTATTTGTAGAAATCTGAACAGAGCCATGTGGTATTTAAGGGGTTAAATGATGTTGAAAATTGATCAAAAACAATGATTTCTACATACCGGTAATATTCTCTGAATTTTGCGTCAACTTTCGACATCATTTATGAAAAATATTGTATTTTCTCAAGTATGCAATAAAGGGGGCAATTCGTGCACCTGGGGCTCGTTTCACTAAATTTCCTACGACTAAAATGTTCGTAAGTGCAAATTTAGGATCGTCTGTAAATTTCAAGTGATGGATTTAGATTTATTGAGCATAGGCTGCATATGCAGCCTATGCTCAATAAATGTAAATCATAATTGTTTACAAGAAAACATTGTTGATGTGAAATTTACAGACTATCACAGTTTTGCACTTACGAACATTTTAGTCGTACGAAGTTTAGTGAACCGACCCTCTGGCTTATTTGTGACATTCAGTCTGAGCAGTCAGACAATCACATTTTCTTGTTTTTATTTTCCATTAAACTAGTCAAAAACAATTATGTTAAAACTAGGCTTATTTCCATAATTTTATTATTTTTCATTTTAGACATGCTTCTATTTTCCTGTCCCACAGGCACATTTCCTGTTATATGATTTGCGTCGGTCATATACTCTCAGTAAAATCTATAAATTTGCATTTTAAAAAGCATCATTATTGGTGCTGCAAATATACGAGATGCCATAACAAAAAGAGCTGCTATCAGTGTTGACTCAGATCCCCACTGTCTGGTAAGGGCCAGCTCTGAGTACATAACTCTAATTACATTTCATTACATAAGCGTTCTGACGGAGTAGTCTTTCCAAATGTGCATTTGAAACGTTCTTCGTTTACTTTCTACTTCGTGGAGAGTGACCTAAGAATTTTGCTCATACACACTTTATTAGGTAAGTTTATGGTATTATTTTTGTGTCATATTTTAGAATTGTCTCAATAACAATAGAGTGAAGTCTGAACGTCTACCAACGTCAGTACAGGTTTTTTTGTTTTTTTTTTATACTTTAGGGCTCGGAAAGTAAATTTTATTACGCAAATTTATACCGTTCCTAGTATATTCGGCATGCTTTCTTTTGGTCTCGGCAGGGCCCAAGGTGCTCATTCTATTATATCCGTTCACTCCTAGGTAACGGGAATGGATTTTGATATGTTTATTTTGCAAGCAATCCAATCATTACAAAATTAAATTCAAACTAGTCCATTTATGAAAAGGAGGTGTTTTTGTTATCAAAAATATGAAAATTACTTGCAATAAGTGCAGATCCTGGTGAGACAGCTTGTCACGAGCCGGCTCATCTAGATCTACACTGTTTGCCCATAACACTATACAGGCTTTGGTTAATTTATTTATTGCCATCAGCTATTATTACACCATAATTACAGTGCATATCTGATGTGAAACTAAATGAAAATATTTCACATTACACTATAAAATGCATGGGTATAATCTGAATTGTTGATGTGAACATAATGTATATTTTCAGACATGCTATGTTAGTTATACAATAGTGCTCTCTTTCTTTGATAGTATTGTTTTGAGTTGCACACAAAATTGACGATGGTAATTGGCTATTGGGTATAGTAACACCCTAATTGAAAGAGCGGGTAATCCAGGCCATCGTGTCGTGAAACTCTTAATTCCATAAACAACAACAACAACAACCCTTCAAAGTCTTATCTCCACACACACTGATGCTGCACTTCCTGATAATTCCAGCACAAAAATATTTACACAATTCCCTAACATTTGATTGGCCCGTAGCAAGTCTCTGTCCAAAATTTATATCCCAGTAAACTCCCATGCCGAACTATACTTTCCGTAACCATGAGACGCAGTGAAAATAATTCTTAAGAAAACGGAAAATAAACACATTTTCTTGATGAATTGATTTCAAATGCTGGAATTATAAGGAATGAATGGTATTTTTGTGGAATTTATCGGGGATATAAACTTGGAAAAGTCGCGGGAATACTGGACGAGGCCTTCCGGCCTTCGTCCAGTATTCCCGCGACTTTTCCAAGTTTATACCCCGATAAATTCCATAAAAAGGCCATTCATTTCTATAATGAATTCCCATTCTGTTATCTGCGAAAGATACTGCAAACACATTTTTTTATCTAGTAACCGGCGCAAGAAATTTGCACCAGTTACTAGATGAAATATGTATTTATGCAATAGCTCTAAGTGGAGCAGAGAGGCATTGTGTCGGGAAACCAATGGGTTTTTCGACGTGAAATATTTTACACTGCTGCGGACGGCACCTGTACAGTTTTTAAAATAGCAGAACTAGATATCTAAACGATTTGTTACGTCTTTTTCTATCAAATCTACATTTAAAGCAAAATGTTGAGCCGATACAATAACCATTATGCCGATTGATGTTGAGTAATCACGTGTATGTCGCCAAAGTATGGTTTTACCATTTCCGGCTCGTGCAAAGCTAGGGTTGAATGATCGATTCCGTGCAAGATTTTGTTTGTGTACAGCCTCGAGATAACCAAATAAAACTGCGAAGTAGCATGGTAATCCAACATGCAGTGCCGAGATAATGACCAACAAAATCGGGTAACTAATGGCAACAATTGTTTGGATCTACTACTTTTAATCGAATATATTTATCCAAGTATTAACATCTGTATTCAGCCGGTACCTCACATGCATGCTGATGTCCCATGATGACATGCATAGGTGATGTGAAATAAATATGGTTCTTGAATGAACATTTTTCAGTGTTAATATTTAACTCTAGCTTACCGCTCTACACCCAGATAAGCCAATATTATTGGACTGTACAGTTTCTTTTGTCGTAGAGTATAGTATTGCAAACAGTAATAAGCCTTCTCACCAGGATCTTCATCATGTTCTTTGACAAATTTACAAAAAGAAATTCATTTCCTGATCAATGGGATAGTCTGAAATTTATCAGGTAACCTGCCCTGCATTGCCCGAATACGTACTGACTGATAACATATTGTTGTATCAGGCATTGACCTGATATCAACATCCGGGTTACAACAAAGTGAAAACTGACGTTCCATTGGTCGGTTGACGTCACGTGACGTTACCGAATGACGTCAGTGTAATGACGCAACGTAAACAAGTCCGCATTCTGTCCATAGAATACGACGTCATCTAATGTGATTTTCGAGCATAAAACGTTACCTGATAAATAGAATACCAGACTAGTGTATTTTGATATCAAGTTTATCAAGCTCGGCTCGGAAATGGTAGGAATTCCTCGGCAAGCCGAGGAATTCCTACGCGTTTCCTAGCCTTGCCTGATAAACTTGATATCAAAATACACTAGCCTGGTATTCTCTATATAATAGGCATGAAAGAGTTCATTGTCGCTGCTTAACCCTTTGCATGCTGGGAATGTTGTGGGCTATAAATAGTTCAAAAATAGCATACAACAATTTGTTATATTTTTCCCTGTAAATATCATGAAATGAATTCTGTCTTGGAAATGTATTAGAATCAAATCCGGAGGACACACTTCTAATGAAATTCCAAGACACATTTACAGAGAGAAATAAGAAAAATAAATTGTGCCATAGTGTAATAAAAGTCATCATACACTAGTGTAATAAATATGCAAATGAGATCGCTGCAGAGAACATGTGTATCGGTCAGTACAATTCAATGTATGATACTATGCTTATGCAATAAATAGAATCCATTATATTTCTTAACCCTAATTACACTGCTATATTAATGTTGTTGTTGTCTGCTGTTTATTTTCTATTTTCCAGTTTTATCATCAAAAACATGCTTTGACAGCACTTTAGAATAATTTACAACATGGTTGGACAGCACTTTAGAATCATTTCCATTGGAAATGATTCTAAAGTGCTGTCTGTCAATCCATGTTTTTATTGAGATATTGAGAAATAAGTCAAGATATAAAAGCAACAGCAGACAACAATATTTTTATTGTTGTGAGTAGCGGTCTAAGGGTTAAGCTCATTGACTGATTATGCCCCGGCACACAAAGTATGTCGACGGGTATATGCTTTTCGTATTTATATCCGTCCATCCGTCCATCCGTAAGATTTAAAGTTTTGGTTTGTCGGTCCAGATAGCTGCCTGGGGTATTCGAGTCTCACTTGCTCTAGTTTCATAAGAAAATTGGCATAGCCTCATTTTTATGAAATTGGTCAACTTATTTAACTCTTTGCATGCTAGCGGTGAAAATATCCGCCAAACGAATTAGAAGTATATGTTTTATTTCTCTCAGTAAATATGTCTTGAAATTCCATTAGAATGGAGTCCTCAGGACTCAATTCTAATGAAATTTCAAGACATATTCATGATATTTGCAGTGAGAAATACAAGAAAATATGATGAATTTTTGTCCGCTAGTTTTGAACTATTTATAGCCCATAAATTACCCAGCATGCAAAGAGTTAATAAATATCGCATTAAATCATTACTCGTGTAGGATCCTTTATTTGTTTTGTCTGGTTATATCCATCAGGGGCCAGTTTCATTAAACGTACGACTAAAATGTTCGTAACCGAAAATTTAGGATCGTCTGTAAATTTCAATTGATGGATTTACATTTATTGAGCAATGGCTGCATATGCAGCCTATGCTCAATAAATGTAAATCCAATAATTGTTTACAAGAAAACATTGGTAATGTGCTATTTACAGACTCATAATTTTGCACTTATGAACATTTTAGTCTTAACGAAGTTTAGTGAAACGGGCCCCAGTAATGGTGACTGGTATTTCTAAGAACGGCCTATTGTTTTGCTTGTGGAAACTGCTTGCTACATGTAGCAGACATTCAGTCTCATGATGTCCAATTCAAATCTAAACTTAATCTCTCAGGAAACGATTATTGTCATCTGCCATTGTTTCTTTTATTCAAATTTGTTGTAATTTGTCCAAAACAAAATTCCAACACATAAGAATCATCTCGCAGTGAGCTGTGCTGACAAAACGGAAACTAAAAGTTATAGATTGTGGCCAAATTTGATATAAGGACCCAGAGTCTCTTTCCCTTATATCCATCCTTATGGCCTTCAAAATAACAAACGATCAAACACTGTGACGTAATGTAATTGAAGATAATGGAAGTTTGACATGATTGGTTACAGACGTCGGAGTTAAATCTCCTGGAAATTTGGATTATAGTGTGCATCTCCATGACACTGATCTTCTGAAAGCATGTTCGTGATGCTGAGATTTAAATCCCGATCAGCTTAACTGGCATTACATTCCGAATATGGCGCACAAACATTTTCGAAAGAGTCGTTTTTACTTATTTCTCAATGAAAGTATAATTTATTAAAATAGGTGACTACTTACACTTTTGATTAATAAACAAAACAAAACAATTATGATAAAATATTCTGTTTTTGGCCATCAGTATATATTAACCCTCACTATGCTGGAGACGGAAATTGTTGTCTGCTGTTTTTCATTTTTGCCTTAATTCTTAAAAAAAACTCCAATGGAGACGATTCTCATGCGCTGTCAAGACAGGTTTTTGTCAAGAAATACACAGGCACTTTGTGGTATGAACGACAAAATGCTGTTTAAATCGTACCCAATTTTACCCTGATATTAAATATCTACAAGGTAGAATACTCGCCATCTTTTCAACCAATTGAAGTGGATTATTTACTTTGGGCCCGGCTCGTTAATTCAGTAATTGTAACTCACACATTACAATTACTAAATTAGCGAGCCGGGCCCAAGGTACACTACTAAGTACCAGTTCCGTTGGTTGAAAAGATGGCGATATTTAATATCGGGGTAAAATTGATTTAAAGTGTGTTTTGTCCTTCATACCAACGACGTGCAATAAAACATTTCCGGCAGATGACAAAAATTAATTCAGCATACTAAGTAAGGGTTAACTTCATTACTTTCAGGTTAGCAGCCACCATGCTGTTTATCTTATCTGTGTTGGTTGGAATATCTGTTACATATCGGCCAGATATCACCATAACCAGTGCTAGCAACTCGCTTGCCCAACAGATATACCGAAAATTTGCTAATAAACCCTCCTCTGACCGATAAACAATTCGTTTCCGTCACCAAGTCCGCCATCTTGTATATAAACACCACGTGATCGGAACTGCAAGCAAGCGCTTGTAGGACCCAGATCAACTTCCTCTTTCTTCGGTACGTCGAACTGACCACATGTGTTTTCACGACAGGGTAGTTTATATACGTTTTCTGAAGGTTTCTCACTGCCTAACGGTTGCTGAATTGCTAATTTAATTATTATATATTCTGAATATATTTCACTCTTTCGACAATAGTTACTTACGACCGTAAAATTGTGTTGTATTGTTGTTCGTTTGTTTGTATCTCCTTCTGTAGATTTTGTGTGCCACCATGTTCCTTTCCAGGAAGTATCCTGTGCGAAGTTCTTCCCTATTGGGATTTACACCCTCTGTGCAGAGACTGCCGTTCCTGCACACTGGATTCTGCATGCGAGGTATGTATAGAGTGGTCTGGTGCTCTATGGTCTAATCACCAGAAAGCACTTGACAGGGCCACGGTAAAAAAGGCAGCTGTATCTAGGAGTCTCTCCTCCGAGGACTCTAGTGTCCCGGGTCACATGACTGTAGCAGCCAGCTCAGTTAGACCCGGTGATTCCGCTGATGCAGTTGCTCCCCAGGTTCTTAATGAGCCTAGGAGCCGTGGGCCCAGCGCTAGCCATGGGTTAGATCTCCTACCCGGAGATCTACTCCACACGGGGTCCCGGGTCACATGACTGTAGCCACCAGCTCAGTTAGACCCGGTGATTCCGCTGATGCAGTTGCTCCCCAGGTTCTTAAGGAGCCTAGGAGCCGTGGGCCCAGCGCTAGCCATGGGGTCAGATCTCCTACCCGGAGATCTACTCCACACAGGGCAACTTCGCCATGCCGGAGGCGTAAGGCTCATACCCTTTCTCCACCGTGTACCTCTGGTACTAACAGTGACTCCTCCGGGAGACATAATGGTGGGTTCAGCAGTGCTGATTCCTGAAGTCACTCACCTAGCGCAGGTAGTAGGCGTTCTTTGTCGAGGCACAGATCGCGTAGCTACCGTAGCCATGGTCGCCGTTTCACGCTCTCATGAGCGTGATAGACGCCGTAGGTCTAGCTATAGACCTACATATGGCCGTAGGAACGAGTCGTCGTATCGCCACAGGCATCGACAGCGTCGTTCCAGAGACCGTTCTCGGTCTCGCAGCAGGTCTAGGGCTCGCTATTCCAGAGGACATAAGTCTTCACCGTCCATCACTCCCTTTTTAGGTTTTCTGCTGTAGACCAGGGTGAACGAGTACCAGATCTGAGCGGGCTGACCAGTTATCACTGACGACTTTGTCTCAGTTGATAGGTTTGGTTCATACCAACGCAGGTGGGACATCTGTCTCCGCCATGGTCCCTGATCCTAATCCCTACGACGTAGTGGATCCAGACTCATACCCCATGGTTACGCTATGCTTGGGTCCCATGGCTTCTCAGAAAGCCATGGACACCCATGGGGCCATGGATACCCATGGCCCATCGGCCTCTGCGGCTAGTCTTGGGCTCCATGGCTAGCCATGGCCCCATGGCTTCTGTTGTCTCCGCCATGGTCCCTGATCCTGATCCCTACGACGTAGTGGATCCAGACTCATACCCCACGGTTCCGCTATGCTTGGGTCCCATGACTTCTCAGAAAGCCATGGACACCCATGGAGCCATGGATACCCATGGCCCATCGGCCTCTGCGGCTAGCCTTGGCCCCTTGGGCTCCTTGGCTAGCCATGGCCCCATGACTTCCATGTCTAGCCATGGCCAATGCTAAACCACGGCACTATGGTTTCCATTACAATACACCCCGAACCAGGGGAGACTATTGGTAATGAGTCTGTTATGGATGAGGTGGAGGAAAACAGACTTCCACCCACATATCTGGAATCCATCTCTATGCTTAGAGACCGTCTGGGTTCTGCAATTTGTTTCACCTTTACCTATACCAAATGTCAAAGTTGGCGCTTCTGCCTTGGACTTTTCCAAGGACAACCAGTCGTCATCACCTGCGTCGGCACTCCCTCAGTGTAGGTGAGTGCAGACGTGTCTGGAAGATCATACTTCCAGGATCCAAGGTGAGGGAGTAGAACAGGGCACAGCTTTGCTTTTTCTCCCAAGCGCTCTCCCAGTGGGTAAATTCCCCACGCTGAGCGAGCAGAATGTTTTTCAACCTCATTCGTATGAGGTACAAGAGCCTCTACTTCTCATTGAGCCGCCTCCTATAAATCCCTTAGTCACCGTTCAGACTCTGGAGGGATGTGCGCGACTGGCAAGAGCGGGCATTCAGACAGTCTCTCATTCAGAACTGTTTCTGTGCGGCGTTCCGTCTACTCTTTCGGAGCCTCCTTCCGAGGAAAGGCTGCGATAAGTTACCAAGTATCTCCAGGTGATGGCCACTGCCCCGTCCCACACTTTGGAGATACTCACCAGACTTGAAGCTGGACCCACACTTGCTAGGAGGGATGTGTATTTGGCTAGATCTTGTCTGTATGAGTCTGTCAAATTCTCACTGCGAGTGCAGCCCATTGAGTCAAAGACTCTCTTTGGTCCGCAATTACAAGGCACAATTCAGTCTTACAAGGACGATCTTGCCCACAAGTCATTGCAGTTGGTAGCTGCTTCGCCTGTACCTCAGCCAAATGTGTCTAAGACCAAGGCTAAGCCATCTGTTCATGCAGTGGCTACGGTATCTTCCGTCACTGCCCACGGGCAGTGCCCCTCCTTCTTTGCCAACTCAGCCTGCTTTTAAGAAGCAGCCTGGCCAGGCGAAGCCAGGCGAAGTGAGGTCGGTAGGGTAGTCGAAGATAGGGATGCCCACTCCTCCTCCCAGGCATCAGTGCAACCTTTGACCATACAGCATGGCACCAGGTTGTCCATTCCAAACCGGAAATTCCCACTGGTGGAAAACTTCGATTTTTCTCCAAGGCCTGGGAAGAAATAACTTCGGATGCTTGGACACGTTCAGTGATCCGGAGTGGGTATCGAATTCAGTTTCGTGTCCTCCCCAGACTTCGAAGACTACCCCTCAGTCGAATGCAAACCATCCCGTCGGACCAGGAGAAGCTTCGGGTTCTCCAGATCGAGATAAAGGCCATGCTTCAGAAACAAGCCATATAACGTGTGACCGATCGGCACAACCCGTCAGGCTTTTTCCGCAGGCTATTTTCTAGTTCGCAAGAAGACGGGAGGTTGGAGACCCATTATTGACCTTTTCCACTTGAACAGGTTGATAGTGTCCCCACACTTCGAGATGGAGACTTTAGACAAAGTCAGACTGTCTTTGAATCAGGGGGACTGGGTCACGTCTTTGGACCTGTAGGATGCATACTTTCACATAGCTATCCATCCCAGGTCCAGACGCTACCTTCGGTTCGCGTTTCATGTGGTAGTGTACCAGTTTCGGGCGCTCCCATTCGGCCTTTGTACGGCTCCTTATGTCCTATCTCAGGGATTGATAGGGCCGTCTTTGGTTCGTATTGCACAGATCCGAAGTTCGATAATGTCCATGCAACAAGCACGTTTCGCTTCAGCAAGGACATTACACGGCCTGCCAGGCCAGATGGAATCGTTGGCGTGGCTTCTGCCACAGGGCCGTGCGCGAAACGCCTCCTGCAATGGGAGACCAAGTCCCGGTGGTCACAGGAGTCGGACTCATGGGACCGAACCATTGTATTCGGTCAGTGGTTCCGGGATGCGGTCTCTCAGTGGCTGGATCAGGCGTTTCTGTACTCCATGGTCCCCCTCCACCCACCAGTTCCGGACATCCATCTATTTACGGATGCCAGCCTCACCGGTTGGAGAGCCCACCTGGAAGACCAGGTGGCATCCGGAAAATGGTCGATGTATTGGCGCCATTGCCATATCAATACTCTCGAGCTACGAGCAGTGTCTCTGGTGCTGAAACAGTTCGTCAGAGTGGTAGAAGGTCTTCTGTCTATGAAGGTCTTGACCTGGTGTGCCAAGCACTCTGTCACGCTAAGAGCTCGTTTCCTTCCGGGGAAACTGAATTTTCTAGCGGACAGTCTCTCGCGCGAGGGAGCGATAGTGCATTCAGAATGGACTCTGCATGCAGGCGTTCTCAAACACGTTTTCAGTTGCTTGGGGACGCCGCATGTCGACCTGTTCGCCACCAGGTTGAACCACCAGCTTCCGACATACGTCTACCCAGTTCCCGACTCCTTGGCTCTGGGGATAGACTCTCTGAGAATGTCATGGGAGGGAATGCAAGCTTACGCATTTCCCCAATTTCCGCTGCTGTCTCGGTTGATGCTCACGATCAGCAGAGAGTTGTGTCTGGTGTTGTTGATTGCTCCACTTTGGCTGGGCCAACCGTGGTTCAGTCTTCTCTTGTCACTTCTGTTGGACATTCCCATCTGCCTGCCACAGGAGCGACCTACTGTGCCAACCTCGGTCTCGGCTGTACCATGCCAAGCCGGCTATGCTCCATCTGCACGCATTCGTACTATGCTACGATGCATGCAAGATAGGGGATTTTCTGAACAGGTTACCAAGCGTGTCTGTTCATCGAAACGCACCTCCACCAACTCTGTATATGGGTATCGGTGGAAAGTATGGCTGTATTGGTGTGTCGGAAGGCAAGGGGATCCGTTCAGTCCTTCAGTAAACTTACTTGCTGAATTTCTGATATTCCTATTTGAGGTGAGGATGCTATCGCCAGTAGCAATTAAAGGCTATAGATCTGCTATTGCTACTAAGCTTTAGCATTTTTCGGACATTGACTACAGTAACCAGCCTGTGATATCCAATGTTATCAGGAGTTTGGAACTAGAGAAGCCTAAAGTATCTTCTCCGGTTCCGAAATGGAATACTCCATTGGTGCTGGATGTCCTGTCCAAACACCCATTTGAACCTTTAACTTCATGTTCGTTAAAGTTTCTTACCTGTAAGACAGTATTCTTATTGCCTTAAGGTCTGGTCGCAGGCGGAGTGAGATTCACGCCTTAACAGCGGACGAAGCGTGTGTTCATTTCACACATGACGAGTCGGCTGTTGAGTTGCATACCTATCCGGGGTTTCTTGTAAGAATCATCTTCCGTCTGTGGCACTATCCCGGCCCTTCCTCGTGAGACAGACGACAGTGCCATTCAGCTTTGTCCTGTCAGAACCCTCAAAGCCTATCTTAGGAGGGTGTCTCACATCCGGAAGGGTCGCCATAGACTCTTCATCTCCTTTCGTCATAGCTGGACAAAGGAGGTGTCAGCGTCTACAATTTCCCGTTGGATTGTAGAGACCATTAATTTGGCTTACAATCTCTCCGGGGAGCAGGAATCGTGTCCTGACCATGTCAGTGCCCATGAAGTTGGGACTCTGTCTACGTCATGGGCATGGCTCAATAATGTCTCCTTAGATACTATACTAAGGGCTGGTTATAGGAGTTCAGAGAGCTCGTTTATACGTTTTTATTTACGGAACACTCTACCACATGCACGTGGTTTGTTTGCCTTGGGTCCCTTAGTGGTTGCCCAGTCGGTTATCACCTCTCGGTCAGTTTCGTCCGCTCAGGTGCGTGTTCTCGTTTTTACCGTTTTTTACCATTATTATGGTAATTTCATGTACATATGATGCAGCCTAACACTATGTGCTTCAGCTTTCTTTGTTTGTATTTACGTTCGTCGTTCGGTCGTACGTTACGCATACAAACTATTATTTAAACTTGGCTGAGCCAAGGGACTTACGTCCTAGGTGATGTTCTGGCTCCTTGCACCGTCTGGTTATAACTGGAAGTACGTTAATTGACCAGTCGTCCGGGGCCTTCGCGCTATAAGCCCTGTTGATGACCGTTCGCTGACGTTTAGCGGGTGAGTTTATAGTTCCTATATCACGCTATTCAGCTGTGTAGGTTCGTTTCTTGTCCGTATTTTCGTCCCACCTCCATTCAGTTATATATGTAAATATACAAACCACATATCACCATAACATTTTTTATGACCCTACCCACCTCCTCGCTCAATCCGCCACGACGTTCATGTCTTAAACATGACCCTCGAAAGCGGAAGATTGATCTGGGTCCTACAAGCGCTTGCTTGCAGTTCCGATCACATGGTGTTTATATACAAGATGGCGGACTTGGTGACGGAAACGAATTGTTTATCGGTCAGAGGAGGGTTTATTAGCAAATTTTCGGTATATCTGTTGGGCAAGCGAGTTGCTAGCACTGGTTATGGTGATATCTGGTTTGTATATTTACAGATATAAAAATTACGTGTTAAAACACAATTTTAAAGATTCATAGTAACATGGAATCCCTTGGGGATGGTTTTATCCAAATAATAAATAATATTATTTATTATGATAAATGTATTCAAAATTCAATAAGCTTCTTTTCTTGGCAGAGAGCAGAGACAATTGTGAAACTGTACATGTCTAGTACATACAAAGATGGCGGAGATGGCAACTCAATGCTCCATATAGTACACAGTAATTAGAGAATATGTCACATATGTTATATTCATATATCAAATCACGCTTGTGAAGCAATTATCATTGAAGTAAAATACATCTATCTACAACCTACTACCTTAACCCATTTCAGCCTAAGGATACTATGATTTTTGTTGAAAAAATCTCATTATTTTGTTCATTCAACGATAAAGGTATATGTTGTTGCCACTCATTTGAACCGTCTCGTTGAGACGGTTCAAATGAGTGGTAACAACATATACTTTCGGAAGGATATAAAGAAAATAGGAACATTTTTCTCTCAAAATGTTCATACTACTAAAAGTGTATCCCGTCTGTAATGGGTTAAGAATGCCTTGCGCATGGGTGGAGAGAATGGTATTAGGGATGATGCGGCTTATGAAGTATATCAGACTTGGTTGCAGAATATATGTATAGGACAGGACAGAATTATGAATGCATTACATAGTGGTATCTGGAGAAATTGTAAGTATTGTGAACATTGGAAATAGTAAGTAATCAAGTTAATGCATTGCTAATGTGATTATGGTATGTAATAACAGATCTTCATTTGCTCTTGTAGCCGCATTGGAACAATTGTTGGTCATGACCTAGCTTTCTGTCCTCTTGATATATGTATGTATGTATTTTAATATGTAACCCTTAGAATGCGGGGGGGGGGGGGGGGGGGGACAAAAAGTATCGTCCGCTGTTGTGTTTAATATGTTGTCATTATTCTCAATAGAAACAGGGTTTGGCAGCACTTTAGAATCATTTCCATTGGAAATGATTCTAAAGTGCTGACAAACCATGTCTTTGATTAGAAAAATAAAACACAACTGACAGACGAAAACATTTATTTCAGTGGTGTAAGGGTTAAAGTGCAACCTGCATAAGCAATATACACAGTACATGACAAGAAAACATGCAAAAGTATCTTGGGATACAGCCAGCCTTCGAAGGCTTACCTTACGGAGCACTCACATTGATTTGTATATTACTTTAGATATACGAGACGCTCCATGTCAAAACAAAAGCCATCAAATTGGTCCAACGTCCAGTGTAACCACAGATCAGCATGCCGTATGTGCAATCAGATTATAGTCTACACTGCTCGTTATAATCATCCGTGCTGTTACTATCAAACAACAGATCTAGCTGTCGCAGATATGGTCACTAGTGATCAGTACTTGACACAAATTGTTTTGTCATGGAGGGTCACATCACTATATCGGTGTTGGAGATGTGTTCCGAGAAAAGCTGATGTGCTACAATCACAGTCAAATGTACGAGCCCCGAGGCAGCAGCTAAGATGTCGATCGGACCGACATCTGAACTGCTCGCCGTATAATGTATTCAATGAGTCTCGGCAGATCGGTATCAATGCAGCGTTACATGTGCAACATAACAGGACTGCAACACAACAACTTGTCCCGGAATGACGTCCAAGTTCCTCTTAATGTCATCGTCTGGTTGAAAATATTTGACGGCAGAATAACCCTTATAACAGTAACATCTCTGTACCGTGCAGTCACGGACATAGACGAGTGGCGGACATAGACGAGTGGCGAACAGTGTAGACTGTTATCAATCTGAGTCTGTGTACAGGGTAATCTGACAATACTCAATTACAAATTCCTTAGGCGACAAAAAATTAATGTTTACATTCTGATCCAAATTTTGGGGAGAAATGAGGCGGGTGGAACACTTCTATTTTTATATTTTTTATTTTCAGGCAATAAAACGAGGTGTTGAACGGCAAGGCGCAGTTGCGTGCAATAGTGTTTTGTAAGAACATGTTCATATTAAAGTATTGCTAGTCTGGGGGTGTTGGGGTGGGGTTCCGGGTTTGCTGAATTGTGCTACGTAAAGCACTCGGGTGAAAAGCTGTGGGAGCGGCATAATACGCGGGCCGCATTATTTTCGTAAATTTTACCAAATTTATTTATTTTTTTTATTATTAATTTTTTTTTTTTTTAAATAAAAAACCCTTGTGCGGGCCATTTTATTAGGGGCGGGCGGGATTGAGAATCTAAACATTAATTTTTTGTAGCCTTATCTGGAGCCCTGCTAGTATGTACTACAGTGCATGTAGGGTTATTAATTGTTCCTATATCATCTTCAGTATTCCAGTTTGTTTTTTTATCATGACAGCAAAGTACGTATTAGTTCAAAACAGTTGATTATGTAGATTGCGAGTAATTTGGAGTTGGAGTTTAACGTGTATTTAAACTAGCTGATATCATTGTGTAAAGTAGCGAGTATAGAAATCTTTGCCCAAATGTGCCACTTTACAATGCTCAATTAAATTGTGTCATCTGATGTTTTGCTTTATATTTGCCTTTTTTTTCTCACCAAAAACATGCTTTGATAGAAATGCTTCTAAAGTGCTGTCAAATGATATTTTATTTCGAAAGAAGACCAAGTATAACAAAGCAATTTTTGCGTACCGCCTTCTAAGGGTTAATGAGGTTTTGAACATTAGACCTGTCTGAAAGCTTTTGAAAAACAAAACTAGAGATTATGTTTGCAAAACACGGATATGACCCTTGCATACTGGACACAAAAAAAAAGAACCACAAAATCAAATGGCCAAGTGTTTCAGGTCGTGTTAATGGTGGCGTGAGTGTGTGACAAATGTTCAGGTGATTCATGTGTCCAAGTATTGAAGCAATCACTCGCATGTTGGAGAAACTGTTACAAATTTTTTGGCGTAAGAAAATGACTAAGTGTTTCAGTGACATTTCAAAAGTTACAAATGTCAAGGTCGTGTTAATGGTGGCGAAAATGTGTGACAAATGTTCAGGTGATTCAAGTGTCCAAGTATCGAATCAATCATTCGCGTAATATTGAAGATATTACATGTTGGAGAAACTCTTACAAACTTTTTGATGTAACAAAATTTCAAAGGTGACAAAGGTCAAGGTCGTGTCAATGGTGATGTGACAAATGTTTAGGTGATTCAAGTGTCGGCAATCCTTCCCGTAATATTGAAGATATTACTCTTTGACGTAAATGTACATGGACAGCCGGACGGACAGAAGGACGTACGGAACCACAAGAGCAACGCAATATGCCTCCCTTGCTATCGCATAGGGGGCATAAAGAGTAGGCCCGATAAGACTGTGGATGCGCAGGCTGATCTGGAGATACACTGGTTGCAAACTCACCAAGCAGAAATTCCTCACAGAGGTGTTCAACTGTCACGTGAAATCAGAGTGGACTGTTTTTACATATAATGTGACAAGATGACAAGACCAGTGGCAGCCCATAATCCAATTGGTGCGAGACATTGGCGGGGAGTTCTTCTAATGGCATCCTGAAACGGATTTGTGCCGCTGGCTCACACACGATACCTTATATGAGACAGGCCATGTGATTTTGTACCGAAGATCATGTGCGATATTTCATGAAACATATTTACAAACTTTACGATAGTTTGCGTAAATGATGTCGAAAGTTGACGAAATATTCATAGCAAATGCAGAATGCGGAATTCCGCATTTGCTATGAATATTTTGTCAGCTTTCGACATCATTTACAGAAAATATAGTTTCTGTAACTATATTTCATTAAAAATTGCACATGTTCTTAGGTACAAAATCACATGGCGTGTCTCATAATACAGTGCGACCCCGTTAGTACACGCTTCACTATAACACGATTTCGGTTAGTGCACGGTTGTGCCTTGGCTCCCGAATTTTTTTCCTATTTGTATATCAAAATCGTGTTAAATTCGTTACACGACTATTGTCAGAAATCGTGTTAAATTTGCGATTCTTTCCCAAATTAGACCCAAAATGGACGATTTTTTTTTTTTTTATGGACGCATAGCCTCCTTTTATCTCACCGATGTGAATGTGCAGCTGATCACGTTTGCACATTTCGTAAATTAATCCGAGCAAACTGGGAATAAGATCAGTAAGACCAGTAACAAAGCAGTGCTAATTGTTATGTGCTTGATTTCATTTTTCCGGCATGCGTTCGCGCTCACCATTGGTGGAATATTAATTAGGTGTAAAGGCTGACCAATCGGAGATCGCGTATCAGTCGCGCAGAATTAACTCAACCCAGATTAACTAAAGTGTTACAGCACTGCCCACGCCCCCAGCGCATGTACACAAATGTGTACCTGACAACTGGCCTTGTTTCGCTATGTCATAATTGAGCCAGTGCACGAGATAATCAACTTTATTATATAACTGAGATTTTCACCGAGAATGATTTGACTTTTTTCTGCAAATATATCGGAAAGTTGATAACATTTTCAGAGCAAATGCGTAATAATTACTAATTTAATATTCGTCAAAATTCGATATCGTTTACAGAAAATGTACACTATTATCAGATTCATCTTCGTCGAAAATCTCACGTGATAAGCCTGATTACCTCATGAACTGGCGCAATATTATAACACGTCGGGCAAAACAACATCTATACAGGTCTGTACTCAAACCCACAGGTGGAATAGTCGGATGTGTGACACAAAGAAAAGAAAATTACAAAAATATCCATTACCCCACCCACTTGATCTCGTTCTATTATTAACGTCATGTACAGTACGATACCAGGTGGGTGGGATAATGGGATTTTTTTAATAGGCATTTATTTTGGTGTCATAGGTCCCGAGTCTTCCACCTGTGTGCTCACCATATGAACACAGATTGCAACGCACGAGCTTGTCCGTGATGTTGCAGCTGATGGAACAGGATATCGGTCTTCATCATTACTACACTTTTTTCTACACGCATTTACAATAATGGATTGCACGGACCTGCGTAGATCTACATTCTACATGAAATTGATGAATAAATGAAACATGACGTTTACAATTCTTGGATTCAATATATTTATTACATGCGAAGATAACAGTGAAAACTTGTGGCATATTTATTATAGGCATTGGCGACGTCGTTCATTCGCAGTCACAGTGTACAGTGTACATGTATTTTTTGTTGACATTATGATGCGTCTTGGGCGAGAACGGATATAGCACGGTTCGGATAAGCAACACGGAAGGTTGTATGTCGCCGGACTTCCGTGTACTAACGGGGTCGCACTGTATATTATTATATGGCGGCAACTGGAAAATAGGGCTTATGGAAAGAGTGGCCCTCTTTAGGTCCTGATTTGTTAGTCAACTCCTGACGCCCATCTGTAAATGATCTTGCTGGATGTAATATGCTAATCACATGGGTGGTATTTTTCAGGATATATCCTGCAATCAGGATTTGAGGTTCCTGATAATTGCAAAGAAAATACTAATGTTTCAACATGGGAAGCACACTTTTACCATTTGTAGGTGCAAAAATATGTTTGTTTAGCAATTTTCATGATTTTGCATTTGTAACTGTTCCCACCCACCCCTGTAATCACTCGATCAATGCATGGCAGGAGTTTTAATGAGTGAATGATGGCAAATGAAAATCCTTATCAGGCTGTGTGGATGCTCACAGGTCTACATTGATTGGTCGCATTACTGTCAGATTTATATGGGATGGAATGTGTGAAAAGGGACCAAAGGACAACTGTGGCAAGTGAATATCCTGATCACCACATGAGCTAAAACAATATGAGCAGTGTAGTCTTGGATCAGCCTACACATCCACATGTTCTGATCTGATGCTGCAGTTCCCCACAATGCAGCAGGTTAAATGTCGATCGAACCCGTTGGCCCGCCTTAAATGACCTTAGCTGTTGATAGGAGTAAACAAAAACAAAAACAACAAGAAATGCGTCTGTCGAACGCGGATGCCACCTGCAGCATATTTGAGAAACTGTGACAAAGTGGTTAACCGAAATTTGAGAAACTGTGACAAAGTGGTTAACTGAAAAGTGTGACGGACGGACGGACGGACATACGTTCTTACAGTACTATACTTATGTGGCTTATCACATGTTAAATATTAGCCACATAAAAGGATTTTTTAGGTGGCTAATTGTAACCAACCCTATCCTTTACCAAGTCCATAACCCTGTGGGGCTAGCCACATAAGTACCCTAATGTGTGCCCGGACGGACGGATGGACGGACAGACGGACCACTATATGCCACCCGTTTCTTCGAAACCCGGTGGCATAAAAACTGATGCTGCAGTTTGTGCATCTAGTGACAGACATACCATTTGTGCAGACAGTAAACATATCGAGTCCTGACCTTTGACTATTGCTGGAGAAATAGGACTTACCGCGTTTCTGCCTAGTCTTGCTCCCGATTTGCTAGCTTAATCCTGCAGCCTTGAAAGAATCTATACTCTTTGTTAACTCTTTGCATGCTGGGAAATTTGTGGGCTATAAATAGTTCAAAAATAGCAGATGACAATTCATTATATTTTCTTTTATTTCTCCTTATAAATGTCATGAATATGTCTTGGAATTTCATTAGAATTGTGTTTGGAAATATTTCAAGACATATTTACAGAGAGAAATAAAACATATACTCGTAATTCGTTTGGCGGATATTTTCGCCGCTAGCATGCAAAGAGTTCAATTAAGCAGAGTGGACACATGATTTACCGACTGAATGGAAAATAGTGCAGTCGTCACTCATCAGACTGTTCAGAGTTGAAGGTTGATATTTTGTCTTCACTGATCACAAATGCCATGAACACCATTTCCACAGTCACAATCACTTGTGCAGTGTAAATGCTCCAGATAAGGTGCGTATTGGGGTATTTTACGCACTTATTTTATTTGAATACACATTGATTATCAAAAGTGTGAGTACGCAATACTCCCAACAATGTGAAAATACGCATTGATTTTCAAATTGAGTAGTGAAAATACTGTAATAAAGTCGAATATTTACTTAATTGAGCTGCAAAAAGCAAACGGTCTTTTTTGCAGCTCAAAGTGAATTTTTAAAAAAAAATTATTTTATTATCATGTGTTCCTATTTAATACAGTAAAATACGCAGTGAATTTGAAATCGGGGCATATAATACTCTTTAGACTCTCAACTTATCTGGAGCTCTGCAGTGCTGGATGCTCAGGGTCTATGCTGGTTCGCAATCAGAGATGACTGTACAGACCTACTGTTATTCTGGTTTGAAATGTCATGATTGGGTAGGTCCATTTGTCAACTAAAGCGGCTTATTGGATCAGAACCAAGGAACAAGTGAACTGGCTGCTGAGAAAAGATACCTTAGGACAGTCGTGGCAAATCAAGGTCCGGACCCTTCTGTACACTTTCACCAGAGCTCCAGATAAGTGTTGTATCTAAAGAGTAGTATACCCCCATATTTCAAATTCAATTTCGTATTTGTCTTCCTTATTAAATAGGAACAAATGATAAAAAATAAAACAAATTTGAAAATTCACTTATTTGAGCTGCAAACACTGCTTTTTGCATCTCAACTAAGTAAATTTTCAACTTTATTACAGTATTTTCACTACTCAATTGGAAAGTCAATGCGTATTTTCACATTGCTAGGAGTATTTTGTACTCCCACTTTTGATAATCAATGCGTATTCTGCTAAAATAAGTGCGTAAAATACGCAAATATGCAGCTTATCTGGAGCTCTGCTTCCACAGTTGCATCAGAGTCTAATTAGTTTAATGCTGATTGATTATTGAACTTCCACTATATGATTCTGGTGTCTGATCGTGCATTCTGTCTATTGGGTAACTCTGTCAAAGAAACTCCATTTTGCCTATCAGAGTTATGTTCCTTATATAGATTTGCGTTTACATACAACCTCTCACAGAAAACGCACAGAAAATATCAATGTGATTAATTTTGATGGGTTTTAACGTATCTTATCTCTGTATTGTCTGTTCATGATCACAAAGTGTGCAAGCACATCTTGGAGTTGCAATATGCCTGGGTTACAGTGGGACCTCTCTAAATTGGACATCCTGGAGCTTGAGAGTTTCTGTAGTATTTAATCGGTGTTCGGCGACAAGCCGTTTTCTTTCTTCCACGCGGCGATGGATTGTGGCCTATTGGTTAAAACACCTGCTTTCCAATCCGGAGGTTGTGGGTTCATAGTATTTCATAGTATTTCCATCCCACTGGTCTGTCGGATGAGACTTTAACCCTTTCAACACCACAGACCTCTATAGAGACAATGTTTGCAAACAGTGCAGATCCAGATGAGCCGGCTCGTAACGAGCCGTCTCATCAGGATCTCCACTGTTTGTTAATAATTTTAAACGTCGTACAGATTACCCTTTTAGAAGAATGGGATAATTTGAATAAACAAAATTAATGAAATAGCGTGAAACATTGGCATGGAACATCCTATTAAGTTACTTGGTGTTGAAAGGGTTAAAGTGCCTATATGACCTTTGGGACGTTAAACCCATTTAATTTTCTTTCACACGCTTTTTAGTCTCAGTTAAAAGTCTCAAACTGTGTTCCATCGCTGATTTTGTGATCTAGCTTCGTGATGGTGCGTGAACGAGAATGAAGGACGTTCTGTCCTCCAATCAAAATCGACACCGCAACCGATTGTATGCCTCCACCCTGGGTAGTTGCCTCCACCTGGAGTAGAAGGCAATATTTGGCTCTATCGCTGCGCACTTTCAGCTTTCACCTCGCGATATTTCCTTGGTAAATATCCGATTTTATTAGCCAGGTTTTTTTTTAAAAAATCCAGGCTATTGGATTGGCGAAAGCCGGGCGGGGGGGCGGGCGGGCGCCGGGGGGCGGGCGGGCGGCGTCCACAATCAATGTTAAGTTTTCGTGTTTGAGTCCATTTCTTTGTTACTGTACCACCTAGGACCACCAAACTTTCACAGCTTCATAATCAAGGGGTGCCCACCACATATCACTATCCAACATGTTACCTTTTTTTGAACTTGACCCATTTTTTCCGCGCAGTCAACTTAGCCATTTTCAATGATAAGTTTCGCGTTTACAATGTTAAGTTTTCGTGTTTAAGTCCATTTCTTTGGTACTGTACCACCTAGGACCACCAAACTTTCACAGCTTCATAACCAAGGGGTGCCTACCACATACAACTATCCAACATGTGACCATTTTTTTTACCTTCACCTATTATTTCTACGTAATTGACTTAGCCATTTTCAACGTTAACTTTTTAACGTACGTCTGGTTAATGTTTTTTGGTTAAAAGTTTTTCGTTATACTATATCCCTGCAACTGCTTTGCCCATTACCTTGAAACTTCACATGGGTGTTTATCATCATCCATATTTTCATTCTACCCCCCAACCGTGCGGCCCCTATGCCCAATGTCAAGGTCAAATTACTTTTAAATTTTTTTTTAAAGTTTTTTCGTGTACTATATCTCTGCAACTGCTTCAGCCATTACCTTGATACTTCACATGGGTGTTTATCATCATTGTCAGCGCGATATCGTCGGCAATTTGGCATACGTCCGTCCGTACGTCCGTGTGTCTGGTTAAAGTTTTTTGGTTAAAGTTTTTGCATCTACTATATCTATTTTTTTAGTGTCCATGCCTCGCCCCAAGGGGCGACATGCAGCCACGGCCATCTAGTCTACAAAAAGTGGGTATAATTATGTTATCCAAGTGTCTATGCTTGGTAAAAACCTGGCCTTTCTTTGCTTTGCCTCGTTTCTTGTTTTATGAACATACATTAATACAATGTGATTTGTAATTTTGTTGGTGGCCATCTTGGATTTCTCAGCGAGCTCACATTTTTCAGATGATAACTTTTGCCAATCAATTAAAAAATATGCAAGCTACCACTGGTGAAAAAATCAGCTTTCTGCATTTTATTTCCAGGTTCGGGTGTTTTGGAGCGGATTGCTCCTGAGCTATTCTGTCTGTTGGTTATGTCCATTACATAGGTAGTGTCAGACTAACCAGTCAGCTAGCTCTAAAACATTTGGAGCTTGCTGTAAATATTTAATGCTAGCTCTTAATTATTTACAGCTAGCAATAAGTATTAGAGTTTATGTAGATTCAAGGAACGCCAAATCCACAAAAACTAAATAATTAGAGCTAGCATTAACTACTTGGAGCTAGCATTAATTATTTGAGTTTAAGTAAATTTGGTGTTCCATAAATATCTTTCTGTCAGTGCACCTAATGCATTTCATGGGCGATACTGTCTCACAGGAATCAAAATTTGGCAACAATTTGTTTCTGTGTTCTTCATGTTCCAGATAAGGAATTAGTAATCAAGTATTTTCACTCCATCATTTCTGAAGCAATTGGGTATTTCAATATTTTAATTGGGTAAAATAAAATCACACTACTGTTTACACATCAACAGACAGCAATTATTGAATAGTTTGCTTCGAAATGAAAACATATCGTGGCATTTCATTAGAATTGTCTCCTTGGAGACAATTCTAATGAAATACCAAGATGTGTTTTCATGGAAAATAAAAAAAATATGCTATATTTGTGGTCTGTTTATTGTTTTCTGTAGCATGATAAAGGTACCACAAATTTTTTATTGCTTTTTGATTCTCGCTACTTCTGATTTCAATTGTTTTTTTTGCAATTTTAATTGACTATTTACGCAAATACGCAGCTTATCTGGAGCAGTGCTTGTCTGTCCGTCCGTCCATCATTGTTAACTGCATTGTATCATAAATTATGTTCTACTTTGAAGAGGTGAAACTGACTGATGGCTTGAACACACTAAGATGGCCGAGCTGGCTACTCCATGTGCCGTGTAGTATACAGTAACGAGGCAATACTCACATCCATGATATACATTATATGATATATACATGTATATCCCATCACATTTAGGAAGTAAGTATGTTTAAATCATATGATGATCAGGGATGGGTCCAACGTGTCCTTAACTAAACCATTCCATATTTATCCTTTCTGTACTTCACACATGTACGTTTGTTTGTCTTGGGTCAGTTACATGAGCCTGTGTTACGAGAAATTCTTGCTACTTTTCTTTGTGACCAAAACCACTTAGGTATATCAGGATAAACGCTATTCACCATTATACAATAATTCCAGCACAAAAATATTTACACAATTCCCTAACATTTGATTGGCCCGTAGCAAGTCTCTGTCCAAAATTTATATCCCAGTAAACTCCCACGCCAAACTACTTTCCGTAACCGTGAGGCGCAGTTAAAATAATTCTTAAGAAAACGGAAAATAAACACATTTTCTTGATGAATTTATTTCAAATGCTGGAATTACAAGGAATGAATGGCCTTTTTGTGGAATTTATCGGGGATATAAACTTGGAATAGTCGCTTGAATACTGGACGAGGCCTTCCGGCCTTCGTCCAGTATTCCCGCGACTTTTCCAAGTTTATACCCCGATAAATTCCACAAAAAGGCCATTCATTCCTATAATAACCAATAGGATAAAAAATAAACAATTGGCGATAAAAAATTACAATTTTCGAGAAAAAAGTAATTAATTATTTGTTTATTTTTATCGCCAATTGCGAAAGTGACTTTTCCAAGTTTATACCCCGATAAATTCCACAAAAAGGCCATTTATTCCTATATTGAGGCATTTCTGATGGTTGTTGTGAACAGTGTAGATCATGTTCATGCTTCTTGCGTGTACTCGCAGATGATGAGCTACACTCATCAAAATCTGAGGTGAATGCCAAGTTGTTACGGAGGGTGGGGGTCAAATTTGGGCCGAGAAAAGATACTTTATGACATTTGAAACCAGCCTGTTCTCCATTCAGTCCTGGTAGTAGCATTGCTATTGTCAGCAAAACATTTAGACCATACTGTTACAGTGCTACTATGATCAAGATAAGATTTAAGGTACATTTTCTCGGCGCATGGCCCATATTCATGCAATATAATATCTTAATTTTTATGAGGGGTCAGTGGTTGTTTGTGGACAGAAATATGTCAAGTGAAAACATCAACATCGTTATGTCGTATATCATTACAAATTGTGAAAAGTTTATTTGCAGCCAGTGTAGCCCCAGACCAGCCTGTGCATCTGCAGTCTGATAAGGGCCTCGTGCGCTGTTACCTATTAGGTTGGTAAACATTGTGACTTATCACGGCTTGTTGAATTTGTGACCAATGTAGCCCCAGATCTGACTGCACAGTCTGATCACGACCTACACTGTTCGCTACTGAGGAAATATTGATGTTTTAAATTTAACCAAAACCACATCAGGCTGCATGACTGTGGCAGCTGGTCAGGTCAGCTACATATGCCAATAACTTGATAAACCCTGGACTTGTGATGGATTAAGTACCATTACATTTCATACATCTATGAATCAATGGACTAAACATCCTGAAAATCTTCGCAGTATGCGTTTGTGGATGGCACATAGACTAATAATTAATCTAGAGTGGAAAGCGTTTCGCGAAAAATAAGCGGGGGAAGTTCACAGCTGCAGCAACAACAACATTTATCACACTGAAAAGATTATCAATCTAAGTTGTTAGAACTATTTTTGTATGGCGTAAGACCCGTGTTTTTAACAAGTTCAACCCGCAAAATATGTGCTGCGACCGACATTAGCTCATTTGCATAAAAGCTGGAAGACCTCAATTTTGGATGTTGGTTGTATAATTCTTTGCTAGCTCTCGAATAAAAATCTGCATCTGACTGCAAATAACTAACCAGGGTCGTCAACACTGGCCAAAAACCTTTTAAGGATCATTTTGATTTGACTTGCCACATACGAGTGTACTAAGCTGGGTGGGCTATATTTATTGTGCAATTAAAAATGAGTTTACTGCGTTTTGCAACTAGCAGAGAGAGAACTTATTATATCAACCTATACCTATACGCATTATATCAACCTATACCTCTACGCAGTGTGTTATATCAACCTATACCTCTACGCAGTGTGGGTGGTGTCTTACATACAAAATTCACTATTTAGTAAAATCAAGCATTCCTAATGCTCCAGGTGAAATTTGTAATGTCGTATTACACTCCAGGAGTGAACTAGCGGATCAGTAGCCTATTTCACCAACATTACAAAATACATGTGTATACTTTTCTAGCAAAGTATACTTTGAGGGAGTAATTTTCAATTTTATGATAAATTTATTAATTTATATTATACTGAATTATTACATTATCACAGCCAAAATGGCTGTGATAATGTAATAAATTCAGTATAATAATTCTGCATACTTGTAATCATCAAATATATGCAGTCGTTAGTTCTATATGAAATAATGCATTTCAGGAAAAATAAATGATTACTCCCTCAAAGTATACTTTGCTAGATAAGTATACTTTGCAATTTTGATGAAATAGGCTACAGGAGCTGCTACACTAGCTGCACTGCACTGCACAACTTCGCGATAAGCCAATTTTGTATCGGATTATCTGTCCAGACAAAATAAACATCTTCAACCTGTTCCACTACTCCATTGTCACTTCAGCTTATTTAACCGAGTTATAATTTTGTTGATATATATTTATTATTTCTACATGAAAGTAGATTGTAACATAAGTGAATAATGCATTTCTTTCAGTAAGCACAATTTGTGAAAGATCATTCTTATTTGTTGTGAAATTATTCCACAGTGAGAAAGAAGTTTCCATTCTGGGGCCCGTTTCACTAAACTTCGTACGACAAAAATGTTTGTAAGTTCCAAATTATAATAGTAAATTTCACATTAACAGTGTTTTCTTGTAAACAATTATTTTATTTACATTTATTGAGCATATGCTCAATAAATGTAAATCCACCAATTGAAATTGACGATCATAAATTTGCACGTACGAACATTTAGTCATACGAAGTTTAGTGAAACGGACCCCTGCACACTAGCTCGATTAATTTAACCCTTAGACAGCTATCTTAATTTTTTGTCGTCTGCTGTTTATTTTCCATTTTTATCATCAAAAACCAGCTTTGACAGCACTTTAGAATAATTTACAACATGCTTTGACAGCACTTCAGAATCCTTTCCATTGGAAATGATTCTGAAGTGCTGTCAAAACATGTTTTTATTGAGAAATAAGTCAAGATATAAAAGCAACAGCAAGCGACAATTGTTGTGAGTAGCGGTCTAAGGGTTAAAACCAACACTAATGTCAGGTTACTCATCAGTTCACAGATATATGAGATATATGTCCAACCCCCGCTGATCCAAAGGTCAAGGTCAAATACTTGGTATCTTTACAAAACTTAACATCAGAGAAATATTGTTATAACTTCTGTTTCCTTCATCTAAAATGGTTAATATTTCACACATGCATTCCTGTAAGGCTCTACTACCATGCTGTGCCAAATCCATGACCGTCCAACCCCCGCTGATCCCAAGGTCAAGGTCAAATACTTAGTCTCTTTACAAAACTTAACATCAGAGAAATATGTTATAACTTCTATTTCCTTCATCTAAAATGCTTAATATTTCACACATGCATTCCTGTAAGGCTCCACTACCATGCTGTGCCAAATCCATGACCATCCAACCCCCTCTGATCCCAAGGTCAAGGTCAAATATTTGGTCTCTTTACAAAACTTAACATCAGAGAAATAAGTTATAACTGCTATTTCCTTCATTGACAATTCTTAATATTTCACTTGTGCATTCCTCTAAGGTAGTACAGTACTATCATGCTGTGACAAACCTACGATCGTCCAACCCCTGCTGATCCCAAGGTCAAGGTGACATACTTAGTTTCTTTACAAAACTTAACAGAGAAATATGTTATAACTTTCTTTTATTGAAAATTCTTAATATTTCATGCATGCATTCCTCTAAGGCTCTACTATCATGCTGTGACAAATCCCCACTGATCTTAAGGTCAAGGTCACATACTTAGTCTCTTTACAAAACTTAACATGAGAGAAATTGGTTATAACTTCTATTTCCTTGCTCGGATCTGCTTCACATTTCACACACGCATTGGTCCAATGGACCTTTACCAACATGTGACAAATTCACGTTCGTGCACAGAGTCAAGGTCACAAGCCCACACACTTGGATTTTTTTTACATATTTAGGTGTACCTAGGCCCACGCGGGGGGTATTCCGTAAGCCTCGCTGACTGACCAATCTAGTTGAGCATAGGCTGCATGCAGCCTATGCTCAATAAATGTAAATCCATCAATTGAAATTTCCAGACGATCCTAAATTTGCACTTACAAACATTTTAGTGGTAAGAAGTTTAGTGAAACGGGCCATTCACTGGATCATTCACTCCCTGCATGATCCCATAAAACTTGACCTGAGAGAAGAAATAAAAAAAGGTTGTTGTGAAACAAAGTGTGTCCAAATATATACAATTGTTACGGTAATACATCATAATGATACACATAAACACTCGTTGAACAAAATACATTATCATATGGTACAGGTGTTATTAATTGACAATTTATATATGGATACGTCAGTACGCTTGTTGTGCAGAAGAAATCTTGAGTGAATCGCTGGAGTAACTGTTGTGTTTATCCATCTAATCTTCTGTTATCGTGTGATGATATTAATATTCTATGTCTCAAAGATACCAGCAAGTGTTGGGACAAAATGTTTGGCAATGTTCAATTTTGTGAGATAAGCCAGACAGACACTTGTACATGTATACATATTAATTTAGCGATGCATCACAACAGAAATGGTGAACTTCAGTTTTGGCCAGAGTAGCATCAGCAGCTAGTGTTCTGTAGCATAATAACAATAAAGTATTATGAGCATTGTAGGTCCAGGGGCCCGTTTCACTAAACTTCTTACAACTAAAATGTTCGTAAGTGCAAATTTAGGATCGTCTGGAAATTTCAATTTATGGATTTACATTTATTGAGCATAGGCTGCATATGCAGCCTATGCTCAATAAATGTAAATCCAATAAATGTTTACAAGAAAACATTGTTTATGTGAAATTTACAAACTGTCATTATTTTGCACTTACAAACATTTTAGTCGTACGATGTTTAGTGAAACGGCCCCGATATCAGACTGCACGGATGTGCAGGCAGGCTACACGGTTCGCAAATGAATACTGGTTTATTTTGTGCATCATCGGGTATATATGATGGTGCAATTTTCACTTTTATGTCTAACTGTTATGGTAACATAAGTGACAGAAACTCGGATAATAATGGATCGTGTTAATTGTAGTAATTACTGTATAGTCGTCATTGCAAATGGTGTACTCCGTACATCGCTGTTTATATGTTTGTGTAACTGTTTTGCTCGGAACACATTTTGTAAGTTTAACCCTGAAAAGGCTTTTAAGAAATATTGCCATCTGCTGTCTTGTTTCATAACAAAATATATATGTATTGGCAGCACATGAGAATCGTGTCGTCTAAGATGATGCTCATGCATTGTCATTACATTTAGAAAATTGGGAAAAAACAATTAATTAACCCTTAGACCGCTATCTTAATTTTGTTGTTGTCTGCTGTTTATTTTCTCTTTTCCATTTTTATCATCAAAAACATGTTTTGACAGCACTTTAGAATAATTTACAACATGCTTTGACAGTGCTGTCAAAACATGTTTTTATTGAGAAATAAGGCAAGATATAAAAGCAACAGCAGATGACAATTAAGTGAGTAGCGGTCTAAGGGTTAAGCGTCAGATGGCATAATTAAAGTCCTTGTTGTAAGGGTTAACATAGTGAATGGATAAATATTAAATGATAACCAACTGTGACAATAAGTGAAACAAAATCATGTATATGTTGATAGTTGGATTTTTGTAAGTTTTGGAGTACAATGTGTTTATCATGTGACAGTTTCAGTTTACAGTGACAATTTCAATATTTGACACATTTCAAAGTTATTTTCAGAAAAAATATTAACCCTTAGTCCGCTACTCACAACAATTGTCGTCTGCTGTTGCTTTTATACCTTGCCTTATCTTTCAATAAAAACATGGTTTGACAGCACTTCGGAATCATTTCCATTCTGTCAAAGCATGTTTTTGATGCTAAAAATGGAAAATAGAAAATAAACAGCAGACAACAATAAACAACAAAATAAGATAGCTGTCTAAGGGTTAAAGTTGAAAAAAAAAATTGTTTCGCAAATATTTATTTTTATACATGCAATAGGCATAAATAGAGGATCTCGAACAAGTTCCCATTTGATGCGAGATTTATAAAACGTGTCACGAGGTGCATAAAATTGTGGACGAGTTTCATAAATCTCATATCAAATGGAAACGAGTTTGAGATTCTGTTTATCGCATGACTTCACCCTCCAAAGGGCAGCCAGTGTGGAGATATCCAATACGTTTCAGTGAGCAGACGCCATGGACTATTTTTGCATCTAGTTAAAAATCTCCACAGAGAAAAATAGTTTTAATTCCTGCAAGAAAACTATTATAAATATGGCATATAATAGGTTCCTGTTCGTTGTAAGTACTTCATATTACCAACTGGGAGCACATTCGAACAATTTCGGTAATTTTAACGCGTCACTTACCCTTCTAATAACGTTTCAAACATGATGACGTCAATGTCAAAACATCATTGCTTTGTCGCACCATTACGAACGTCATTTGGAACGTCTCCATTTTATTCATTTCACATAACGTTTGCACAAAATACGAATACATAATTAGGGTGATGTGGTCAGCCAATCAAATTCTCTGCAGGTGTTATTACACATGTGTTGTATCACAGTTGTGAAATGGGTTACATCACGTAATAACAATGTTTTCATGTGATAATGACTGTTATGTCGTGGACATAATTCAGGGTTCCCGCGGGGCCTTGAAAGGCTGGAAAAGCCTGGAATTTGACAAAATGCCATTCAAGGCCTTGAAAGTACTTAAATTTAAAAGACCGGCCTTGAAAAGCCTTGCAATCGGGCAATATCGCCAGCTGCAGCAACATCGCAAAACCCACAAAAAATCCGGTAGAAATTTATCATGTTTACGGTACCGTAATCAGCTGATCAGAGTGCATTACGTATCATTCGGAAGCCTCGGATGTTTTCCTACGAGCCGTGCGTCATTTGTGTATCGGGTTTCCTGAATGGCTAATTTACAGTTGCAGCTATCAGCTAAACCAATCAGAAGCTCTCTTACTATTTAGATCGAGCATGCTGCATTGTAAACAGTTTTCTGAAATTCCGTGACAAAATGGGGAAGTGTTCTTTCCAAGAAATCTGGCTGAAAAACGCAGATTATAAAGACTGGCTTTTACCAGTTCCTGGAGATCAATTCTCGGCACGATTTTCGTCTTGTCAAAAAACATTCAGCGTCTCAAATATGGGGGAATCTGCTGTGCGATCGCACAAAAAATCAGAGAAACATACTTAATCTGTGAAGGACGTTAATCACAATACGAAAATTAACTTCGGAAGTTCTCAACAGTCGTCTTCTACTAGGCCTACCAGCGTGAATGAATTTGCAGAAAAGGCATCAGAAATTCAAGCTGCTGAGATAATTTGGGCCACAAAATGTGTTCAGGGGTTGATGTATCGGACCGATGCAAAAAAAAATCATAAAAATACCCCACCCACTATTTTTGTAAATAGGTGATACCTATGTGACGGGATTCAAAGCATCCTATCACAATGTCGGCTAAGGGCCTTGAAAAGCCTTGAATTTGAAAATTTTGGGCCTTTAAAATGCAAAAAAACACCGATAAATGGCCTTGAATAGCCTTGAATTTCACAAATGTTCATCTGTGGGAACCCTGTAATTGTTTTATGTTTCCAGTCAAAAGAAATATAGTTCTTTGTTAAAACATTTTAAAGGAACTGGGTCTCAGGGGGCCGTTTCACTAAACTTCAATTTATGGATTTACATGTATTGAGCATAGGCTGCATATGCAGCCTATGCTCAATAAATGTAAATCCAATAATTATTTACAAGAAAACACTGTTAATGTGAAATTCACAGACTATCATTATTTTGCACTTACGAACATTTTAGTCGTAGAAAGTTTAGTGAAACGGCCCCCAGATGTGGACTAAATGTGAGCAAAACAGTTGGTAGAACCACAGGTTTTTGAAGAACAGTTCATATTTCGGTGTTTTATGGGTTATTTCTGACAAAATTTGACCAAGTTAAATTTAGCATGGAATTTAACAAAATTTAAAGTTAAATTTAGCATTGTCCTCATGGAACTTGCTGCTGTTCACGACATTGAACACTGACATTCAAATGCGATAATTAGCTGACAATCACATGTTTATGTTCAAGGACCAGTTGAGACTGTATTTATACAATAATCATTGATATATCGCAACTGTTTTTGTGAAATGCATATTCGGACGTACCATCTGAGACACAGCCATATTAACCCTTTACATGTGGAATATTTAATTTTTATTTTTGTTATTTCTCAATGAAAGTATGTGTTGCGACCACTCAGTTGAACAGCATAATTAATGTTCAACGATTAAAATAAAATAAAATTAATATTGTGATAGAAAATATTTATCCTTATAATTGAATGATTAAACAAAGCTTACCTTAGGGAAGGTGAAGTTTGATAATGTAACGGATGACTATTTGTTTATAGATATGCCTGCACTAATCTTGCCAATGATTGTCTTTTTTTCTTTCAAAATACTTGAATATTGTGCTTGATATCAAGCAGTGGTTGAGACTGAGCTGTGCCATCAAACTGCTTCATTGCGGGTTGAGTTGAGTTCCAATAGATATTCAGAAACGTTGACATTTGGCAAGATTAACTCAGCAGTTGTGCATCATTTAAAATATGTGTTACAACAAAACTTTCTAGAAATAATTACAATGTATCTACGACGTGGTTGTTTTGATTCTGCCTGGAATATGGATTACTAATTGTGACGGCCGACAAACATCATTGGCCAATTAGTCTAATAAATGCAGTCGCTGGGCTACGAACGTGACATGTGGGAGAAAAGCATTAAAGAGATGGAGCGGACATCATGGTCCCAGAAGCCGATCAGACTCGGTCTACACCGCGTCATGTCCATCGACGAGCAGTTGTTGAAAAAGATGAGTCGAAAGTTGGAAATGTAGGTTGATCGGAAACAAGCATTTTTTTTAGGGAACACATACAGCCCCAAAAACTGTAGGTTGATAGTACAGTTTTTGGGGCTGTATGTGTTCCCCTAAAAAAATGTTTGTTTCCGGTTACCCAACCCTACCTAGATTTTCCCGCCAACACTTTATAGCTCACCTGAGCGAAGCTCATGTGAGCTATTGTTACCGCAATGTGTCCGTCGTCGTCCGTCGCGTCGTCGTCGTCTTTGTCAAACGTCTTCTCCTTGGTAACCATTGGGCCTATAGTCACCAAACTTCATGGTCATGGTCCTTAGGTAGGGGGATTACAAAATTGTTAAAATGACGTCATTACGTAATCCAAGATGGCCGCCATCTAAAAATAGCACAAATTCTTCAAAAATCTTCTTCTCAAGAACCGCCAACCGGATTTCGACAAAACTTGGTAGAAATGATCGATGTACAATGCTCTTTCAAAGTTGTTAAAATGGTGACCCCGGGGTCAAAAATGGCCATGGCCCGTGGGGTCAAATTTTATTTTTGACCGAATATATTAATGTTATATATCAAATCAAAGGTATCAACGAGGTGATCACTCTGGTGCATTTATTGTCGAAATTGGATGGTTATGTCATCCAAGATGGCCGCCGAAAGGTCAAAAGGTCGTTCTTTTATCGGAGATTTCAGAATTCTTCTTCACATGAACCGCTTGGCCCAAGGTAGCCAAACTTAAAAGTTATGGTCCATGGGTTAAGCCTTTTCAAATTTGTTAAAATGGAGGTCATTGCTAATCCAAGATGGCCGCCGTCTTAAAAATATCATAAATTCTTAAAAAATCTTCTTCTCATGAACCGTTGGCCGGATTTCGATGAAACTTGGTAGGAATGATCGATGTACAATGTTCTTTCAAAGTAAAATGGTAACCCCGAGGTCGAAAATGGGCGTGGCCCGTGGGGTCAAATTTTATTTTTGACCGAATATGGTAATGTCTATATTAAATCGAAGGTATCAAAGAGGCGATCGCTCTGGTACATTTTTTGTCGAAATTGGATGGTCATGTAATCCAAGATGGCCGCCAAAAGGTCAAGAGGTCGTTCTTTTATTAGAGATTTCAAAATTCTTCTCCACACGAACCGCTTGGCCCATGGTGGCCAAACTTCACAATTATGGTCCATGGGTGAAGGCTTTTCAGATTTGTTAAAACGGAGGTCGTCGCTAATCCAAGATGGCCGCCGTCTAAAAATAGCACAAATTCTTAAAAAATCTTCTCATGAACTGCCAGCCGGATTTCGACGAAACTTGGTAGGAATGATCGATGTACAATGCTCTTTCAAAGGTGCAGGCTGTCCATTATCTATAAATTCCTATAAATTTGGCAATCCCTATATTTTCCCTATATTTTTCCAAAATCCCTATAGATCCCTATATTTTTCAAAAATCAGTAACTAATTTTTGTAAAATGCTCAAAATCAAGTCTGATATTCAACTTACTGGTTTATTCTAAACACAGAGCAAGGTTAGAGATGCATTTGACTAAATTATGATCGTATTTACCAGTTTTCTTTGTTTGGATCATTTTTTATCTCGTTGTAAGATATGTAATTCTGTATTTTCAGCAAACATTTAAGGAGGCCATTAATCTAGATTTTTAGCTCGAAAAAATCCTTTACGTACACACATACATGCCGTAAAATTGGAAAATATTGAGTTTTGTCCCTATAAATTCCATATTTTCTTGGCAAAAATCCCTATATTTATCCCTATATTTTTGTAAAAAAATCCCTATATTCCTATATATTTGGAACCGAAAGTGAATGGACAGCCTGTAGGTGTTAAAATGGTGAGCCGAGGTCAAAAATGGGCGTGGCCCGTGGGGTCAAATTTGATTTTTAACCGAATATGCTCATGTCATATATCAAATTGAAGGTATCGATGAGGCGATTGCTCTGGTGCAATATTTGTCGGAATCGGATGATTATGTCATCCATGATGGCCGCCAAAAGGTCCATTTTTCGAGATTTTGAACGTCTTTTTCTCAGGAACCACATGGCCGATGCTGGCCAAACTTCATAGTAAGTTAAGATCCTTGGGTGAAGCATTTTCAGATTTGGTAAAATGAGTCCTCGCTTAATCCAAGATGACCGCCATCTAAAAATAGCACAATTTTTTTAAAACACATATGAACTCAATGTCACATTCTCCTCAGGTGTTCATGGAGTCAGGTGAGCGAATTAGGGCCATCATGGCCCTCTTGTTTAGTAAAGTTTAAGAAATTTAATCATTCACTTAATTGAGCTGCAAAAAGCAAACTACTCTGTTTGCTTTTTGCAGCTCAACTAAGTGAATTTCCAACTTTATGGCAGTATTTTCACTTCTCAATTTGAAAATCCATGCATATTTTCACATTGCTGTGTAGTATTTTGTACTCCCACTTTTGATAATCGATGCGTATTCAGCTAAAATAATTTTGTAAAATACGCCGATACGCACCTTATCTGGAGCTCTGTCAGTGTAGCTCCTAGTCTGCTAATGCCCTCCTGCATCTTGACATTTAGACAGACAAAAGGGCAATTAGCATAATGTTAATTACTCCGGGCAACGTCTTCACTTAGATAGTTTGCCTTACTTTCTAATTAAGCCAATCGCTGGGCAGCATTGTGTTCCACCACTTATTTCACTTAATTGTAATTAACTGTTCGACCGGAAATGTAAAATCAATACTCTGATGTGACATTGCATTGTACACTTGGTCGAACAATAAGTATGTTATAGGAATGAATGGCCTTTTTGTGGAATTTATCGGGGTATAAACTTGGAAAAGTCGCGGGAATACTGGACGAAGGCCGGAAGGCCTCGTCCAGTATTCCCGCGACTTTTCCAAGTTTATATCCCCGATAAATTCCACAAACCTTATAATTCCAGCATTTGAAATAAATTCATCAAGAAAATGTGTTTATTTTCCGTTTTCTTAAGAATTATTTTAACTGCGCCTCACGGTTACGGAAAGTAGTTCGGCATGGGAGTTTACTGGGATATAAATTTTGGACATAGACTTGCTACGACCAATCAAATGTTAGGGAATTGTGTAAATATTTCTGTGCTGGAATTATTATTATTCACATATTGGTTTTTTCTGGAAGTAAATGCTGCGATCGCTTGTGCTCCCTCCTTAAAAATCCAATATGTGAACAACAACTTATACATATTGTTCATCTATTGATTTCAAGGAACTAAATGGTGCGGTCGGTAGCGTTCCCTCGCATTTAATTTCTTAAAAATCCAATATGTGAACAATAACTTGTACTTATTGAGAGTGGGGTTGGGGGCACTTTATGTTTATGGCCCTGGTCAGGAGGGATATATAGTGGTTGGACTGCATTTCCTTTCATGTGTGTGTCTCGCAAGCTGTTGCTAGGGGCATTTGTGTGCCGACAGGCCACATTTTCTTGTTTCAGATCCTGTGATCCTTGATGACAAAACTGGGTTGCCAGTTCATAAAATTGTATTAAAAGTTGGAAATTTTTGCTACATGAATGTTGTATTCCATCACACAGTTCTCTATCTACAAACAACAGTGGCAGAAAATAATAAATACTAAATGTTTGTAAATACGCGGGGTGGCCCACTGCACCTAGCACCCCACCGCACATAGCTATAATAGCGATCCCAGCCAAAGCGGCCATTTTGTTTTTTCCTATCTGCACCATTGAAATACGATCCGTATTGAAATGCTAATATATTAACAACTTGCACAATGTCATCTGTCGTTTTCAACAGCAATCGATAAAGTAATGTCAATTTTATCATATGAACATATTTTTTTAGCTCACCTGAGCGAAGCTCATGTGAGCTATTGTTACCGCAATGTGTCCGTCGTCCGTCGTCGTCCGTGAACATTTTCAAACGTCTTCTCCTCGGTAACCATTGGGTCTATAGTCACCAAACTTCATGGTCATGGTCCTTAGGTAGGGGGATTACAAAATTGTTAAAATGACGTCATTACGTAATCCAAGATGGCCGCCGTCTAAAAATAGCACAAATTCTTAAAACTCTTCTTCTCAAGAACCGCCAACCGGATTTCGACAAAACTTGGTAGGAATGATCGATGTACATTGCTCTTTCAAAGTTGTTAAAATGGTGACCCTGGGGTCAAAATTGGGTGTGGCCCGTGGGGTCAAATTGGGGTCAAATTTTATTTTTGACTGAATATGATTATGTCATATATCAAATTGAAGGTATCAATGAGGCGATCACTCTGGTGCATTTTTTGTCGAAATCGGATTGTTATGTCATCCAAGATGGCCGCCGCAAGGTCAAAAGGTCGTTCTTTTATTAGAGATTTCAAAATTCTTCTTCACATGAACCGCTTGGCCCATGGTAGCCAAACTTAAAAGTTATGGTCCATGGGTGAAGCCTTTTCAGATTTGTTAAAATGGAGGTCATCGCTAATCCAAGATGGCCGCCGTCTAAAAATTCTTAAAAAATCTTCTCATGAACCGCTAGCCGGATTTCGACGAAACTTGGTAGGAATGATCGATGTACATTGCTCTTTGAAAGTTATTAAAATGTTGACCCCGGGGTCAAAAATGGGCGTGGCCCGTGGGGTCAAATTGGGGTCAAATTTTATTTTTGACTGAATATGGTCATGTCATATATCAAATTGAAGGTATCAATGAGGCGATCACTCTGGTGCAATATTTGTCGGAATCGGATGATTATGTCATCCATGATGGCCACCAAAAGGTCCATTTATTCAAGATTTTTAACGTCTTTTTCTCAGGAACCACATGGCCGATGCTGGGTGAAGCATTTTCAGATTTTGTAAAATGAGAGTCATCGCTTAATCCAAGATGACCGCTATCTAAAAATAGCACAATTTTTTTAAAACATGAACTCAATGTCACATTCTCCTCTGGTGTTCATGGAGTCAGGTGAGCGAATTAGGGCCATCATGGCCCTCTTGTTTATAAAGTTATTCTCCGATATTCAGCAATAAATGTGAAAAACTCAAAGAAAATACGCACTTCCAGGTAAAATTTGACCATTTTGAAGCCAAGACGTGTCTCGCAGAAAACGGCTACAGATACACCACCAGCCAGTGATTTAAATAATTTGCCTCCATCAATTGACGGTGCAACATGTCCAACATCATTTTCTGGCCCTGTGTCAATGTGCACATTACAACCAGCTAATATGAGCCTCAGACATTGCGGCTATGATCCTGATGTTCAAAAACTTATCTGGATCTATGTACATGTATTGTCAATGTGTGTCTAAATCAACATTCTAAATATATGGATGTAAATCAGGTGAAATTCCAAGGGGAATATATAGACCTATACTTCTAATTTTTAGCCAGGTTTTTTGAAAAAAATCCAGGCTATTGGATTGGTGAAAGCCGGGCGGGCGGGCGGGCCGCGTCCACAATCAATGTTAAGTTTTCGTGTTTGAGTCCATTTCTTTGTTACTGTACCACCTAGGACCACCAAACATTCACAGCTTCATAATAAAGGGGTGCCCACCACATATCACTATCCAACATGTTACCTTTTTTTGAACTTGACCCATTTTTTCCGCGCAGTCGACTTAGCCATTTTCAATGTTAAGTTTTCGCGTTTACAATGTTAAGTTTTTGTGTTTAAGTCCATTTCTTTGGTACTGTACCACCTAGGACCACCAAACTTTCACAGCTTCATAACCAGGGGTGCCTACCACATACGACTATCCAACATGTGACCATTTTTATGCCCCACCACGATAGTGGAGGGGGCAGGCATTTAGTGTTACCCTTATCCGTCCGTCCGTCCGTCCGTCCGTCCGTCCGTCCATCCGTCACAAAACTTTAATGCTCGGGTAAATTTGGCCTCATTTATTATCAAAGCGATATGTGGGGCATCCGTGTTCTATGAACACATTTTCTAGTTTTTACCTTCACCTATTATTTCTACCTAATTGACTTACCCATTACCTTGAAACTTCACATGGGTGTTTATCATCATCCATATTTTCATTCTACCCCCCAACCGTGCGGCCCCTATGCCCAATGTCAAGGTCAAATTACTTTGAATTTTTTTGTTAAAGTTTTTTTGTGTACTATATCTCTGCAACTGCTTCACCCATTACATTGATACTTCACATGGGTGTTTATCATCATTGTCAGCGCGATATCGTCGGCATTTTGACATACGTCCGTCCGTACGTCCGTACGTCCGTGTGTCCGGTTAATGTTTTTTGGTTAAAGTTTTTCCATCTACTATATCTATTTTTTTAGTGTCCATGTCTCGCCCCAAGGCGCGACATGCAGGCCACATCCATCTCGTCTACAAAAAGTGGGTATAATTATGTTATCCAAGTGTCTATGCTTGGAAAAAACCTGGCCTTCGTGGCTTTGCCTAATTTCTTGTTATAAAATTATTTTCGCATGTACGTGCCAGCTTGCCTGTTGAGCGCCGCTTTCGACGTAATATCCGCATTTTGCTCAACTATTTGATGGGGACTAACTCTGTCATACATAATCTGATCTAAATAAAAGTGTTACTGTTGTGTTTCTCTCATTAATACATTCACACTGATACATAACACTCTAGCAGTTTTACAAAAACACAAAATTATATATTGATAGTAAATTGGGCGAAAAAGACATTTCACAAATCTTTGAAGGGGGATAGCTCTGTCGTGTATATCCATATTCAAATAAAATATATCACAAGATTGATCCGCAAATCGTCAGAAAATATGACATTTTCAAAATATTTAAAGGGGCATAACTCCGTCATACATAGTTTGATTTTGAAAATAAATATACCATTGTGTTTCTCTCATTAATACCTTTGCAATGGTATATGACACTCCAGGGTTTATCAATATTTAATTTTTCGCTAGCTATATATGAATAGGTTGCACTATATCGCTACACCAGTCAACAGTATAAATTTGCATAATACATTTCCATGTCGATAATCTGCAGGGCATTGACGTTCATACTTCGCTATATTGTTATTGAGAGAAATTTCTACAATATGAGACAAACATATGATCATACACCCACCTAATATAGTGTGTATTAGCAAAATTCCTAGGCCACTCTTCACGAAGTTGAAAGTAAACAAAGAACGCTTCAAATGATAATTTGGAAATGCTATTTTGTCATAACTAATGTAATACAATGTATTTCAGGAATAAAACCATGGGCTGTTGTGTTCTCTGTAGTAAGAAAAACATTTGGTCCGTTTAAATTGCGTGTTAAACAGACCAAATATTTTTCGTACTACAGTAAACACAACAGACCATGGTTTTATTACTTATATTTACATTGCATGTTCTGATAGTTTCAAAAATATAAATAGAATTAACCCTTACTACGCTGAATTAAATTTTGTCGTCTGCTGGAAATGTTTTATTTTCAATATTTTTCGATAAAAACCTGTTTTAACAGTGCATGAGAATCGTCTCCACTGGAGACGATTCTAATGTGCCAAAACATGTTTTTTGTTAAGAATTAAGGCAAAAAATGAAAAACAGCAGGCGACAATTTTCGTCTCCCGCATAGCGAGGGTTAAGAATCATCATGTTTTACGTTGTCAGTCAAGAGTGTGACGTTATTGACAATGACCGTAATGATATTTTAACGACGTCCAACAAACTTTAACGAATCAACAATTAATGTTGCGTGACGTCATGTAAGGCTAACGTAATGTACTCGGGTATAAGCGCAATACGTTGAATGGGCGTTTGCATTATGCATTTATGGACAGTGTATATATTGTAATGTAATTAGAGTTATATACTCGGAACTACATCGCACCCATCACACACACAGATGGGTAAAACATTGAAAAATACATCATAGCAATGAAGGTCGGTGTTATTTATGTCATTTGGTGGTAACATACATCCTAACACCAAGAACTGCTAATTTTATCTGATGTTGTCGTTTGACATTTTCTTGTCAGCATCCAAGAACTGCAAATTACCTTCGAGCCAACTAGCAAACAAGACATTTTAACCCTTTCAACACTACAGACCTCTATCACAATGTTTGCAAAGAGTGTAGATCCAGATGAACCCGCTTGTAACAAGCCATCTCATCAGGATCTGCACCGTTTGCAGACATTTTATTTTTCTTAAAACTGGTTAAAAGAATTGTCTGAAAATTAAATGTGTGTATCCATTCCATTTACTTTGGGGTAAACTTATTTCCAACCTGTGTGGCCTACCTGTGTGGCCTAACTTATTTCCAACCTGTGTGGCCTAGATCAGCCTGCTCTTCTGCAGTCAGATCAGGGCTGTGTGGCCTAGATCAGCCTGCTCTTCTGCACAGTCAGATCAAGGCTGTGTGGCCTAGATCAGCCTGCTCTTCTGCACAGTCAGATCAGGGCTGTGTGGCCTAGATCAGCCTGCTCTTCTGCAGTCAGATCAGGGCTGTGTGGCCTAGATCAGCCTGCTCTTCTGCAGTCAAATCAGGGCTGTGTGGCCTAGATCAGCCTGCTCTTCTGCACAGTCAGATCAGGGCTGTGTGGCCTAGATCAGCCTGCTCTTCTGCACAGTCAGATCAGGGCTGTGTGGCCTAGATCAGCCTGCTCTTCTGGAATGGAATTTCATATGTTAATTTTCAGACCAATCCAATTGTCATAAAATGATTTTCAGACCAGTCCATTTATAAAAATGGGGTGATTTTTTTTATGAAAAAAAAAATGAAAATTACTGGCAAAGAGAGCAGATCCTGATGAGATGGCTCATCATGAGCCGGCTTATCTGGATCAACACTGTTTGGAAATGCCACTATAGAGGTCTGCAGTGTTGAAAGGGTTAATCCATAACTGAGGTAGCTTCATACCTCTGCTAGTGAGCATTGCCATCGGCTGAAAGAAGAGACCTTACAATATTTGCACCAGTATAGATTTGTGGCTGTGACTGGAGAAATGGGTCTTATGGTATTTGTGACGAGTGTAGCTCCAGATCAAATAGCACACACTGATAATTATCTATTTTGCTTGTTAGAAGCGTGACGGGTGTTTCACTGATGGAAGGGCCAACAGTGCAGGGTTTCACTAAACTTTGTACGACTAAAATATTCGTAAGTGCAAAGTTATGATAGTCTGTAAATTTCATATTAACAATATTTTCTTGTAAATAATTATTGGATTTACATTTATTGTAAATCCATGAATTGAAATTTCCAGATGATCCTAAATTTGCCCTTGCAAACATTTTAGTCGTACACTGTTTAGTGAAACGGGCCCCAGATCCTGTGCTCTGGCTGATCTGGATCTACACTGGTCGCAAACCCATGAACCTCTTTTCTCCAGTCATAGCCACATCTTAAGACACTTGTGATCAGTGTAGACCAAGATCAGCCTGTGTCTGAATATATTGTCATGAAAATGTTTCCATTTAGCGCACGGTATATTTTCTGTAATTCTTTCTAAAACCTGCAAGGTAAGTTTTAGCTTAATTGATATTTTTCTTTACATCAACCCTACAGCTAGGTTCTCCAGCACTAGGTTTCCTGTAGTACTTGTTAAAATTCAAGTCATTGATATCAGTTAACAACCGACAGCTTCAGCCTTGTTTTTTTTCTTGGAACATTTTCTGTTGGCCATGTATGTCAACAACCAACAGCTACAAATGTCAGTAATAATAGTAAAATGTGGCTGTGACTGGAGAAATGGTGCTTATGGGTTTGCGACCAGTGTAGATCCAGATCAGACTGCATCCACACAGTCTGATCAGGATCTGCACTGTTCGCCATTCCATCAATGAAACACATTTCTAACAAGCAACACAGCTCATTATCAGGCTACGGGAGGGTGTTACCTGATTCAAGAGATACACTGTTTACATTTCCTATAAAGCACAAATTTCTCTAGTTAACCCTTTCAACACCACAGACCTCTATAGAGACAATGTTTGCAAACAGTGCAGATCCAGATGAGCCGGCTCGTAACGAGCCGTCTCATCAGGATCTCCACTGTTTGTTAATAGTTTTAAACGTCGTACAGATTACCCTTTTAGAAGAATGGGATAATTTGAATGAACAAAATTAATGAAATAGCGTGAAACATTGGCATGGAACATCCTATTAAGTTACTTGGTGTTGAAAGGGTTAACATCACATATCTGTGCAGTCTAATTCACTTGAAACTCCATATGTTTCATCATCATCATCATCATCATCATCATCATCATCATCATCATCATCATCATCATCATCATCATCATCATCATCATCATCATCATCATCATGTCATTCTACAGTTAATCTGTATGGCCTCCATACCCAATGTCAAGGTCAAATCATATTACTATTTGTGTAATGCTTTTTTAAAAGGTTTATATTCAAGTATGTCATACCTTTACAATTTCAACTCTGAATTGGGTAGAACTTGTCATGCATCTTTATTATCATCCATATTCTCATTTGATAATCAATACATGTCACTCCTATCTCCAAGGTCAAGGTTAAATGACTATACATTTGAATAACTAATGAAAAATTATTTTCATTTTATAATCAACACATGTCGCTCCTATGTCCAAGGTCAAGGTTAAATGACTATAAATTTGAATGACTAATGTCAAATTATTTTCATTTTATAATCAACACATGTCGCTCCTATGTCCAAGGTCAAGGTTAAATGACTAAAAATTTGAAATCACTAATGTCAAATTACTAATAAAGGGTTTAATATTGTGTTACAAGATTTTGTTGGTTGGTCCAGTCGACCGGTGATATCCTTGAGCTCCAGTTCTATACTATAACAAAATTAAATGAATCTATAATATTTGCAAGGAGTTGCAATTACTCTAATTATTATGCATGAGGTAATTCTAGCCCACCATGGCATGTGCCTAAACACGTTTTGACCAGTGTAGTTCATGATCAGTTACCACTTTCACCCCCTAAATATCCAACATCACTCTGCACTATTACATTAATGAGTATATGCGGACTTTTTTATAATTGAACAATGCTGACAAACTCTGTAGATCCTGATGAGACGGCTCGTTATGAGCCGTCTCATCAGGATCTACAGCGTTTGCACATATGGGCTTTATGCCCTGTAGGGTTGAAAGATGTGTATTAGTAGCATCGGCAGGTTGTTCACAACTCACAATTTCACTGGTCCTAATCAGACATTTATTTGATCTGATTATACACCGGTCTGTGTTGCAATAGGGAAAGCTTTCTCACGGCGCATTTTAATTGCATGACTATGATAGATTGTTTGTCAGTAATGGGCAAATATTGTGAATATTGTTAAAAAACTAATTGTATTTTGTCTTGCAGAATATCACTGAATATTTATGGAAATCATTCTATATATGTTTGCCAAACTGTCAAGACACATTGTGCCTCATAGTGTTGTGACCAGTGTAGACGCAGATCAGGCTGTGTATCCACAGGGTCTACACTGGTCACCGTTCTAGTCACTGGAGTACATGTAATAATGATGTATGATCACTGGTGGACAGAATAAAACCTCAATTGTGGCTGTGACTGGAGGAATGTGGCATATGGGTTTTGCGACCAGTGTAGGTCCAGATCAGCCTGTGCATCCACACAGTCTGATCAGGATCTGCACTGTCAATTATTCCATCAATGAAACCACTGCCGTGTTTCTAACGAGCAATATAGGTTGTTTTCAGGCTACGGAGTGTGCACAAATCCCATGAGCCTTATTATTTTGTCCAGTCACAGCCACATTTGACTGTTGATGTGCAGGATGATCATAATCTAGACTTGTTTTAAGGCATATTTTGCCAGCCAGGAGTTGTATATAAATAGTGCCATTTTATGTATGAAGCTTGTTTGTGTCCCTACAGTAGTGTGTACCATGTTACCTATTCATGCTTGTATGTTAATTGTGTTCATGTTAATCAATCATTTATGCTGTAAACGGCCTGCCAATAATCAGTTTTCCCAGTAGCCGATTTCACCAAAATTGCAAAGTATACTTATCTTGCTAAGTACACTTTGAGGGAGAAATTTTCAATTTAAGGATACATTTATTTTATTTTTTTTATGCTAAATTTATTACATTATCACAGCCATTTTGGCTGTGATAATGTAATAAATTCAGGAAATATTGAGTCTGCATAATTTTAATCATCAAATACATGCAGTCGTTAGTTCTATATGAAATAATGCACTTCGGAAAAAAATATATTATTACTCCCTCAAAGTACACTTTGCTAGATAAGTATGCTTTGCAATTTTGGTGAAATTGGTTACTGGAGTGCATTCATCTGCATTTATGCCCTAATGGAAAGGCTGTATACAGATGGATGCTAAACATAAATCAAAGGACTGAAAGTCCTGAAATCCTTCGCAGTTGCGACAAAAAGTATTCTCTCAAAGAGTCGTCACAGACTGGAATGCACTCCCTAGTGATTGTGTAAATTCGAACACACTAAATAGTTTCAAAAGTTCACTCAACTCCGCCTGGAAGAAGAGACCCAGCAAATTCAACACGTGAAAATATTGTACAGACATTTTAACCATGATTTAGTTGCGCTCTCCCCCCAGTTTCAAAGACAATTATCCAATTTGACGTCGCTAAAATAGGCCAGTACAAGCCTAGCTTACAAGAATCGGCCTTCAACCAAGGTAGAACCAAGGTAGGTGGAAAATAAAAAAAGTACTTGCCCAGGTCAAAAAGTTACTTGCCCAGTTTTTTTTAAAAATAAATTGCTATTTCCAGTTTTTGTAATGTTGCATCTTATTTATAAAAAAAAAGCTTTTACATATGATCATTACCAAAACGTATGAGACATATTCACTATTATTGTTATTTATATTTTAAGTATTAAATGAACATAAACAAACAAATAGCAGCGAATTTGCTCAGAGGCTTGCACACTTCTTATTTTCTATAAGCGTTGAGTGACATAGATTTAGTTTAATTTATAGTGGCTATGTTTGCATGCGCTGCGTGCTGCCTTAATTACTAAATTCAATGGTTTCGGACCAGGCGCCGACCGTTTCTTCCCAAGCTGTTATGTTCGGCGTCTGAAATGCGCGTTAACCCAACTGTATACGAGACGATATATGTGGCCGCGTATACACTAGTCTATACTCGCAGTCCTATTATTTGTTAGCCCGGCCGCGTAAAGCCGACAAATAATCCGTGAATTAAACTTGCCTGATATGGACCGTGTTCAAAATCGCTAGAGATTCTACCCGTAACCGTGTACATAGACACTGCTTGAATCTTACTTCCCGCAAATTGACGTAAACTGTAAACAACAAATGGTCGCTGAATTAATACCATTGTTGGCCGTTATCGATGGAATTAATTGGCAATTTCTTCCAAAAAAAAAATCCTGACCAAATCTTTCACTCGCCAAACTGGGGGAGTGCCTGTAGAAAGTACTCGACCGCCACAAAAAGCACTCACCATGGCGAGCTGGGCGAGTAAAATTTCAACCCCTGATTATTGTATCGATTCAGGTGCGCGAAATGACCTTGTCAATTTGCATAAACTGAAGCCATCACAGGCGCTCGGATTGTTCAACAAAAATAATAGAGAGTCACATTTCATCACACTATCGGATTATTTAATGATTAGGATGCATGCTTTGTTGAACGGGTATATAATAAATAGGTTTTTGGATTTGTACGGAAATATATTTCGGCGTACTCGTTCGTTCGGCGGAACCTAAAATTATTCAAACTCTAGACAATGTTTCCTTTGTGAAGTGTATCGTACTGCATTTTCTGTGTAACGGTCATTATAGATTAGTTGATGTTTTAAGTAAAATGGACACTGATTAATAATATCGATGGCTCAAGATGATTATTTAAAGCATGCGGTATGTAACTGTCAAAAAAACAATGTTTCTGTTTTAAATCATCATCATTTCGCTGTCCAATGTTGGATTTTATCGAGCCATTGACCTATGACTATGTAAACGATTCTGTAATTTGTCGGCATAAAATGGCGGAAACTACTTTTCATGAGACACGAGGTTAATTGTATCATTGCGCGTGAAAAATAATATACTCAAATTAATACATGTCCGTTTATATATATTAAATCAGATAAACATTTTGTAATATAAATGTCGTACAGAAAAATTAACAACACATGTATTACACTACACAATATAATGTTAGCTCACTATCAGAACTATTTTTCATGGCGTATAACTACGTATAAATTACATGTGGAGCGGTCAATCATTGCGCTAAAAATATAACCTTCCTAACAAAATATTTATTATGAAACACGACAGTTAATATTTTATAAAATCACAAACTGTTTTTAAAAATATAACTGTAGCTGAAAAAAAATGTAGCTGGCCAAAAATGTGAGTGACACGTTCATAATGCACCGCTCGCTTTGAAACTCTCTCACATGGCGTAGCTAGAATCATGAAGCATGAAGCACGTTCGTTGGTCGACAATTACTCATTTGCATAAAACATGTGAGGTCTCAAAAACCGTATAAGGACTATATCCAAGCAAATATGCTTGGATAAAAATACTGTAAGATTTGCTTGCGCCCTTTGTTTGCCCCCTTATTACGTGACTGATCATGAAATTGTATAAATTCACATAGGTTCATGGAGACCTTATAGAGAATAGTAGGTTAGTGCCGTGAATGGGAAAAAATATCCGGCAAGGCTCAAGAATTTCTTTATTTCTCATCAGAAGTATATGTTGTGACCACTCATTTGAACCGTCTCGCCGAGACGGTTCAAATGAGTGGTCACAACATATACTTTGGTTCAGAAATAAGGAAAATAGATAGAGAATAGTAGGTTAGTGCCGTGAATGGGAAAAAATATCTGGCAAGTCTCAGTAAACGGGATGGGCGAGGCCAGATATTTTTTCCCATTCACGGCACTAACCTACTATTCTATTTATCCCTTCAACACCTACAAATGGCTGTAAAATGCAAAAAAATAGTATTGACTGGATATCAAATATGTTTCACGGCACCGTGTTTCACGGCACATACACACTGTGTTGACGGGATAAATGTATGTCTCACCGATGTTGGTGGACAGTGAGACGTAGCTGTCACAATTGCGGCGACATAGTTGTCAGCATCAACGATTTTGGATGTATGTCCAGGGGTCCCTTTCACTAAACTTTGTACGATAAAAATGTTTGTACGAAGATATATATGAAGTTCATTCTCACATAAACATATTTCATGTCTTTAACTCTTTGCATGCTAGCAGCGAAAATATCCGTGTACTGTATATGTTTTATTTCTCTCTGTAAATATGTCTTGAAATTTCATTAGAATTGTGGAGGAGGACACAATTCTAATGAAATTCCAAGACATATTCATGACATTTATAAGGAGAAATAAAAGAAAATATAATGAATTGTCATCTGCTATTTTTGAACTATTTATAGCCCACAATTTTCCCAGCATACAAAGAGTTAAATGCACCACACCGACGAAAGATTTTCCAAAAGAGGCTGTCAGAAGAAATTGTATTGTCAATTTCAACTTATTTGTACGAAGTTTAGTGAAACGGGCCCCAGATGTTGAATATCTTCTGATCTTTCAGTCAGATCATTAACAAACTTCCTCACATCGACACAGCCTTCACCTTGAACTTGGTGGGTGAGATCCTCGCCACCGATAGCCTTGGCATTGGATTTTGGACTTGAGTAACTATAAACACCATTGACATAATTGTATTCATTATTTATCTCTCAGTACACAGTCATGCGCATGGACAATTTTGCTGCTAACTCAGGTCACCACAAGCCTGAATAGTGGTATTGGCAAAAGGTGTAGATCCAGATGAGCCGGCTCGTGACGGTCACGAGCCGTCTCATCAGGATCTGCACATTTTGCAAGTAATTTTCATATTTTTTAAGAACAAAAACACCCCTTTTTCATAAATGGACTAGTCTGAAAATCATTTTATGACGGTTGAATTGGTTGCAAAATTAACAAAATCCATTCCAGTGTCTCCAGTCAGTCATATTTCAGGCAGATGTTTGTCTTGCAACATGATCTTCCTGTAATTTGACTGACTGGCTGATGAAGTGAGCCATATATGGCCAGTCTAGTTCCTAGCTGGTCTGTGATTTAACAAATGGAGCTTCTGGTCTTTGTTTTTTTGCCAGTTTAGCTCCTGCTCTGCTGGCACGCTCTTTGAACCTGATACGGATCTACGTGTATGTTGAGTAGAGTAGGACTCCTGTTTTCATGTTGTGATGATAAACAGTGCAGACCCTGATCAGGCTTGGAGGTTTGTATGCTGATCTGGGTGAGTCCACACTGATCACAAATTCATGCATCACAATTCTCCAGCCACAGAAGGATGGCTGAGGACCAACTTGTCCGACAGACATGTATGTGTATTTAGACGCACTCTAGACTTGTGTATCCTTGAGTGCTGCTGTAATTGGAAATCAACTTGCACTAGAGCAGAGGCGTTGATAGTGTGGGTTCCAGGGGTGTGTGAAAAGACCCCCTTTTCATAGATTGTGGCCTAGAGGTCAGGACACTGTACTTCAAAATCAGAGGTTGGGGAATTCAGTTCCTGCCCTAGGCGTGACAAATACTTTCATAGTATATATATCCCTGTGGTTCTTCTGACAGGGAGTGGGTGGCAGGTGGGAGTATGTGATGGGTAATTTAATGATGGGGTTCCTGACTGGGGACCTGGGGGCCGTTTCACTAAACTTTGTAGGACTAAAATGTTCGTAAGTGCAAAATTATGATAGTCTGTAAATTTCACATTAACAATGTTTTCTTGTAAATAATTATTGGATTTACATTTATTGAGCATAGGCTGCATATGCAGCCTATGCTCAATACATGTAAATCCATAAATTGAAATTTACAGACGATCTTAAATTTGCACTTACAAACATTTTAGTCGTAGGAAGTTTAGTGAAACGGGCCCCAGTTTTGGCCCTCACAGACACGTCTTTGGCATTATGTATGTGACAGTTGAATCTGGTTATACCCCTTATAAGAGTAATCCTACCGGGGAAGGGGAAGGGGCCAAGTACTAGGGGAAGGGGCCAAGTAACTTTGGTGCAGTATGGTATGAACCTGGTACCAGGTCAGGTTATTCTAATTTCAGGGCTGAATATATTTTTAGCTCGACTATTCGAAGAATAAGTAGAGCTTATGTTGTCACCCCGGCGTTGGCGTCGGCGTCACCGTCACGCCTTGGTTAAGGTTTTTAGTCAAGCTTGTATATGGAATACTACTGGCCCTACACCCACCATACTTCAACTTCATCTCCTAGTGATGTACATCAATAACCCCTGATCTATATTTGACCTTCACCTACATTTCCTCTTGAATTACTTGGTTAATTCCCCTTGGTTAAGGTTTTTAATCAAACTTGGTTAAGGTTTTTAGTCAAGTTTGTATATGCAATACTACTGGCCCTACACCCACCATACTTGGACAACTTCATCTCCTAGTAATGCACATCAATAACCCCTGATCTATATTTGACCTTGACCTATATTTCCTCTTGAATTACTTACTTAATTCCCCTTGGTTAAGGTTTTTAGTCAACCTTGGTTAAGGTAAGGTTTTTTTTCAAGCTTGTACATTGAATACTATTGTGCATCCACACACCATACTTCGACAACCTTTTCTCATAGGTATGTACATCAATAACTCCTGATCTATATTTGACCTTGACCTACATTTGCTCTTCAATTACTTACTTAATTCCTTTTGGTTAAGGTTTTTAGTCAACCTTCTATATGGAATACTACTGGCCCTACACCCACCATACTTGGACAACTTCATCTCCTAGTGATGTACATCAACAACCCCTGATCTATATATGACCTTGACCTACATTTCCTCTTGAATTACTTAATTCCCCTTGGTTAACGTTTTTAATCAAGCTTGTACATGGAATACTCCTGGCCCTACACCAACCATACTTGGACAACTTCATCTCCTAGTGATGTACATCAACAACCCCTGACCTATATTTGACCTTGACCTACATTTAACATTGAATTACTTACTTAATTCCCCTTGGTTAAGGTTTTTACTCGACCTTGGTTAAGCTTTTTACTCAAGCTTGTACATGGAATACTATTGTGCATACAGATACCATAATTGGACAACCTTTTCTCATAGTGATGTACATCAATAACCCCTGATCTATATTTGACCTTGACCTACATTTCCTCTTGAATTACTTACTTAATTATTTTTGGTTAAGGTTTTTACTCAAGCTTGTAGATGGAATACTCATGGCCCTACACCAACCATACTTGGACAACTTCATCTCCTAGTGATGTACATCAACAACCCCTGACCTATATTTGACCTTGACCTACATTTAACCTTAAATTACTTACCGTATTTACCCTATGTATTGAGACACCCTTTATATTGGGACACCCCCGTTTTGGGGAGAAATAATTATTTTTTAGGAAACAAGTTTTGGGACACATCACAATTTTAAAAAAAAAATCAATAATTTCTGCACCTTAAGTATTGGGACATCTATTTTTTTTTAAATACTTTTAAACACAGTCGGGGATTCCGCTGGGGAAAATAAAAAAAATCGCCACTCCAATTGTTTTTAATTCTTTTTTCACCGGCTACTGGTCATGCCGACTATTGGCACGTCTCGCTATAAACAGAGGCCGTCGCTGATTAACTAATATAACACAGTGCTGACGGTAAATCTGAGCTCTTTTGATTAAATAGATTACCAATAAACCGTATACATCGACAATGCCGCCTGTCAATGCCGGAATGTGATTTATTTGCGAAAATTATTTCGATTCACACGGAAATACTCCTGATACATCGCCCCGCCCTCTCATCAATATTCACGAGTATCCAGTATCCGAAAGTATAGTACAGTGCGATCTGGAAGTACACGGAAGTCCGGCGACATACAACCTTCCGTGTTGCTTATCCGAACCGTGCTATATCCGTTCTCGCCCAAGACGCATCATAATGTCAACAAAAAAAATACATGTACACTGTACACTGTGACTGCGAATGAACGACGTCGCCAATGCTATAATATGCCATAAGTTTTCACTGTTATCTTCGCATGTAATAAATATATTGAATCTAAGAATTGTTAACGTCATGTTTTATTTATTTATTCATCATGTTCATGTAGAATGTAGATCTACGCAGGTCCGTGCAATCCATTATTGTAAACGCGTGTAGCAAAAAGTGTAGTAAACCGTGTAGCCATCATCATTAGATGACGCAATGACTCAATGACCGATATCCTGTTCCATCAGCTGCAACGTCACGTGACAAGCTCGTGCGTTGCAAACTGTGTTTACTCATATGGTGAGCACAGGTGGAAGACTCGGACCTATGACACCAAAATAAATGCCTATTAAAAAAATCCCATTATCCCACCCACCTGGTATCGTACTGTACATGACGTTAATAATAGAACGAGATCAAGTGGGTGGGGTAATGGATATTTTTTGTAATGGTCATTTTCTTTGCATCACACGTCCGACTATTCCACCTGTGGGTTTGAGTACGCACAGAGTTTTAACCCTTTCAACACCACAATCTGTATAGACATGTTTTGCCCGACGTGTTATAATTTTGCGCCAGTTCATGAGGTAATCAGGCTTATCACGTGAGATTTTCGACGAAGATGAATCTGATAATAGTGTACCGTACATTTTCTGTAAACGATATCGAATGTTGACGAATATTAAATTAGTAATTATTACCCATTTGCTCTGAAAATTTTATCAACTTTCCGATATATTTGTAGAAAAAATGTCAAATCATTCTCGGCGAAAATCTCGGTTATATAATAAAGTTGATTATCTCATGCACTGGCTCAATTATGATGTAGCGAAACAAGGCCAGCTGTGTACATGCGCCGGGGGCGTGGGCAGTGCTGTAACAATTTAGTTAATCTGGGTCGAGTTAATCTGCGCCACTGATACGCGATCTCCGATTGGTCAGCCTTTTACACCTAATTAATATTCCACCAATGGTGAGCGCGAACGCATGCCGGAAATATTCAATCGAGCACATAACAATTAGCACTGCTTTGTTACTGGGACCAATAATTGATGTTATTCCCAGTTTGCTTGGATTAATTTACGAAATGTGCAAACGTGATCAGCTGCACATTCACATCGGTGAGATAAAAGGAGGCTATGCGTCCATATTAAAAAAAAAAAAAAAAAAAAAAAAAAAAAAAAAAAAAAAAAAAAAAATCAAAAAAAAAAAAAAAAAAAAAAAAAAAAAAAAAAAAAAAAAAAAAAAAAAAAAAAAAAAAAAAAAAAAAAAATCGTCCATTTTGGGTCTAATTTGGGAAAAAATCGCAAATTTAATACGATTTCTGACAATAGTCGTGTTACAAATTTAACACGATTTTGATATACAAATAGGCAAACAATTCCGTAGCCAAGGCACAACCGTGTACTAACCGAAATTTCGAGGATACAAACTTTCAATATTAATAATTGGGACACCAAACAAAATAATTAATTTATTTTATATTATGTATTGGGACACGTAGAATTTTATTTATTTTTTACTGTCCCAATACATAGGGTAAATACGGTACTTAATTCCCCTTGGTTAAGGTTTTTACTCAACCTTGGTTAAGGTTATTAGTCAAGCTTGTAGATGGAATACTATTGTGCATACATACACCATACTTGGATAACTTTTTCTCATAGGGATGTACATCAATAACCCCTGACCTTTATTTTACCTTCACCTACATTTAAGCTTGAATTACTTGGTTAATGTTTATAGTCAAGCTTGTATATGGAATTCTTCTGGGCCTACATCAACCATACTTGGACAACTTCATCTCCTAGTGATGTACATCAATAATGCCTGACCTATATTTGACCTTGACCTACTTTTATCCTTGGATTACTTAGTTATCTCCCCTTGGTTACGGTTTTTACTCAAGCTTGTATATGGAATACTCCTGGGCCTACAGCAACCATACTTGGAAAACCACGCACCTACGTCCAAGGTCAAGGTCACTGTTGAAGGTCAAAGGTCAAACCTATTGAAATTCCCTTCCGCTCTATATCTTCTACACCGATATATGGATTATCAAATGGCTTGGCACAAATGTTTCTCATGATGAGAAGGTGTGTCGCGATCAATAACCACACACCTACATCCAAGGTCAAGGTCACAGTTGAACGTCAAAGGTCAACAATATTGAAATTCCCAAATGGCTTGGCACAAATGTTTCTCACGATGAGAAGGTGTGTCGCTATCAATAACCACGCAACTACGTCCGAGGTCAAGGTCACTGTTGAAGGTCAAAGGTCAAACCTATTGAAATTCCCTTCCGCTCTATATCTTCTACACCGATGCATGGATTATCAAATGGCTTGGCACAAATGTTTCTCATGATGAGAAGGTGTGTCGCAATCAATAACCACGCACCTACGTCCAAGGTCAAGGTCACAGTTGAAGGTCGAAGGTCAAACCTATTGAAATTCCCTTCCGCTCTATATCTTCTACACCGATGCATGGATTATCAAATGCCTTGGCACAAATGTTTTCTCAGGATGAGAAGGTGTGTCTCGATCAATAACCACGCACCTACGTCCAAGGTCAAGGTCATAGTTGAAGGTCAAAGGTCAAACCTATTGAAATTCCCTTCCGCTCTATATCTTCTACACCGATGCATGGATTATCACACTATGCCCAGGGTCAAGGTCACAGACTTGATGCATTTGAAACCTTAACGCTCGGCTAAATGGCTTATAATCAAAAATGCCTCGTTTTCTTTGGCTGCCAGTGGGGGTATTCGTGTGCCGACAGGCCACATTTCTAGTTTCCCTTGGTTAATGTTTTTAGTCGACCTTGGTTAAGGTTTTTATGCAGGCCGCAGCCACCTTCTTTGTCAAGCTATGTGTACATCGACAACCCTCGTAGTCGAGCTATGCTGTTCTCCTACAGCTCTTGTTTCTCTATATAAATATTCTGTTCTGATTTTGGAATTTTCCCCCCAATGCAGCAGATTAAATGCGGGATCGAACCCGTTGGCCCGGCCTTATTTGACCCAAGCTGTTGATGGGCCGTTAAACACCAATAAACAAACATTCTGATGTGACTTGAAAATGAGGTCACACATCCCTCATGCTGTTGCTGGGAAGTAAAACCCATTCACTTTCACTTTTTTCATGCAATATTCAGATTACCACATTTATTGTAATAAATATAATAAATAGGCCACTGACTATCTAATTAATTGCAATTAACATTATCTTACTGTTAGGGTTGGGACGAGTACTCGAGTACCCGGGTACAAAATCGTTACCCGTTACCCGCGGGTAATTTGCACATAACATTCTTTAAACATTCATTTATATGGGTTTTATAAACAAACTCTTACCTGCCAGGCTGCATATCATTGTTCCCCCACCTCGGTAACTTAACTCCAGGTCGCACAGATTGCATTTTGTTTTTTGTTTTTCTTGAATTAAAGAAAAGTATTGCCAAACTTGGCTTTTGTTTGTGTTACTGGCCATAATGATGTCCGGAGGTCATGGGACAAAGGAAACACAACTCTAATGGAAGTAGTATGTATTTTATTCCAAGGGAAATAATTGAACACCGGGTACTCGGGTACTCGTGGTTAATAGGGTCCCGGGTACCCGGGTCCAAAATTACTACCCATCCCAGCTCTACTTACTGTGGGACCTCTCTAAATTGGTCACCCTGGGGAATCCAATTTCAATTTTTTTTTCTACAGTTGAAAACAAGACGAAAACAAACGTGAAACCATTCTCTATACAAACTTAGGTATGTGCCTGAAGTGTACTGAAGATGGCAGTATCTCTCATCTAGACTAGTAGACCCTTAGGAATGTTTAACTTTCGACAATACCGACCTCTATCATAATGTTTACAAACTGTGTAGATCATGATGAGCCGGCTCGTAACAAGCCGTCTCATCAGGATCTGCACAATTTGCAGATATTTTCTTATGTCTAAGAACAATACCCCTTTCTGATAAATGGAATAGTATGGAAAATATCATGGGAGTGTTCATTCCAGTTGCTTAGGGGTGAAAGGTTTAAGTGTCTATTTTCTGAATTATCAACTTCAACGAACATTCACTGTAGTTTTATGTCCTGGGAAAACAGAAGCCGTTGATTCGAATAATCATGGATAATCTTACTTGTGATTTTTGTTTCTACATCAAATGGTTTGTTCCGTTTGGCTCAGATTGAAAGATGAATCAAGACTGGTATCTTCCGGTGACTTGGGCTGATAAAATGTGTGGAATTGATCCGTTGGATTTTCATGGTGAAGAAGTGAATCTATACAGACAAATTGTTATGAATTCTATAGAGCTTTTATCAATTGAACAAAATCAGAACAAAAACAATGCAATAACAAGATCGTGAAATATTTGAATTATTTTTTGATTGGTTTTGAAATATTTTAGTTGATGGAAAATATATTTGTTAATTTTTCGATTTGAAAAAAAATAGCAATGAACAATCACAAGTACGAGATGAATGAAAAATAGCATTTTGGGATTAAGTGATGAAAAATTGTTTTTATTTAAATTACAATCCCTCATTTGACGGAGGTTTGAAATGTGGCATCACTATAATTACTCCCGCAGAAAAATTGGGAAAACCATAATTATGTGCAGTAATTTTGTCAATCTGCTGTTTCCATAAGCCTGAAATTGCTCCTGTTATCCTGCAGGCAATTGAATGCATGGAATAGCAATCAGTGAGGTTTCCTGGTGGATTATTGTGTTGTTTATGTTGTCAGATCGGTATGTAAAAATGAAATGATGCTAGTCATGAGATTGTGTGCTAAATATGTATCCCAAATTCCACTTTTGATTTTCATGTAATTTTGTAATGTTTCTTCATGGTTTATGGAAAACTTGTCTGTTTTGTAATGTATGGACAGTGAGAGAGGCAGATACCATAAGGCACAATATCCCATGTCGACGGCTAGAAGTAAGAAAACATGCCCCAGACATGATGATTCGCATCAGTGATAGGCTATTTGAAGCCTTGGAAAAACTATTCATTAATTTGGAATGAAGGCAAGGATTTCGCCATGTAATTCGAAGTTTATTAGGGGGAAATGTAGCGTCATTTGTGCCATGCATTGTCTGAGTGCCAGATCTGTAAATCAAGCCACCATCCCAATCCCACAGGAAAACATCAGCTGTTAGCAGCATTGATCATTATATGATATTGGAATATTGCTTTTTTTTTTCTTTACTTATTTGATTAGCGATAGATAATGGAGGCTGTTAATGCAGCTTTTACTAGTTTTAACAAGTAGCCTATCAAAATGTGTGATTTTGTATGTAATAAATTACTTGTATAAACATGATGTGAGAAGTGCGTGTGGCTCAGAGATTCTTATACGAGGAGGAAAACGGATTTGTTTGTGTGGTGCTGGGTAATACTACGTGACGTATTTCCACTGTTGTGTGCAGCCTGGTGCATTATTGTTGTACGTTGATTGGAGATGTCTGCACGCAAGTGATATCAGTCTCTGAACGGAGGTGTTATAATTGTTTCACAATCAGACGGAATTAAATGGTGAGGTATCTTTGACATGGGAATACAATCGGTGTGTTTCGCCAGGCAATCACACCAGAAAATGGCAGCTACCGCAGTCTATCGTAAGTTCAAGAAAATGGGACTCATACCCAAGAAACGGAAGAAAACAATGAGGTAAGATAGTGTGATGACTAAAGATCTTATCACACAAAACGTAAAATGTAATTGCGAAAATGAGATATAGGGATGCAAAAGTTGTCCGTTTGTTTGTTCGCCACGTTTTCCATTCTGCTATAATTTTGTTACCGTTTGACCGATTGGCTTGAAACTTCATGTGCATGTTTATTATCATCCATAGTGTCATTCCTCACCCCACCCATTCTCCCCCATACCTAAGGTCAAGGACAAGTTACTTAGAATCTCCAATCTCCTATAACTTCTTTACTGTATGACCGAACTTCATGTGCATGTTTCCCATTAGGCCACTCCTTTTATATTTTTCGGTTTACAAAACCGCCGAGTGTATTTTTCTGAAACCCGAAAAAAAATAAAGTAGAAAGTTCGTGTTTTTTTTACAGTAATTATTTCCGGCGAACTAAAAAACGTACTGAAATAAATAAAAAAAGACCGGGAATTACTGAAATTATCTCTACAAGTACAATAAATCCTTATTTTCTGACCTGCGCATATCAAAACAGCATGGTATGGCGATGTTGTGCTTTTAAACGTGGGTTTTAAAAACGACCATCATATTTTCTGTGTGTTCTCCATATTGTTTCCATTTCCCGATTCATTCGGATATCCCCGCATGTGAAACATTCAAATCTGGACCTAATCACGTGTTTAGTGGGCGGGGCTATAGCGACATACCCATGACGTCATCCTACAACTTTTACTACGAACCCACCGTAAATAGTAAATTCCAACACGCACGTGATCCACAACAACAATGGCGGATGATTCGATGTTTGAGCGTGTAATCGAACAATACAACCTGTCCATGACACAGGTGGAAGACTCGGACCTATGACAACAAAAAAATGCCTATTAAAAAAATCCCATTACCCCTCACCCACTTGGTCTCGTACATTACCATCTTCTATTTATGGTAATGTACGAGACCAAGTGGGTGGGGTAATGGGATTTTTTTTTAACAGGCATTTTTTTGGTGTCATAGGTCCGAGTCTTCCACCTGTGGTCCGTGACGCTCAAAGGCGAACAAAAAGAGATCATTAATGCACTATGCGCAAAGAGAGATGTTTCGCGCGGTATGTCAAAGCCGTGTTTACACAGCATTCCAAATATGGCCGCCGCTACCATATATGGAAACTAGAGTAATCATATTCATAACACGTGATACCAAGAGAGATCATGTGACTAAAGATGGCGGTGGATGGAAACGGCTGCAACGTCCAGACAATAATTTTGCGAATAAAGTCAAATATATAAACAAATAAACATATTTTGGGGCTGATTTTGCGAAATTGTTTATTTATATACATAACCATATATGTGTAGATTATTTTTGTCACTTTTATCGATGTTTATGGGGAAGTATATTTTGCTAACGTGAATAATGAATAGAGCATTGTAGCGGTAATAGCCGATTACCGCTACGCATATTGTTAGCTACGACACACCTTGTGGGGTGCTGAGGGATTTCGGCACCAATCACATTACAGTTACAGTGTCAGGTTTGGACTAAAACGGTTTGGGCAATATACGTCGTAACCCCATAGCAGAGGTACGTACGTTTAGGGAGGTGGGTGGGGAATAAGTGTATGAGGTTACAAACTTACGACGTGATATAATTGCCACGGTTTGCAAGTAGTTGCCAGTTGGGGTGGGTGGGGTGGGTTGTATACTGTAAGTGTTGTGCATCTGTCTGAGTGTAAGTCTCACCCCCCCCCCCCCCCCCCCCCCCCCCCCCCCCCCCCCCCCCCCCCCCCCCACCCCCCCCCCCCCCCCCCCTCCACCTCCTCCGGGGAATAGCAAGGCTTATAATAAACATCTTAAAGATAAAAGATATCGCCCTGTCTTAGAGTGTTGTCATTCCCCGGGAGTGTGCTACATGATCGGGAGAGACACTGGTTATTATAAATGCATTTGGACCCATCTACTAGTGTAATTATTTCATTCATTTAGTATAGTAGACTACCTAAGACACTTATTAAACTCTCATACATGAATATGCAAATGTTAAGACACACAGTGTTGCAATGATCTCTTTGTTAGTCATCAATGTTTCCCTTGTATAAAACAACGGAGCTTGGTTTTCAGAGGATGGTCATATTGAAATGGGCCCGTTTCAAGTTTTTGTAACAGTTTTTTTTTTTTGTTCCCACCCGATGCATTTTTTCTTTTTGAGAAAAAAAAAACTGAGAGCCTTTACTTTTTTTTTTTTTTTTTTTTTTTTTCGACCACCCAGACCATGTTTTATCTAAATCAAATCCCATAACACGAAAACATAGCATTTCAAAATTTGCGTTAAAGTTTTTGTTTGTCGGTCCAGGTGGCGCCCAGGGGTAACCGTGAGTTCCTGCTAATTACCTGCTCTAGTTAAGCAATATGTTACAAATAAATACAATTGTTTGTTAATAAGTTCATAGTTAATAATGGCATTGACGTTCATACTGCATTATATTGTTACTGTTGGAAAATTCTAAAATAGTGTGTATTAGTAAGATTCTTAGGTGTTACGCTCTATTGAATAGAAAGTAAACAAAGAACGCTTCAAATGCACATTTGTAAATACTACTAATGTTATGTAATTAGAGTTATGTACTCAGAACTATAAATGACAGACGATAATAAGTTGCTGGAGGTCAATCGATGAGTCCAAATATAGGTAGACCAGGTGTATTATCATATCATAGCCTCGTTTTCGTGTATACTAACTACATGATAAAGTGCACGTACATGCATGTTAATATAATAGTGTATCTTGGTGCGCAAAATAGACATGTAGTGTGGCTCAGTGGTATCGAAGCGGGAGATTATCCATACGTTAGCGGAACTTTTGTTCATTTTATCTGGTCGAGAGTTCGAACCTCACGCTTTACTTTTGTCGATATCAGTCTGTGTTTTTTTATGACTGCTTGCTGGAGAAGGGAATAAGTGAAACGGTGAGGGCTATCACTATTGCTGTTTGACCTCAATATGACATGATCTGCGAGAACATACTCCAAGATTCTTCATGTACACACATATGTGCATTTAGTTATTACTTTTATTCAAAGTGATAGAATAAATTTCTACATGTAATCTATCTCATGCTTAGTTAATGTAATTTGTAAGAGCAACACACATATAAAATAAATATATAATAAAATATAAACAAATACAAATATATGTGTATACATGTATGAGAAACTAAGATTCGAACTCACTACCTACGGCATTGATATCTTCACTGTAACCCCTCGACTACATAACACTTGATGACAAATCTCAAAAATCAATATTGAAAAGGAATATTGCCACGGGTATATTTACCTGTCTCACCTATTCTGTGTTGTGCTTATGATCGGTTTGTCTGTAAACAAGTAGCAAGTTATCGTCTGCGGACTATATCTGAAAGAGCATTCAGATTTGTTACAGTGCCATAAAAAATGGGCGCGGACTAGGGTTCAAATAGGGGTAAAGTATTATTAGGGACAAAGTGGTCAAGTGATACATCGAATCGAAGGCATAGATGAGATGATCACTTTGGTTGTGATTTCTAACTGAACTGGCCTGTGGGATTTTACTATAAGCATACCAACGGTGGAATGTATTTTCATTGTCAACATCAAAAATCTTCTGATGAACAAATGGACTGATGTTGACCAAAATTTAATGTCATAGTGTGACGGGCATTTTCATATTTGTCAAAATGGAGGTTGTTTCCTAATACAAGATTGCCACAATAGAATATAGGTCAGACTTTTTACATGGCATACAATGAATGAACAGACTGAGATATGATAGACTAGTCAATGCTGTATCTTTGAAACAATTGGTTTCACACTGATGTTGATGATAAAACAGTATTTTCAACACTTCAGACATATATATAGTAAATACATGGTTAGTGCCTTAGAATATAAAATATATTCGGTTGAGCCTTAGACAGCTTTATTGGGGCGAGCTTTAGCGAGCCCCAATAAAGTTGTCGGGGCGAAACCGAATATATTTTATATTCTACGGCACTAACCATGTATTTACTTTATACCGCAACCCATTTTACGTTTACGTCACGGCCATCTTTGATGAGGAGGACAAGGAGCAGTACTACGGAAAACATTTTATTTTAGAAATTCGCCCCAAAACCATGCTAGCTACCTTGGAAATGATCCAAATAAGAAAACAAGAGCTAGTTTCAAATCGGTCCGGTAACTTTTTAGCTCACCTGAGCAAAGCTCATGTGAGCTATTCTTATGGCAAAGTGTCCAGTGTCCGGCGTCCGGCGTCCGGCGTCCGGCGTCCGGCGTCCATCGTCCGTGAACATTTTCAATCATCTTCTTCTCCCGAACTGCTGAGCCGATGTTGGTCAAACTTTACAGGGATGATATATGGGTGATGCCATTCCAGATTTGTTAAAATGAAGGTCATCGACAATCCAAGATGGCCGCCGTGGAAAAGTAGGTCAAATTCTTAAAAAATCTTCTTCTCACGAACCGCCAGGCCGATTTTGACGAAACTTTGTATGAATGATCGATAGTTAATACTGATTCAGATTTGTTCATATGGTGGCCCCTGGGTCAAAAATGGGCATGGCCTGAGGGGTCAAATGTGGGTCAAATTATATTTTTGACCGAATATGGTCATATAATATATCAAATCGAAGGTATCGACTAGTCGATCACTCTGGAGCATTTTTTGTCTAAATCAGATGATTTTGTCATCCAAGATGGCCACCAAAAGGTAAAAAAGTTGTTCTTTTACTAAAGATTTCAAACGTATTCTTCTTGTGAACTGCTTGGCCGATATAGGCCAAACTTAACTGTAATGGTCTGTGGGTGAAGTCTGTCCATTTTTGTTAAAATGGAGGTCATCACCAAATCCAAGATGTCCGCCGTAGAAAAGTAGGTAAAATTGTCAAAAAATCTTCTTCTCACAAACCTCCAGGCCGATTTCGACGAAACTTGGTGTGAATGATTGATAGTTAACGCTTGTTTCAGATTTGTTCATATAGTGGCTCCTGGGTCAAAAACAAACGTTGGGCGGCCGAGGGGCGGGGTTCTAACTAGGGGTCAAATTATATTTTTGCCCGAATATGGTCATATAATATATCAAATCGAAGGTATCGACTAGTCGATCACTCTGGAGCATTTTTTGTCTAAATCAGATGATTTTGTCATCCAAGATGGCCACCGAAAGGTAAAAAAGTTGTTATTTTACTAAAGATTTCAAACGTATTCTTCTTGTGAACTACTTGGCCGATATTGGCCAAACTTAACTGTAATGGTCTGTGGGTGAAGCCTGTCCATTTTTGTTAAAATGGAGGTCATCACCAAATCCAAGATGTCCGCCGTTGAAAAGTAGGTCAAATTATCAAACAAATCTTCTTCTCACAAACCTCCAGGCTGATTTCGACGAAACTTGGTGTGAATGATTGATATTTAACGCTGTTTCAGATTTGTTCATATGGTGGCACCTGGGTCAAAAATGGGCGTGGCCCGAGGGGTCAACTAGGGGTCAAATTATATTTTTGACCGAATATGGTCATATAATATATCCAATCCAAGGTATCGACGAGACGATCACTCTGGAGCATGTTTTGCCAAAATCAGATGATTACGTCATCCAAGATGGCCACCGACAGGTCAAAAGGTTGTTCTTTTACTAAAGATTTCAAAGGACTTCTTCTTGTGAACTGCTTGGCCGATATTGACCAAACTTAACTGAAATGGTTTGTTGGTGAAGCCTGTTCATTTCTGTCAAAATGGAGATCATCACCAAATCCAAGATGTCCGCCGTTGAAAAGTAGGTCAAATTGTCAAAAAATCTTCTTCTCACAAACCGCCAGGCCGTTTTCGACGAAACTTTGTATGAATGATCGATAGTCAACGCTGATTCAGATTTGTTCATATGGTGGCCTCTGGGTCAAAAATGGTCATGGCCCGAGGGGTCAAATAGGGGTCAAATTTTATTTTTGACCAAATATGGTCATTTTATATATCAAATCGAAGGTATAGCAGTAAATCACATGCACATTCGCAATATATGTTAAATCAGAAGGTACTAACAAATTCTGTGGAACATTTGAAGTTGTAAGTGAAGAGTCTTTGTGAAATCAAGATGACCACTATGGAGGCTTTTAGGTGAGCGATACAGGCCCATTTGGGCCTCTTGTTTAGAAATTCACTCCGAAACCTGGCTAGATAGCTTGGCAATGGTCTAACTAAGAAAACAAGAGTTAGTTTGTGAAAATCGGTCCAGTGATTCTAAAATTATTCCAACACTATTGACGTGAAGTGAGACACTTTTTCCGTTGCTATTTTGCTATTTTGAACCCACTGTCAAAGTTGAGAATATAAAGCTAGTACGGCTGGTACCCGGTTACATTGTAATTATATGCAAACTGAGCACCAAAACAAAAGTGCAAGTTTATTATGCTACTTTGATGTATATACGGTTAGTAGCGAATATAGATGTTTATTCGGCCCCCTTTATTAGGTTACTTCAGACGCTGGATGCGGTATAAATATGAATATATACACGATATAATTATACTACATGTAGTCCCCACCCTGTTCATCTGTCCGTCTGTCTGAGAAGTGGGAGCATGCGATGGGTAATTTAACGATCGGGATTCATCCTTACCGGAATTATGAATTGAGACCTGGTTTGGCCCTCTGTAATAAGGTACGTCTGGCATTCGTGTATGTGAGGGTTAAATCTGGTTATACCTCTTGTATGATTCATACGATTATTCCTAATCCTATTACTTTTAGGGGAAGGGACCAAGTGATTTTGGTGTCGTATGGACCTGGCACCAGATCAGGTTATTCGAATTTCAGTGCTGAATATATATTTATTTTGATATAAATATTTTCCGTTCTGATTTTTGGAATTTCCCCCCAATGCAACAGGTTAAATGCGGGATTAATAGGCTGTTAAATACCAATAAATCAAAAATCACCATCTATCTGCGATTTACATACAGGATATTCCATCATACATCGTGAATAGTGGGAAATAATACACGAGTGTTCGACGGCTTTCGTGTAAGCAATGAGTGAGCGTAGCGAACGAGTAGCTTGCACGGACGCCGACGGACACGAGTGTATTATTTCCGCTATTCAAACATGTATGATGGAATATCTTATTTATTACACTTCCACGGCGGATATATATGCACATTTAGTCTATTTTTGAGATTAATAGTTACACAATGGCATGTTTTCCCGCGTTTTGACGTTGTGTGACGTCAAATGTGACGTCATGTAAACTTTTTAAAATCCAAATTACGCAGCTGTTTCTATGAACCAGATATATATGACTGCATGTTTGGAATGTGATCAATCACATTAACATTCTAGATTAGTCGAAACCCTTGCCAAGTTTTCAAATAACTTTATTTTGACTGTAATACAAAGTAAACATTTTGCATGGTAGCTCGCATGTGGTTTCCAAGAAAACAGGCGCACAATTACGGGTGTTCTCTTCACAGTGTATTATTTGTAAGGAGTTGATTACGGGTTTTCTCTCACAGCGAAACCCATGCAAATAACTCGCAAAGAAACTATGAAATCTGTCCGAGATGAGCGTTAAATATTTTGGCTACCTACTCTTGTTACTGTAAGTCGGATTGGCTTAAAACTTCATATACTTATGTGGCATCATCTCTATAAAATTTACAATATGCTTAGTGTTAAACAATGAAATTGTCTGAAAGTTAACGCTTTGTTATTTAGAACAAACACCTTTTTAGTGCACTTTAATCTGTTTTAGCAAATCAGTTTACATGTGGTCTCTCATAATTCTTCTTAGAATGACAGTTGTGTATGCCAGCTACCTAAAGATCTAAAATGGTTAAGTGATTAAAATTATATTAATAGTGTGATAACTAGTGCAATATGGTACGTAAATGATGCGGACAGATCATGTCGTAAAATTATTGATATATATATAAATAGATGTATATATATATATATATATATATATATATATAATATATATATATTATATATATATATATATATAGATAAACTGTCCCAAGGTTGACACATAATTGGAAATCAAAGAAATACAGTTCTTTAACCAATTTCATGCTGAGGATATGCCATTTTGATTGGTAAAAATCATAAATATTTTATTTAAATGTGCTTAGAAGTATATGTCGCGACCACCATTTGAACCGAAAGATGAGACGGTTCAAATGAATGGTCACAACATATACTTTCATTGAGAAATAACAAAAATAGACATAAAATACACGTAAAGGTGTATTATGCATGTCATGGGATAATGTGGGTGATTATCACATTATAATTCCAGCACAAAAATATTTACACAATTCCCTAACATTTGATTGGCCCGTACCAAGTCTCTGTCCAAAATTTATATTCCAGTAAACTCCCACGCCAAACTACTTTCCGTAACCGTGAGGCGCAGTTAAAATAATTCTTAAGAAAACGGAAAATAAACACATTTTCTTGATTAATTTATTTCAAATGCTGGAATTATAAGGAATGAATGACCTTTTTGTGGAATTTATCGGGGATATAAACTTGGAAAAGTCGCGGGAATACTGGACGAGGCCTTCCGGCCTTCGTCCAGTATTCCCGCGACTTTTCCAAGTTTATACCCCGATAAATTCCACAAAAAGGCCATTCATTCCTATAATGCCTCCGTGTTCTCCTTTCCTTTCTACAGTGAAACCTCTCTAAACCAGACACTGAAATGTGGGTGATTATCACATTATGCCTCCGTGTTCTCCTTTCCTTTCTACAGTGAAACCTCTCCTCTCTAAACCAGACACTGAAATGTGGGTGATTATCACATTATGCCTCCGTGTTCTCCTTTCCTTTCTACAGTGAAACCTCTCTAAACCAGACACTGAAATGTGGGTGATTATCACATTATGCCTCCGTGTTCTCCTTTCCTTTCTACAGTGAAACCTCTCTAAACCAGACACTGAAATGTGGGTGATTATCACATTATGCCTCCGTGTTCTCCTTTCCTTTCTACAGTGAAACCTCTCTAAACCAGACACTGAAATGTGGGTGATTATCACATTATGCCTCCGTGTTCTCCTTTCCTTTCTACAGTGAAACCTCTCTAAACCAGACACTGAAAATCCATATGTCATTGATGTGATTGGTTTCACTATCTCTTATCTACATTGATAATGTATGTTCATGATTGCAAAGTAAATAACATATATTGGAGTGTTCATATGCCTGTATTACAAGATGGGTATTTTTCATGACAATCATGACAGTGACTGTATGTATCCAATTGAAAGTAGTATGCCGTATATATACTGACACAATATTTGTGTGCATTTTTAGCTCGACTATTCAAAGAATAGTGAGAGCTTATGTAGTCACCCCGGCGTCGGCGTCGGCGTCGGCGTCACGTCACGCCTTGGTTAAAGGTACATACCCACGCAGTAGGCACAACATGTTCTTTATAGGAATTAAATAAGTGTATAATTATGTCACTATTCCACCAGTTCTAAAAATTACCAGTGCCCGCTATACAAATATAATCATTTATTAATTATCAATTTACTGTTAGCGACGCGCGGCGGTAACAGTCTATTTTGATAATGTGCGGGGATGACGACTTTCACATCACGGCTTGCGGTGCGCATGCGCAGTATACTACGCGCGCCAGTAGGCTTCCCAATATGTAAACAAGAATATCAACATGTCGAAACGTCCAGGACGGAAATTGTATGAAACGGCATCGGCCAAAAAAAAGGCGAAATGTCTGAGGGACAGGCAGTACAGAGAGAGAGAGAGAGTGGTTAATATTGGCGACCAGATCACCAAATGGAAAGAGTTACGTGGAGATTTAGATTTGGACTCGAACAGAGATTTTTATGTCTTCAAACTAACCTGAATGGTTGCAAACTGATAGGTTGCTATGAAATCGTCCTAATAATAAAAATCTGCCTACTCTAATCACTCAAATAACCCACCATAGACCATTCCGCTCTACCCACAGCCAATTGGCTAGTCCGCTATTTAAACTCCTCCTATTATTTTAGAACGCTATCAAGAGTGCAGGTATATTTGTCTCTCTCTTTATTTCGTGCTTATTTTGAATTTCTGCCGTGTATTGTGCCGTATTTGTCATTATATTTCGTTCAATACATATTATTATCACTCTTGTGTGTTACGTGATTTTCTCCATTGCATTTTTTGGGGTTTTTCACGGTGTTTTACTTTGTGTCACATATTTTCCGCTGTTACGCGATTCGTACCCTGACGGGTTCGTACCCAAGTGGATTCGCTCCCGTGACACATTTTTTGTAGCGTTTTTGCGTTTCTTCTATCAGGTTTTGTTACACAATACTTGTTAGAATGCCGCAATCACGCGCTGCGTGTGGACAACATGACTTCTCCTTGGGATACCCATACGGACAGGCGCTTTGCCTGTTGCGGGTGTTGCAAAGAGAGGCCATGTGATTTGTCCGTCCGTTGGACGGATTCGACGTGGGGCAAGGCTGGGTCTAGAAGGTCCCATACCTCACGTCTGAAGAAGTCTGTGTCCGAGTCTCAGCTCTTGGGAGCAGTGGAACCATCCGAGGTTTCGGAGGTTGTGTTAAGTGATAGGCCGGTGATCCATACAGGGGATACCGGGCTGCTGGGGCCGGTGCCTGATCTCTATCACCCGGTTCGCAGAGGGCTATACCATCACAGGGGTGTTTCGGCTGGTTCTTGATACTATATCACCCGGTTTGAAGCTGACCCAGCCTCTCTCAGTAGAGGCGCCCGGTACCGGGCACCGGGCACCGGGCACCGGTTATGTCACCGGGCACCGGGCATTATGTCACCGGGCACCGGGCGCCGGGCATTATGTCACCGGGCACCGGGCACCGGGCACCGGGCACCGGGCACCGGTTATGTCACCGGGCACCGGGCATTATGTCACCGGGCACCGGGCACCGGGCACCGGGCACCGGGCATCGGGCACCGGTTAGGCTACCGGGCACCGGTCAAACACTTGGCACCGGGCACCAGACTCTCCTTGGACAGCCTGCTGCTTCCGGTAGGAAGACGTTCTTGTCTTCGGTTGGTCTTCGTTCTACGTGTTCACGTAAGTCGAGGAGTCGATCTCGTCGTAGGTCAGGATTGGGTTAGCTCCTCGATTTCGGGTTCGGAGTTTAGATCTTGTTCTTCCTTTTCCTCGAGGTCATTCTCAGGTTTTGGAACAGGTTCATCTAGATCTCGTTCTCCTGTTCGTCGTAGGAGACGGTTGTATAGGGCTTCTACATGTAGTACTAGCTTCGGCAGTACATATACTTTTTATGTCTTCAAACTAACCTGAATGGTTGCAAACTGATAGGTTGCTATGAAATCGTCCTAATAATAAAAATCTGCCTACTCTTAATCACTCAAATAACCCACCATAGACCATTCCGCTCTACCCACAGCCAATTGGCTAGTCCGCTATTTAGACTCCTCCTATTATTTTTAGGACGCTATACAGGGTGCAGGTATATTTTTGTATCTCCCTATAATTTCGTTCGAATTTTGAATTTCTGCCGTGTATTGTACCTTATTTGTCATTTGATATTGTTCAGTACATATTACTATCACTCATTCGTGTTGCGTGATTATTCTCCATTGCGTTTTTTTGGGGTTTTTCACTGTCTTTTAATTCTGTGTCACGTATTTTCGCGGTTCGCGTGTACGTTTTTTTCGTACCCTAACGGGTTTGTCCCTTAGTGGATTCGTTCCCGTGACACATTTTTTGTAGCGTATTGCGGGTATTCTATCGGGTTTTGTATTACAATTACCGGTTAGCATGCCGCAATTACGCCTCTGCTTGTGGGCACATGACTTCTCCGTGGGACACCCATAAGGACAGGTGCTTATGCCTGTGGCGGGTGTTGCAAGGAGAGGCCATGTGAGTTGTCTGTCCGTTGGACGGATACGACGTGGGGTAAGGATGGGTATCGTAGGACCCATATCTCACGTTCTAAGTAGTCTGTGGCCGCTTTCCAGCTCTTGGGAGCGGTGGGGCCTTCCGAGGTTGGTAAGGCTTCGGAGGGTGTGCCAGATGGGATCCCCCATCGGGGGGATCTGGTTCCGTTGAGAAAGTTCGGTCAGGTTCTCTGACTTCGAAACTTTGCTCAGGTGATAGGCCGGTGATCCATGCAGGGGATACTGGGCTGCTGGGTCCGGTACTGATCTCATATCACCCGTTCCCATAGAGCTATACCTATCACAAGGGCGGTTCGGCCGGTTCTTGATAATATATCACCCGGTTGAAGCTGACCCAGCCTCTCTCAGTAGAGGCGCCCGGTACCGGGCACCGGGTACCGGGCACCGGGCACCGGGCACCGGGCACCGGGCACCGGGCACCGGGCACCGGGCACCGGTTATATCACCGGGCACCGGGCACCGGTTATGTTACCGGGCACCGGGCACCGGGCACCGGTTATGTCACCGGGCACCGGGCACCGGGCACCGGGCACCGGTTATGTCACCGGGCACCGGGCACCGGGCACCGGGCACCGGACACCGGGCACCGGTTATGGACCGGGCCCGGGACCGGACACCGGTTATGTCACGGGCACCGGGCGGGCACCGGGACCGGTTATGGCACCGGGCACGGCACCGGGACACCGTTATGTCCGGGACCGGGCACCGTGCACCGGGCAACCGTCCACGATGTCACCGGGCACCGGGCATTATGTCACCGGGCAACCGGGCACCGGGCACCGGTTATGTCACCGGGCCACCGGTCACCGGGCCGGGCACCGGGCACCGGCGGCATCGAACCGGGCACCGGTCACCGAACCGGCACCGGGGCACCGGGCTGCCACCGGGCACCGGGCAGCTACCGGGCGGGCACCGGTTTAACACCGGGCACCGGGCACCAGACTCTCCCTGGACAGCCTGCTGCTTCCGGTAGGAAGACGTTCTTGTCTTCGGTTGGTCTTCGTTCTACGTGTTCACGTAAGTCGAGGAGTCGATCTCGTCGTAGGTCAGGATGGGGTTAGTTCTTCGAGGGTTTCTACATGTAGTACTAGCTTGGGCAGTACATATACTATTTGGATCGATACAGTACAGTTCTGTTGAATCAGATTCCACGTATGTGGTAGATGACTGCCAGTCTAGGGTTGCTGCGGCAGGTGTTGATCACATTCACCCCCGGTCACAACGTACCCTAACTCTCGCAGGAGAGGTGCCGGTTTTGTGTTACGGGCACCGGCACCACGGGACCGGCACCGGGCCGGGCACCGGCACCGGGCAGGCACCGGGTACCGGGCACCGGGGTAGCAACCATTTCTGACCGGGTGTTCGTGGGTTCGTATCCTGTGTACATATTTTGTTTTGGTATCCGGCTCCTCGAGATCTAGCTCTTCCGTTCGCGGAGGAGACGGTCGAGGTGGTATTGGACGCCGTGGTGCTTTGGCTCCGTATTTGTCTGGCCTGCTCCTTATTCGAGTGTATATGAGTTCGAATTCCCAGTCTATATTCAGGACTCGACACACGATACAGTTATGATGGTTCAGTTGGCTAAGATTCTGGAGTTCCTGTCTAAGTCCTAGTACTTAGTGGGTTTGTCGGCTCTTTCACAGCTGGTGGTTTTGCCAGTGGAGCCTCCCATATGGGTACTTCCTCGGATGGCTGTTGTGAGGCTGATTCGGTGGTGGTGGAATTGCCGGAGTTGTCGTGGTTTAATTTCTCTCCTACAGTAGGGCTTCTTGTTACGTACTTGGGGAGCTTTAGGTAGGATTTGGCCACTGCGGGGTTCCTAGTGCCCAAAACTTTGATCGCCACTCTGGGGTCTAAGTTTCTACATGCCCCTCTATGTGATATGGTTTTGAGATCTCCGTTTCTGGACAAGGACGCCGCAGCGTTTGGGATATCTTCGGCTCCTGGTCCTGGTTCGCGTTTGCGAAGGCATGGGTGTAGGCTGTTAAGTCGATTGTGGCTATGCCAACTTTCGATTTATGTTTTGAATCAGTATGATTCATCGTCTCTGGACGCAGTGCTTCAGTCGGCGATTTTTCTTGAACGGCCTTAGTTTTGCTTCGTTCGCCTCTTTTGACCTCTGATAATTGTGCGATCGAACGGCCAAAGGACAGCTACGGTACCGATGGTCCCTTCTGCTGCTCCTTCTTGTCTACCTCCTGTGGGGTCGTTTCCCCTGACGGGGGTATTTTCAAGGGTTAAGTAGAGTCTCTCTCTTGAAGTATAGTGCTATAGAGGAAGTTCGGGACGTGGTCGGAGCGCCATTTGCCCGGTAGACTGGGTTGTTTCCATAGATCTGCGGGTCTCGTACTTCCACGTGCCCTTCCGCAGATGCTTTCGAAGTTTTAGTTGTTTCCGATTTTTGTGTCTTTTAGATCTAGAGTAGTCGTAGTTGGTTCCCACACAGGATTTTTCTTAGATGGGAATGAGCTTATTGACCGATCTATCAGTCATCATAGTACCTTTGGACAGGGTGCGTGGCATCTTGTTTTAGTGTCCGGTACTGGTCACAGGTTCTCTGTCAGCTAGGAAAGGAATTTCTGCACTCCTGGACTTTCGGGGTGCAGAATAGGGGAAGGTTATGTTTGCGACCTCCAGTATTACTTACTAGGGCTTATGGAGGCCGCACCCCGATCCTTTGGATCGGTCTCTTGCTTAGGATCACCATCTTCCTACGTTGTATCAGATGTGGGCAGTGGAGGTCTGGTTCCTACAGGGATTTCCCATAGTGTTACCTCCTCCTACTCGCTTTCTGTCCACAGACGCTTCGTGAGAAGGCTGGGGGGTTCATTGGAGCCCCTACATCGGTGTGTTGGTGGTCAGTGCAGGAAACTCAGGGACACATCAACATGTTTTAGCTTTTGGCAGTGTTCCGGGGGTTGACAGCGGCGGATTCTGTTCTGCACGGACAGGTGTTATGGTTTCTGCGTCATCTCCGGTTCTGACGGAATGGCTTCTGCATCCGTTGGTGTCCAGTGCTATCTTGTCCGGATGGGGGTATCCATTTGTGGTTTTGTTGCGGCAAGGCTCAAACGTCGGTTTTATTTTTTCCACTGTTTGCGCCCACGTACCGAGTCGGATTTTTCAATTTACTCGTTCCAGTATAACTTCGGACCCATGTACTGCATGTTGGACATTGCTAAGGAAGTGATTTGAGATACCAAATGTTCGTGTTTATAAGATCGCATGTATTTCACTCAATTGTAATTATTATAACAAGCGTCCGTTAATGATTATGGCATTTACGGATCGATTCATGTCAGGCATATAATTGGCTATTAACAAGAGTATTTTTGTGATTTCACGTCACACTGTCGTTAATTGGTTGACCACGGCTTACGTGGTCGGCTTTGACGGTATTCCGCGATTGTAACACGGTTACCGGCGGCATGTTTTGATCACTTTGTATGTGTGAAAAACTTACCTGTGCCAATTAAGTTTGACCAGACTTTACGACGCCGCTGTTCATATTGCATATCGACATTACGTATATGTGTATTTATTATACCATCGGGACTTGTTTTCCACATCGATATAAACGAAATGTCGACATTTCCGATATCGATATATCAGGTATGTAATGTATGAGTTATATAGCAGTTCGGCCGGGACCACTAGCGTATATCGACATAAGCAGGTATATCGATGTAGGCAATGTCGACATAACGCGTATCGACTGTATATAATACATGCTGTTGTTACTCCATCATTTCTGAAGCGATTGTGTTTTTCAAAATGTTTATTGTGTTAGATGGAAGCACACTGCTGTTTGCACATCAGCAGTTTCTCCTATGACCGAGATTTCTCCCTCAGATACTTTATCACCATCACTACGAATTCTTGCAACCATTCAGGTTAGTTTGAAGACATAAAAATGGAAAATTATTTCTAATTTTAGTTTTTATTATTCATACTCACCTGAATGGTAAGGTAGACCCTCCTCCCGTCCCCGCTTGATGGTTTTATCTTCTCCCTACTTAGTATACTTCAGGCTATTTTTATCTAGCAGTGTCATTTCCATATGGAAATGATTTACTTTTGAAGCTGTATACCTAACAATAATAGGAGGAGTCTAAATAGCGGACTAGCCAATTGGCTGTGGGTAGAGCGGAATGGTCTATGGTGGGTTATTTGAGTGATTAGAGTAGGCAGATTTTTATTATTAGGACGATTTCATAGCAACCTATCAGTTTGCAACCATTCAGGTGAGTATGAATAATAAAAACTAAAATTAGAAATAATTTTCCATATTTGGAACGATACAGTACAGTTCTGTTGAATCAGATTCCACGTATGTGGTAGATGACTGCCAGTCTAGGGTTGCTGCGGCAGGTGCTTATCACATTCACCCGGTCACAACCTACCCTAACTCTCGCAGGAGAGGTGCCGGTATTGTGTTACGGGCACCGGGCACCGGGCAGGCACCGGGTACCGGGCACCGGGGTAGCAACTATTTCTGACCGGGGTGTTCGTGGGTTCGTATCCTGTGTACATATTGTGTTTTTGTATCGGCTCCTCGAGATCTACTCTTCCGTTCTCGGAGGAGACGGTCGAGGTGGTATTGGACGCCGTGGTGCTTTGGCTCCGTACTTGTCTGGCCTGCTCTTTATTCGAGTGTATATGAGTCGAATTCCCAGTCTATATTCAGGACTCGACACGCGATAGAGTTATGATGGTTCAGTTGGCTAAGATTCTGGAGTTCCTGTCTAAGTCCTAGTACTTAGTGGGTTTGTCGGCTCTTTCACAGCTGGTGGTTTTGCCAGTGGAGCCTCTCATAGGGGTACTTCCTCGGATGGCTGTTGTGAGGCTGATTCGGTGGTGGTGGAATTGCCGGAGTTGTCGTGGTTTCATTGCTCTCCTACAGTAGGGCTTCTTGTTACGTACATTAGGGGAGCTTTAGGTAGGATTTGGCCACTGCGGGGTTCCTAGTGCTCAAACTTTGATCGCCACACTGGGGTCTAAGTTCTACATGCCCCTCTATGTGGTATGGTTTTTGAGATCTCCGTTTCTGGACAAGGACGCCGCAGCGTTTGGGATACTTCGGCTCCTGGTCCTGGTTCGCGTTTGCGAAGGCATGGGTGTAGGCTGTTAAGTCGATTGTGGCTATGCCAACTTTCGATTTATGTTTTGAATCAGTATGATTCATCGTCTCTGGACGCAGTGCTTCAGTCGGCGATTTGTGCCGCTAAGCCTCTTGTCAACATGTCTTTGGAGTTTTCTATGGACATGCTCTTGTCCAGGTGAGACGCAGTGATAGCCGGCTAGTTTTTTCTTGAACGGCCATAGTTTTGCTTCGTTCGCCTCTTTTGACCTCTGTTAATTGTGCGATCGAACGGCCAAAGGGCAGCTACGGTACCGATGGTCCCTCCTGCTGCTCCTTCTTGTCTACCTCCTGTGGGGTCGTTTCCCCTGACGGGGGTATTTTCAAGGGTTTAGTAGAGTCTCTCTCTTGAAGTATAGTGCTAGAGGAAGTTCGGGACGTGGTCGGAGCGCCATTTGCCCGGTAGACTGGGTTGTTTCCATAGATCTGCGGGTCTCGTACTCCACGTGCCCTTCCGCAGATGCTCTCGGAAGTTTAAGTTGTTTCCGAGTTTTGTGTCTTTTAGATCTAGAGTAGTCGTAGTTGGTTCCCACACAGGTACTGGTCAGAGGTTCTCTGTCAGCTAGGAAATTTCTGCACTCCTGGAATTTCGGGGTGCAGAATAGGGGAAGGTTATGTTTGCGACCTCCAGTATTACTTACTAGGGCTATGGAGGCCGCACCCCGATCCTTTGGATCGGTCTCTGCCTAGGATCACCATCTTTCCTACGTTGTATCAGATGGTGGGCAGTGGAGGTCTGGTTCCTACAGGGATTTCCATAGTGTTACCTCCTCCTACTCGCTTTCTGTCCACAGACGCGTCGTGAGAAGGCTGGGGCTCATTGGAGCCCCTACATTGGTGTGTTGGTGGTCAGTGCAGGAAACTCAGGGACACATCAACATGTTTTAGCTTTTGGCAGTGTTCCGGGGGTTGACAGCGGCGGATTCTGTTCTGCACGGACAGGTGGTTATGGTTTCTGCGGTCATCTCCGGTTCTGACGGAATGGCTTCTGCATCCGTTGGTGTCCAGTGCTATCTTGTCCGGATGGGGTATCCATTTGTGGTTTTGTTGCGGCAAGGCTCAAACGTCGGTTTTATTTTTTTTCCTCTGTTTGCGCCCACGTACCGATTCGGACTTTTCAAATTACTCGTTCCAGTATAACTTCGGACCCATGTACTGCATGTTGGACATTGCTAAGGAAGTGATTTGAGATACCAACTGTTCGTGTTTATAAGATCGCATGTAATTCACTCAATTGTAATTATTATAAACTAGCGTCCGTTAATGATTATGGCATTTACGGATCGATTCATGTCAGGCATATAATTGGCTATTAACAAGAGTATTTTTGTGATTTCACGTCACACTGTCGTTAATTGGTTGACCACGGCTTACGTGGTCGGCTTTGACGGTATTCCGCGATTGTAACACGGTTACCGGCGGCATGTTTTGATCACTTTGTATGTGTGAAAAACTTACCTGTGCCAATTAAGTTTGACCAGACTTTACGACGCCCGCTGTTCAAATTGCATATCGACATTACAGTATAATGTGTATTAATTATACCATCGGGACTTGTTTTCCACATCGATATAAACGAAATGTCGACATTTCCGATATCGATATATCAGGTATGTAATGTATGAGTTATATAGCAGTTCGGCCGGGACCACTAGCGTATATCGACATAAGCAGGTATATCGATGTAAGCAATGTCGACATAACGCGTATCGACTGTATATACAACATGCTGTTGTCACTCCATCATTTCTGAAGCTATTGGGTATTTCAAAATGTTAATTGTGTTAAATAGAAGCACACTACTGTTTACACATCAGTAGTTTCTCCTATGACCGAGATTTCTCCCTCAGATACTTTATCCCTTCTCACATGATCTGGAATCAGTTGTGGTTCGGGCCTCCCTCCGTCACGCCTGTCAGCGACAGTGGTTCACACTTTCTGTCCAGTCCGTGCGATGAAGCATTAGGTTCGGAAGAATTAGGACATCCGGTCCGACCGTAAAGTTTTTTATTACCAATTTTAAGCCAACGGGAGGTATCGCAATCCTTTGTCTTCCGTTGGATAGATAGGGCCATTACTTGAGTTTATTCTGCAGTAAGTGGTTCTGCAGCTGAGTTGTTTAGGCCATAAATGCACGAGGTGCATGTAGTCTCAACTTCTTCTATGATCGCTCTCTGCACTGGCAGGAGATGCGTAACTGCCAACTGTTACGATTTTTCCGTATTTATTCCGGGAAATACGTTAGATAGACGGTAGTACGGATTACTATTAAGTACGATTTTTGATCGGCGCGGGTATATCTGGATATTATTATTTCGTTTAAATAAAATTCTGCCAATAATCCTATTGTTTTATTTACCCGTTATCATTCTCGTCTAGGCGATTACCGTTTGATATTCCAGCGCTCAGAGATATTGATTTATTCATCACGTAATTCGTATAATGTCTGATCTAAGTGCGCAGTCAACTTATTTGGGGATTGTTTTATCGGAAGAAGTTAGGACTACACTTCTGTTCATCTATGATTTCAGCGAGACATGGCCCAGATTGGTCCTGTCACAGCGCGGTGATGTTTTTTTGCGTCTTGCAATCAGTGTTATTGTAGATATTCGGGTGCTCATGGTAGCCGAAACTTGGGCCAAGGCTATTTTTAACTTATTTTATGCATATAGTGAGTACTGATTTTTGTTCCGGAATACATATGTGGTGTTCCGGAAAGTAACCCCCTTTTCTCTCCATGTTCCTCATGTGACCGACATGGGGTTGACATCTCAGGGAGATGTTTAAGAACTGGGTCCGTTAGTAGCAGCGGGTGCAGTTGTGGGTTTATCAGCCGGTAGCATCAAGTTTAGGAGGCTGTTTGGATCTACCTGTTCGCGATAGTCTGCGATTTTTTCTGATTACCCGATTATTCGGTTTTTTGTTTTTACAGTCCCAGTGGAATCCTGGGGGTTTGTAAGTGTGACTCTCCGCTCGATGAACTCCACTTGCCTTTGTTGATGAACGGGGATCTGTGGTGATCTATGGTTCTTACGGTTCATCACGCTGGTCCAGGAGGCATTGTTTTGTACATGTTTCAATTAGGGCGAGTCTACCTTTCTAGTTTGTAGCAGTGTTGTTGCAAAAGGATAGTGTTTCACTTTGGGTTAATGATTCTATTCTCTTTGTCTACTATACATGGGGTTATAGGTATACAGTGGTCGACACTCGCAGTGTCCCGAGATCCCGAGGATCCCTGTTTTGTAGGAGGAATCACTGCATTTTCAAGAAAATCCCATTCAACATTATGTAACAATAGGGATGTCCATGCTGCGGAATCCCTGGGCCAAAAGTTAGTGTCAAACCCTGGTATAGGTTTTGATCTGGCTTTAGGGCCAGTTTAACTCCTCAGCACTTGCTTGTTAGGATGACCTTAGTGCTTAGGGCGTTTTATAATGTGTTCTCGATAGTACGAGTCATGTGTCGTCATGTGACTATGTATAGACTTTGAGTTTATCTCAGTTGAGTTATTGCGTGTGAAGTGTCGGGCGACTACATTCGCCAGAGCTTCGTCTGGTAGCAGCAGCTATACTATTGAGTATTCTCCGGCGTTTTTTACCAAGTATAGCAGGTTGGAGTCTACGATCAGTCTACAAGACTAGCGTGGTGGTGCTTGTCTTTATCCACCTCTCTTCTACTACGTAGAAAAAGGGGGGGGGCCCGCTTTGGGCTCCCCTATGATTCTAGGGTGAGACCATGTTATTACTATATAGGTAACACCCAAGTGTGTACCTAGACCAAATATTTTTGTCTGTTTTGAGGGTTTTTAATCTGCCTTACCATTCCGGTCGAGTATGAGTAGTGAGAATACCTCCCACCATCACTACGAATTCTTGCAACCATTCAGGTTAGTTTGAAGACATAAAAATGGAAAATTATTTCTAATTTTAGTTTTTATTATTCATACTCACCTGAATGGTAAGGTAGACCCTCCTCCCGTCCCCGCTTGATGGTTTTATCTTCTCCCTACTTAGTATACTTCAGGCTATTTTTATCTAGCAGTGTCATTTCCATATGGAAATGATTTACTTTTGAAGCTGTATACCTAACAATAATAGGAGGAGTTTAAATAGCGGACTAGCCAATTGGCTGTGGGTAGAGCGGAATGGTCTATGGTGGGTTATTTGAGTGATTAGAGTAGGCAGATTTTTATTATTAGGACGATTTCATAGCAACCTATCAGTTTGCAACCATTCAGGTGAGTATGAATAATAAAAACTAAAATTAGAAATAATTTTCCATTTTTCTTCTCAACTTCCGATACTTCACTGCGCATGTCAAATATGTGATATGATTGACCGTGTGTCACGTGACGCGTGTTGGTAAAAATAGCACGAGTCGGAAAAAACTCTTTCTGGTCGCGGCATATAAAATGCGATTTAACACCAATTAACACGCGCCGTAATTAAAAATAACTTGTTAGTGGGTAAACAAATGGCTCATTTAAAGCATGACAGAAAATGAAAAGTATTAGTACAGTGTAACCTGCTGCGTGGGCATGTACCTTTAAGGTTTTTAGTCAAGCTTGTATATGGAATACTCCTGGCCCTACACCCACCATACTTGGACAACTTCATCTCCTAGTGATGTACATCAACAACCCCTGACCTATATTTGACCTTGACCTACATTTAACCTTGAATTACTTAGTTAATTCCCCTTGGTTACGGTTTTTAGTCGACCTTGGTTAAGGATTTTAGTCAAGCTTGTACATGGAATACTATTGTGCATACATACACCATACTTGGACAACCTTTTCTCATAGGGATGTACATCAATAACCCCTGATCTATATTTGACCTTGACCTACATTTCCTCTTGAATTACTTACATGTAGTTACTTCTCCTTGGTTAAGGTTTTTAGTCAAGCTTGTAGATGGAATAGTCCTGGCCCTACACCAACCATACTTGGTCAACTTCATCTCCTAGTGATGTACATCAACAACCCCTGACCTATTTTTGACCTTGACCTACATTTAACCTTGAATTACTTAGTTAATTTCCCTTGGTTAAGGTTTTTACTCAACCTTGGTAATGTTTTTAGTCAAGCTTGTAGATGGAATACTATTGTGCATACAGACACCATACTTGGATAAATTTTTCTCATAGGGATGTACATCAATAACCCCTGACCTATAGTTTACCTTCACCTACATTTAACCTTGAATTTCTTAGTTATTTCCCCTTGGTTAAGGTTTATAGTCAAGCTTGTATATGGAATACTCCTTTGCCTACAGCAACCATACTTGGACAACTTCATCTCCTAGTGATGCACATCAATAATCTCTGACCTATATTTGAGCTTGACCTACTTTTACCCTTGGATTACTTAGTTATTTCCCCCTTGGTTAAGGTTTTTAGTCAAGCTTGTACAGTTGAACCCCTCTAAACTGAACACCCTGGGGATAGACTGAAAAGTTCGGTTTATAGGGGTTTTCGGTTTCGAGGGGTTTTCTATTTCCAGTTAAGGAAATGTATGTTTTCCATCATTAACTCTTGGATTTGTATAGTATATACCATTATTACCATATTGAAAGCATATGTACACATTTTTTCAATAAATATGTCAAGTTTCTTTGTATTCTGAGAATAGTGCAGATTCGCAATGTAATCTGAGTCTACGGTCTACGGTCTACACTGGTCGCAAAGAGCATATGACACATTTCGCGTGTGCTGTGTAGTTACCGCGAGCTGCTACAATAGCCCAGGCTACAGTCACGAGTTTACATCCTCGTTAAGTAATTATCAGATTATCTCAATTAATCGGTCGGTGGGTTCACAAATAATCTGCCGATTATTTTATTTCCGTAATTGTTACGTACGCGTATAATTAAATTGTGAACCATGCTATTGTAATGAGCTTGTGAAACAGCAAACATGTCTCGTATTTAGGTCGCATGTATTGAATAGATTCTTAACTTTGTAATGCCGCTTATGACGTTAAAAAAACACGCCGCTTAGCGCATTACACGCATGGATAGCGCTTGAACAGAGCTCAAGTTAATGTGCGTAATTTGATCAATTTTGTTATTTCTTCCACACAAATGTCAAGTTGGGAGTCCGTTAGAATCGTCTCATTCTCGTGGTGGCTCCGCATTTTGGGAACCAGAGCTGAACAATACTACCTACCGGGAACCAGTCTATTGTAAACACGGTGTGATTTTGACACCTGCTTGAAACAACAACTTTGAAATTGGGAGCGGTGTATTTCTTGGATGACATCCTGACAGGTGACCGTGTTTCCGGTTTTCCGAGGTTATTTTAACGCTGAAATATGGTTTTGGGACTTGAAATGGCGTCCGGATTACGGAGTAGAGGGGTTCCGGAATAGAGGGGTAGAAACTAATGTGTTTATATAGCAGAATATTCGGGACGTGGTCGTATGTTCGGTATAGCGCGAATTCCGGTATAGAGGGGGTCCGGTTTGGAGGGGTTCCACTGTATATGGAATACTCCTGGGCCTACAGCAACCATACTTGGAAAACTTCATCGCCTAGTGATGTACATCAATAACCACTGACCTATATCTGACATTGACCTACATTCAACCTTGAATTACTGTTAATTCCCCTTGGTTAAGGTTTTTAGTCAAGCTTGTACATGGAATACTATTGTGCAACCTTGGTTAAGTTTTTTATGCAGGCCGCGGCCACCTTGTTTGTCAAGCTATGTGTACATCGACAACCCTCGTAGTCGAGCTATGCTGTTCTCCTACAGCTCTTGTTCTAAAGATAAAACTTGTATCCTGCAAATGTCAATATTTTTATGCAAAAATGTCTCATCAAAATGTATCACTATTCTAAACATCTAGTTTGACATTAATTATATGTACAATAGTAATAGTTTCCAATATAACTTCTAATACTATTAAATACTTTCATAATTTCATTATCGAGTCACGAGTCATTCTAACATCCCTTCAAAAATATAATTTCTCCATAGTCATTTTCAGACAATTGTCCTTTTTACTTCGTTTCAGAAATATGTGATTTTCAGAATATAAAAATCTTGTCCAGGCGTCTTTTTTTCTTCTCGAAAAATGTCCTTTTCAGAAAAAAAAGTAATTTTCCCAGAAGAAAAATTATTTTCCAAAAAAAATGTTATTTCCGTATGTTAGTCATACCAGTAATGCCGTGTGACCGACCGTCAGCACTAGCCGGCTCCCCATTAGTAAACCCATTTAACTCTTTGCATGCTGGGAAACTTGTGGGCTATAAATAGTTCAAAACTAGCGCACAATGATTCATCATATTTTCTTGTATTTCTCCCCGTAAATATTATGAATATATATTTGTCTTGGAATTTCATTAGAATTGAGTCTTGAGGACTCAATTCTAATGAAATTTCAAGACATATTTACTAAGAGAAATAAAACATATACTCCTAATTCGTTTGGCGGATATTTTCGCCGCTAGCATGCAAAGAGTTAAATATATGTTACTAGCTTCCACTGTGCGTGTGCCGATACTTCCTTTTCCTGTGATTTTTAAATGTTTCGAGAATCGGTGCTGAAAGTATAGCCGACACGAATTAAATTGTATTCCATAGAAGGACATATGTAATCTAACACTTTCTTAAATATGATGCCATTATAGGAATGAATTATGGCCTTTTTGTGGAATTTATATGGGTATAAATTTGGAAAAGTCGCGGTAATACCAGACGAAGGCCGGAAGTCCTCGTCCAGTATTCCCGCGACTTTTCCAAGTTTATATCCCCGATAAATTCCAAAAAAGGCCATTCATTCCTTATAATTCCAGCATTTGAAATAAATTCATCAAGAAAATGTGTTTATTTTCCGTTTTCTTAAGAATTATTTTAACTGCGCCTCACGGTTACGGAAAGTAGTTTGGCGTGGGAGTTTACTGGGATATAAATTTTGGACAGAGATTTGCTACGGGCCAATCAAATGTTAGGGAATTGTGTAAATATTTTTGTGCTGGAATTATATGTACGTAACACTGTTGTATACATGAAGGCAGGTTTATAATGGTGTGTGTTCATATTTGGACGTAGACACTCAAAATACAGGTGGCCGACTAGAGCCGAAATTAAAAATACTTAGTCGGTTGTACTCCGCTAGCCCACCCCATTGTAGCGTCACTAGAGGTTTACAGACCGGAGGCATACCGAATACTAATCAGACTGCGGATGCGCAGACTATTCTGGTCATTCTGGGTCTTCAGTGACAGCAAACACATAACTACTTTGTAAGAGTAGTGTACGAACATAGATCTTATGATCTAATGAAGGTAAATGTTGTTCACACAAGCAATGTTTCATTAATTGTTAAAAACTGCCAAGGTGGCAGAGTTGACCAGATAAAACGCCCGAGCACAGCCAAAAATGGACGAATTGACATGACTATCTATGCCTGGTAATGTTGAATGGTTGCCAAAGGTATGGGCAAAATATGACAAATGCGTAACACAGTCTACCGTAATCTATTTATAAATACGGGAAAATCCCAAAATTGGAACTGGGTTTGTACAGCGTGTATGTTTACGTTTAAGACGGCCGAAAGCACCCGACCCCGCTCTACATATACATTGTAAGATTGGTAATCAATTTCTGCCAATGAGTCAGTGTGATCAATTCGTATTGTGCTTGAGCTGAACAGGATCCCTGTCTTTGATTTATTGACATAGCAGCAGGTCACATCCCTGCCTTGCTGTCCAAGAGATAACCCATATAATGCCGTGTATTCACCAACAACCTGAATATGTGTCATAATTCTACAAGTATATGTTGCAACCATGTTGTGCCGACAGGCCACGTTTCCTTCTTGATTAACCCTTAGACCGCTACTCACAACAATTGTCGTCTGCTGTTGCTTTTATATCTTGCCTTTTTTCTCAATAAAAACATGGTTTGACTGCACTTCAGAATCATTTCCAATGGAAATGATTCTGAAGTGCTGTCAAAGCATTTTGTAAATTATTCTAAAGTGCTGTCAAAGCATGTTTTTGATGATAAAAATGGAAAATAGAAAATAAACAGCAGACGACAAAAAAAATAAGAGCAGTGTAAGGGTTAATTCCAAAATTGACGGACAATGTTACATAGTTAGGGGTGAACTGGTTGATTCCAGAATTATTTGTCTGCTATATTGTCTGTTGTTGGTGCCAGTGGAATTGTTCATTATTATCCAGGGCTACTGCCACATTGAGGCACACCGAAGTGCATGCCTTAATCAATTAGTCAATCAATCAGTCAATCAATCGGTCAATCAACCAGTCAATCAATTAGTCAATCAATCGTTCAATCAACCAGTCAATCAATTAGTCAATCAATCAGTCAATCAATCAGTCAATCAATCGGTCAATCAACCAGTCAATCCAGAGCTACAGGTAAGGTGCATATTTGCGTATTTTATGAACTTATTTTAGCATAATATGCATTGATTATCAAAAGTGGGAGTACAAAATACTCGCAGCAATGTGTAATACACACTGATTTTCAAATTGAGTAGTGAAAATACTGTAATAAAGTTGAAGATTTACGTAGTTGAGCTGCAAAGTGTTTGCTTTTTGCAGACAAATAAGTCAATTTTTAAATTTGTTATATTTTTTGTTATATCATTTGTTCCTATTTAATAAAAAAATCAATAACACATTTGTAATTTAAGTAAAATACACATTGAATTTGAAATATAATTGGGTATAATATGAACTAACCGGGAACGAATACACATCTTCTGCTCATCTTGAGTTACATACATACCTTGACATACTCTTGGTTGATCTCGGAATATATATATCAGTCATGGTCCCTCGTTGGGCGCCAAATGTCACAGGATGAAAAAAATGCACACCCAACCCGAGCTCGGATCTCTGGTTTACCGTACCATCGCTCTAAGTGACTGAGCTAACCGGGCAGGAATACACACATTCTGCCCATCCCGAGTTACAGACATAAAGCGACATTTATTTTATAGTACATTTTATTTTGGACACTAAATCATTTGGCCAAGCATGTGAGTTTGTCTGGAAATTTGATTGAGAAGCATCTCCTGGCCATAAGTGTTTTCCTGCTGAGAATAAGCTGGCTATTCATGATAGGAATGTCCAAGTACATATAAACTGTCATATATAGTGGTCACACATCAGAGATGTGGATGTTGTACATGTACAACATTACAGTATAGTGTTTTCACCAGTGTAGCTGCTGATCAACTAGCACTTGTCTTGTACTTGTAACTTGAGATAAATCATTGATTGCAAGCAATTGCATGGTTCATGGACTGAATGAATGGCAAACAGTGTAGCTCCGGATCAGACTGCGCATCTGGGGCCCGTTTCACTAAACTTCTTACGACTAAAATGTTCGTAAGTTCAAATTTAAGATCGTCTGTAAATGTCAATTTATGGATTTACATTTATTGAGCATAGGCTGCATATGCAGCCTATGCTCAATAAATGTAAATCCAATAATTATTTACAAGAAAACAATGTTAATGTGAAATTTACAGACTATCATAATTTTGCACTTACGAACATTTTAGTCGTAAGAAGTTTAGTGAAACGGGCCCCTGAGCCAAAGCATTTGAGCCATCTTTCCCGAGTTGGATATGGAAATATCTATCCATCCTGGACAGTTCAATAGCCTCATGCTGGTAGCTCAATACGGCAGCTTGTACTGGTTGTTGACTACATTATTGTTTGTTTTGCTTCATGTCGCATGGAAATATGCAGCTTCCATGGTTAATTCTCCAGACAGAGAAACCTCTCGAAACCAGACACCGAAGAATCAAATGCTGTCATTGAATGGATGTAAAATTCTTGATCATGTGCATACCAAATAAGTGGTTTTCAATTCTTCATTAAAAGTACCAGGCTTTAAAAAAACACTTTTAGTAAGTGTGACTCTAAATCACATCATTGGTAGGCCATATACCAATCATTGTATCAATCAAAATCAATCATTTTAGAAACATTTTTGTCTCACCCACGATACTGGAAAGTGAGACATAGCGGTCACAATGCTGGCGGCGTCTTTGTCGTCGTCGTTGTCGTCTTCAACAATTTGGGACGTAAACTTCATCAATAGCTTCCTCATATTGATAGCTATCCATCCAGTGTCATTCTGGTGACCTTGACCTTTGTGGTATGTAAATTTGCAATGTGCAAATTTTGTATATCTCTTGATTTGTTGATCATTACCAAACTTAAACAATAGCTTCCTCACATTGATATCTATCCGTCATTGATATCTATCCAGTGTCATGCGGGTGACCTTCACCTTGGTGACCTTAACCTTTCTTTGTGTCAATAATTTTGGACCTACATGTACATCCAAATGTTGAATACCTCCTGATCTGTTAGTTGGATCCTTTCCTTTATCAATAGCTTCCTCACACCGATGGTCATCCATCCAGTGCCATTCGGGTGACCTCGACCTTCACATTGGGCACCTTAGCCATTGTGTCAATAATTTTGGATGTATGTCCAAATGTTGAATACCTCCTGATCTGTTAGTTGGATCCTTACCAAACAATAGCTTTCTCACATTGATGGCTATCCACCCACTGTCATTCGGGTGATGTTGAACTTGACCTTGTTGACCTTAACTTTTTGTCAGTAATTTTGTACATACATCCAAATATCGAATACCTCCTGATCCGTTAGTCGGATCCTTACAAAACTTCATAAATAGCTTTGTCACATTGATGGCTATCCAACTAGTGTCATTCGGGTGACCATGACCATGGTGACCTTGATCTTGGTGTCAACAATTTTGGACGTATGTCCAAATGTTGAATATCTCTATAGTTGGATCATGACATTGATAGATATCTACCAGTGTAATTTGGCTGACCTTGACCTTGGTGACCTTCACATTGGTGTTGACAATTTTTGACATACATCCAAATGTTGAATATCTACTGATCTGTTAGTCATATCATTACCAAACTTCATAAATGATTTCCTTGTATTGTGACCTTGTGCTTGGTGACCTTGACCTTCGTCACATCCCATTGTTTAGTGGGTGAGACACTCCCCGGCGATCCCCTTGTTATAGAAAAATCTACTGTCAAGATTGACGTGAAATATATTACTTGGCCATGAAAGAACGTGTGCCACTGTAGTAGATTCAAGGGTTCAAAGTTTGAATCACAGATTCAGGTATTGCTGGATATAATGGTGATAATGGAAATCCAGTGACACTAAATTAAATGATTAGCTTGCTAATCCAACATTTTTTGTTGAAAAAAAAACATGAATGTTTATCAACAAAAGTAAATGTTATATAACAACTTGTTTGTCTGAACAGTCTGATCGTTTCAAATGAGTAGTGGCAACATATACTTACAAGCAGAAATACCTTGCACTGTCTACAAGATGGCACTTCCACAAGATTCAGCATTTGGACGTGGATAGAGATGTTTGTGTTCATTTTGAACTGTGGTATTTGTGATTGGACCGATTACATATGTTTGTTGCCAGGCTGCCTACCACTAATCAGTCAGCGTCCCAGCCGGTGCCAAGTCGAGTCTTTCTTCACCCAACAGTACCGAGACTGCGGATATTAACCCATTACATTCGGAATACACCTTTACGGGCATGAATTTTTGTTAAATATTTTATTTTTGTTATTTCTCAATGAAAGTATATCTTGGGACCACTCATTTGAACCGTCTTGACGAGACAGTTCATATGAGTGGTAACAACATATTCTTTCAAACGGGAATAGAGAAAATAGAGAATTTTCATACGACTGTATTTGTATCTGGCCGATAATGGATTAATCACTACCACCATATATAGGAACATTGTGATACTGACGGTTCTAATGGTGGTCACAACATCTACTTCTAAGGACATATAAAGAAAATAATCAGGATTTTTCAGGAGCAAAATGACATTCAGAATACGTTTTTAAGTGTGGGTGTGTCTGTCTCCATCTTGGCCCGGTTGCTCAAAACCTGTTAGCTTAACAGACTGTTAAATACTTAGCAATGCTAAGGATTTAACAGTCTGTTAAACTAACAGAAGCTTTGAGCAACTGGGCCCTGTCTGTCCGAGGTATGTGTGAAAAGTGTTTAGCTACCTACTACTATCTCTGTTTCTGTAAATCGAATTGACTTGAATCTTCATATACTTGTTTTGTCATCATCCATATTTTCATTATATAGCCCACCCATGAGGCCCCTGTGCTCTAGGTCAAGGTGTTCACATTGTTGAGGGGTCCATCTTCATCAATAGTTTCCTCACATTGATGGCTATCCACCCAGTATCATATGGGTGACCTTGACCTTGGTGTCAACAATTTTTGATGTACCTCCAAATGTTTAATATCTCCTGATCCGATAGTCGGATTATTACCAAACTTAATCAATAACTTCCTCTCACATTGATGGTTATCTATTCACCCAGTGTCATTTGTGGGACCTTAACCAGTGATCGCCTTGTTAGTTTTCTACTTTCTCTGCAGTTGCAAGTCAGATTCACTAGAAGATATGCATTGTTAACATCCATCTTGTCATTATAACCCCTCCGAAACGAGTTGTGGGGAGGTATGCTGGAGTCAGGTTGTCTGTCCGTCCGTCCGTCCGTGTGTGCGTTCGTGCGTCCGTAAACTTAACATCAGAGAAATATTGTTATAACTTCTATTTTCTTCATCTAAAATGCTTAATATTTCACACATGCATTCCTGTAAGGCTTTACTACCATGCTGTGCCAAATCCACGACCGTCCAACCCCAGCTGATCCCAAGGTCAAGGTCAAATTCTTAGTCTCTACAAAACTTAACATCAGAGAAATATTGTTATAACTTCTATTTCCTTCATCTAAAATGCTTAATATTTCACTCATGCGTTCCCATAAGGCTCTACTACCATGCTGTGCCAAATCCACGACCGTCCAACCCACGCTGATCCCAAGATCAAGGTCAAATAATTAGTCTCTTTACAAAACTTAACATCAGAGAAATAAGTTATAACTTCTATTTCCTTCATTGAAAATTCTTAATATTTCACTTGTGCATTCCTCTAAGGTTGTACTATCTACGACCGTCCAACCCCCGCTGATCCCAAGGTCAAGGGTCACATACTTAGTCTCTTTCAGCGATTCTGCTGGGAAAAATAAAAAAATCGCCACTTCAAAACAAAATTAATTTTTTTTCGAAAAATTGTAATTTTTTATCGCCAATTGTTTATTTTTATCGCCAATTGCGAAAGTGGCGATCGCCAGCGGATCCCTGCAATTTACAAAACTTAACATCCGAGAAATATGTTATAACTTCTATTTCTTTCATCGAAAATTCTTAATATTTCATGCATGCATTCCTCTAAGGCTCTACTATCATGCTGTGACAAATTCCCGCTGATCTCGAGGTCAAGGTCACATACTTAGTCTCTTTACAAAACTTAACATGAGATAAATCGGTTATAACTTCTATTTCCTTGTTCGGATCTGCTTCACATTTCACACACGCATTGCTCCAATGGACCTATACCACCCTGTGACAAATTCACGTTCATGCCGCTCCCGCTAAGCCCAGAGTCAACAAGCCCACACACAATTTTTACATATTTTAGGGGTACCTGGGCCCACCGTATTCCGTATTCCGTAAGCCTCGCTTACTGACCAATCTAGTTCTATCACCACTGCAACCTGCAGTTCCAGTCTCGAGCTCGAATGGCTTAGAGATTTGCATTAAAGTTTTGAAAAAAAATCACATTAAATTTTGTTTTGTATGGCCAGGCGACAGTGGGGGTATCTGTAAGCGCCTGCTCACCTTCTCTCGCTTGTAAAACAATGAAAGAGCAGCTCCACACAGTGTTGAATTCCTTCCTATACATTATTCCAATCCTTTGGCAAAATATTGTGGCACCATTATAGGAATGAATGGCCTTTTTGTGGAATTTATCGGGGTATAAACTTGGAAAAGTCGCGGGAATACTGCCCAGGGTCAAGGTCACAGACTTGGTGCGTTCGAAAACTTAACGCTGTGTAAATGGCTTATAATTTCTGTTTCCTTCTTCGGATCTGCTTCACATTGCACACACACATTGCTCCAATGGTCCTCTACCGCCCTGTAACAAATCCACATTCGTCCCGCCCCCGCTAAGCCCAGGGTCAAGGTCACAGACTTGGTGCGTTCGAAACCTTAACGCTGGGTAAATGGCTTATAATTTCTGTTTCCTTGCTCGGATCTGCTTGACATTTCACACACGCATTGCTCCAATGGTCCTCTACCGCCCTGTGACAGATCCACATTCGTCCCGCCCCCGCTAAGCCCAGGGTCAAGGTCACAGACTTGGTGCATTCGAAACCTTAATGCTGGGTAAATGCCTTATAATTTCTGTTTCCTTGCTCGGATCTGCTTCATATTGCACACACGCATTGCTCCAATCGTCCTCTACCGCCCTGTGACAAATCCACATTCGTGCCGCCCCCGCTAAGCCCAGGGTCAAGGTCACAGACTTGGTGCGTTCGAAACCTTAACGCTGGGTAAATGGCTTATAATTTCTGTTTCCTTGCTCGGATCTGCTTCACATTGCACACACGTATTGCTCCAATGGTCCTCTACCGCCCTGTGACAAATCCACATTTGTCCCGCCCCCTCTAAGCCTCCGGTCAAGGTCACAGACTTGGTGCGTTTGAAACCTTAACGCTCGGGTAAATGTCTTGTAATTTGTATTTCCTTGCTTGGATCTGCTTCACATTTCACACATGCATTGCTCCAATGGTCCTTTGTCACCTTGTGAAAATCCACATTTGTCCCACCCGCACTAAGCCCAGGGTCAAGGTCACAGACTTGGTGCGTTCGAAACGTTAACGCTCGGGTAAATGGCTTATAATTTCTGTTTCCTGGTTCGGATCTGCTTCACATTTCACACACGCATTGCTCCAATGGTCCTCTACCGCCCTGTGACAAATCCACATTCGTCCCGCCCCCGCTAAGCCCAGGGTCAAGGTCACAGACTTGGTGCATTCGAAACCTTAACGTTGGGTAAATGGCTTATAATTTCGGTTTCCTTCCTCGGATCTGCTTCACATTGCACACACGCATTGCTCCAATGGTCCTCTACCACCCTGTGACAAATCCACATTCGTCCCGCCCCCGCTAAGCCCAGGGTCAAGGTCACAGACTTGGTGCTTTCGAAACCTTAACGCTCGGGTAAATGGCTTATAATTTCTGTTTCCTTACTCGGATCTGCTTCACATTTCACACACGCATTGCTCCAATGGTCCTCTACCGCCCTGTGACAAATCCACATTCGTCCCGCCCCCACTAAGCCTCCGGTCAAGGTCACAGACTTGGTGCGTTTGAAACCTTAACGCTCGGGTAAATGTCTTGTAATTTGTGTTTCCTTGCTTGGATCTGCTTCACATTTCACACACACATTGCTCCAATGGTCCTCTGTCACCTTGTGACAAATCCACATTTGTCCCGCCCGCAATAAGCCCAGGGTCAAGGTCACAGACTTGGTGCGTTCGAAACCTTAACGCTCGGGTAAATGGCTTATAATTTCTGTTTCCTGTTTCGGATCTGCTTCACATTTCACACACGCATTGCTCCAATGGTCCTCTACCGCCCAGGGTCAAGGTCACAGACTTGCGTTCAAAACCTTAACACTCGGGTAAATGGCTTATAATCAAATATGCCTCGTTTTCTTTGGCTGCCAGCGGGGGCATTCGTGTGCCGACAGGCCACATTTCTAGTCTTAAGCATTATTTTAACTGCGCCCGATGGTTACGGAAAGTAGTTCGGCATGGGAGTTTACTGGGATATAAATTTTGGACAGAGACTTGCTACAGACCAATCAAATGTTAGGGAATTGTGTAAATATTTTTGTGCTGGAATTATTATTTCATACAGCAAGCATGCGAAGTACAATAATAACCCAACTGAAGCAAAAAGCAAATCATCCTGAATCACGATTTCATGTTATGGCATTTATTGTCCAACAATCCATAGAGGAATATTGAAGCTGCTATTTTAATGTCTTGTTGTGCTGGAAATGGAGAAATGAGGCAGCATGTGCCAGAGCTTAATGCCAAAACATGCCAGCGCTCAAGATAAAGAAAGTATGTAATTTGTTGAAAACAACAGGCATATTGCCTCTGCGACCAGTGTAGACCCAGACCAGTCTGCACATATGTGCAGCCTGGTCAGGGTCTACACTGTTGTTTGCCAGAGAACCAAACACTTAATATCTTGTGAACTTGTGCCGGTGTGTCAAGATCTACACTGTTTGCCATGCAGTCGTAGAACTACACGTTAAATATTTATCTTGTTAACTCACCAGGTGCAATCTGGTCTGGATCTCCACTGTTTGCCATGCAGGCGGAGAACCACACAGTAAATAGCTTATAAACTACAATGTGGCTGGGGAAATGGAGCTAATGAGTTTTGTGACCAGTGTAGATCCTGATCAGGATCTGAACTGTTCACCATTTCAACAAGGAAACACCCACCGTGCTTCTAACACGGAATATAGATCATTATCAGGCTGCAGGGGTTTGCTATTTGCTCAGGAGCTACACCGGTCACATTCTCCAGTCACAGCCACTAATCAGGATTCTCAAGCATTGCAGCTGATCAGAATATGTGATAATAAACAATTATGTGAGGCTGGCTTTCTCCGATTGTGTGTGGTCCATCCAGTTAAGACTTACCGTAGAATAAGAAACATGACCAGTAGCCTATTTCAGCAACATTGCAAAGTATACTTTGAGGGAGAAATTTTCAATTTAAGGATAAATTTATTAATTTTTATTGCACTGTGATAATGTAATAAATTCAGTATAATAATTCTTCATACTTTTTTAATCATCAAATATTTGCAGTTGTTAGTTCTATATGAAATAATGCATTTCGGGAAAAATAAATGATTATTCCCTCAAAGTATATTGCTAGATAAGTATGCTTAGCAATTTTGATGAAATCAGCAACTGATCACTTTGCAGAGTAAATCGTATGCCATTGACATTTGGTGACATAGTTGACATTTAGTTCATGTTGTGATGTTTGTAACCCATTAAAATTTCCAAAACAAGAGTTTGTTTGTTATCAGGATTTGCAGGGGTATTGTGTAGAAAACATTTTTATTGCATACATAAATGGACTTTCGCAGTGTATCAACACTGTGTAATAATTCCAGCACAAAAATATTTACATGTTTCCCTAACATTTGATTGGCCCGTAGCAGGTCTCTGTCCAAAATTTATATCCCAGTAAACTCCCACGCCAAACTACTTTCCATAACCGTGAGGCGCAGTTAAAATAATTCTTAAGAAAATGGAAAATAAACACATTTTCTTGATGAATTTATTTCAAATGCTGGAATTATAAGGAATGAATGGCCTTTTTGTGGAATTTATCGGGGATATAAACTTGGAAAAGTCGTGGGAATACTGGACGAGGCCTTCCGGACTTCGTCCAGTATTCCCGCGACTTTTCCAAGTTTATATCCCCGATAAATTCGACAAAAAAGGCCATTCATTCCTATAATAAAAGTCATAATACACTAGGGTAATAAATATGCAAATGCGCCCACAACAGAAATGTTGTTGGGATGTGCTGATGCAATAAAGTAAAGTCTAACATTTGTGATAATTTAATATTATATGTATTAATCTTGTTGTCTGATATCCTAAGAAACGAGGCTATGCCAGTAAACTTGTTTACTATATATCATATTAAATCGTAAGATCCTCTAAATTATCTTGGGTTTCCAGCCTGTCCTTGGTCAAGGTGCAGCTAGTGTCCTGATAGTACACTGATCTGTAGCAGATTTCACCAATATTGCAAAGTATACGTTTCTAGCTTAAGGATAAATTTATAAATTTTTATTATACTGAATTTATTACATTATCACAGCCATTTTGGCTGTGATAATGTAATAAATTCAGTATAATAATTCTGCATACTTTTAATCTTCAAATATATGCAAAGTGTATACTTTGCAATGTTGGTGAAATCGGCTACTGATAGTACACTGATCTGTAGACAATTTCACCAATATTGCAAAGTATACTTTTCTAGCAAAGTATACTTTGAGGGACAAATTTTCAATTTTAGGATAAATTTATTAATTTTTAGCCAGGTTTTTTGAAAAAAAATCCAGGCTATTGGATTGGCGAAAGCCGGGCGGGCGGGCGGGCGGGACGGGCGGGTGGCTGGGCGGCGTCCACAATCAATGTTAAGTTTTCGCGTTTGAGTCCATTTCTTTGTTACTGTACCACCTAGGACCACCAAACTTTCACAACTTCATAATCAAAGGGTGCCCACCACATATCACTATCCAACATGTTACTTTTTTTTTAACTTGACCAATTTTTTCCGCGTAGTCGACTTAGCCATTTTCAATGTTAAGTTTTCGTGTTTGAGTCCATTTCTTTGTTACTGTACCACCTAGGACCACCAAACTTTCACAGCTTCATAATCAAAGGGTGCCCACCACATATCATCTATCCAAGACATGTTACTTTTTTTTTTAACTTACCCATTTTTTTTCCGCGTAGTCGACTTAGCCATTTTCAATGTTAAGTTTTCGCGTTTACAATGTTAAGTTTTCGTGTTTAAGTCCATTTCTTTGGTACTGTACCACCTAGGACCACAGGTGGAAGACTCGGACCTATGACACCAACAAAATGCCTATTAAAAAAAATCCCATTACCCCACCCACTTGGTCTCGTACAGTACATAACGTTAATTCAAGGTGAGCATAAATAGCGCTATTATAGAAAGAGCCCTCTTTTTTCCGGCTCGCACAAACACAATAAACATCGATTAAATGTATGAAATATGTCTCTGGCAATCGATAAAGGTATTAGGTGTGTGAATATACTCACTTCAAATCGCTGTTTCAAGTATTTATTGAGTTATTCGCGTTTTGATTACCCCATCCAAAGCGAAAGTTGCGTGTACGAAAGAATCTCACACAGAATCGGAGGCCGTCCGGCTGGATTATCGGTCATATTTGGCCGATAGCTGATCGCCAGCTCAAACTAAAGTCGTGCACCATGATCATATACATTAGAGACTCCAACCATACAAAGTTCGTCCAATTGTGATCGTTCGCCGATCTAAAAAACACTTTTTTCTATAATTTCGTTCATTATCTGGAACTGGGTCAATGCACTATCTTCCATAATACAACCACCGAAGCGTCTATGTAAGAACATCTCTGATTGGTTAAACCTAAAAATAGATGCGAGGACTTTCCCTTTTCAGGGTTTCCGGAAGACATAATCTGATAGTACGCGAATCATGAATGAAAGTCAAGAAAATTAGAAAAAAGTTTTTTTTAGATCGGCGAACGATCACAATTGGACGAACTTTGTATGGTTGGAGTCTCTAATGTATATGATCATGGTGCACGACTTTAGTTTGAGCTGGCGATCAGCTATCGGCCAAATATGACCGATAATCCAGCCGGACGGCCTCCGATTCTGTGTGAGATTCTTTCGTACACGCAACTTTCGCTTTGGATGGGGTAATCAAAACGTGAATAACTCAATAAATACTTGAAACAGCGATTTGAAGTGAGTATATTGACACACCTAATACCTTTATCGATTGCCAGAGACATATTTCATACATTTAATCGATGTTTATTGTGTTTGTGCGAGCCGGAAAAAAGAGGGCTCTTTCTATAATAGCGCTATTTATGCTCACCTTGAATTAACATTATGTACTGTACGAGACCAAGTGGGTGGGGTAATGGGATTTTTTTAAATAGGTTTTTTGGTGTCATAGGTCCGAGTCTTCCACCTGTGCCTAGGACCACCAAACTTTCACAGCTTCATAATCAAGGGGTGCCCACCACATATCACTATCCAACATGTTACTTTTTTTTTAACTTCACCCATTTTTTCCGCGCAGTTGACTTAGCCATTTTCAATGTTAAGTTTTCGCGTTTACAATGTTAAGTTTTCGTGTTTAAGTCCATTTCTTTGGTACTGTACCACCTAGGACCACCAAACTTTCACAGCTTCATAACCAAGGGGTGCCTACCACATACAACTATCCAACATGTGACCATTTTTTTACCTTCACCTATTATTTCTACGTAATTGACTTACCCATTTTCAACGTTAACTTTTTAACGTACGTCTGGTTAAAGTTTTTTGGTTAAAACTTTTTCGTTGTACTATATCTCTGCAACTGCTTTGCCCATTACCTTGAAACTTCACATGGGTGTTTATCATCATCCATATTTTCATTCTAACCCCCAACCGTGCGACCCCTGTGCCCAATGTCACGGTCAAATTACTTTGAATTTTTTTGTTAAAGTTTTTTCGTGTACTATATCTCTGCAACTGCTTCACCCATTACCTTGATACTTCACATGGGTGTTTATCATCATTGTTGCACCTGCTTGCGGAAAGCACGATATCGTCGGCATTTTGGAATACGTTCGTCCTTCCGTCCGTACGTCCGTGTCCGGTTAAATTTTTTTCGTTAAAGTTTTTCCATCTACTATATCTATTTTTTTAGTGTCCATGCCTCGCAGGCGCGACATGCAGGCCACGGCCATCTAGTCTACAAAAAGTGGGTATAATTATGTTATCCAAGTGTCTATGCTTGGAAAAAACCTGGCCTTCGTGGCTTTGCCTCGTTTCTTGTTATTATACTGAATTTATTACATTATCACAACCAAAATGGCTGTGATAATGTAATAAATTCAGTATAATAATTCTGCATACGGTACTTTTGATCATCAAATATATGCAGTTGTTAGTTCTATATGAAATAATGCATTTCAGGAAAAATAAATGACTACTCCCTCAAAGTATACTTGGCTAGAAAAGTATACTTTGCGATGTTGGTGAAATAGGCTACTGGATCTCATCCTATTTGTCAACCAGAGTGCATCATTCATCTAAACTAAGCCTCACTTCTCACTAACCTTGCTCATTGATTTTCTGGTAAGGCTGGAAAAAATGTTGTGGTGAAAGGTGATCGACCATACCTGCAAATTTGCTCCAATCTAGATGTTGTGCCCCAAAACTAGGGGGAATACTGTGTGTGTTGTCTGCGCACCCCGTCCATCATAACTTTTAATTGTAATAGGTAGAGGCATGTAGTCCGTTTAACTAAATTTTGTACAACTGAAGTGCAAATTTAGAATAGTCGGGAAATTTCAATTGGTGGATTTAGATTTATTCAACATAGGCTGCTATGATCAATAAATGTAAATTCAATAATTGTTTACAAGAAAACGTTTTTAATGTGAAATTTACAGACTCATAATTTTGCACTTGTGAACATTTTAGTCATACTTTATACTTTAGTGAAACGAGCCCCTGGAGCCCATTTCACTAAACTTTTTTTAGAACAATGTTTGCATTAACAGCCGATTTTGAGAAATACTAGTAAATGGTGGATTTTTAGTTCACCTGAGCCAAAGGCTCAAGAGATCTATAGTTGCCACTTCTCATCCATTGTCCGTCTGTCCACAATTTCAGATGTCTTCTTCTCCCAAAGCGCTGGGCCAATGTTGGTCAAACTTCACAGAGATGATATATGGTTTATAGGGGGACATCAGATTTGTAAAATTGGAGATCTGTTACATATCAACCAGATATCACCATAACCAGTGCTAGCAACTCGCTTGCCCAACAGATATACTGAAAATTTGCTAATAAACCCTCCTCTGACCGATAAACAATTCGTTTCCATCACCAAGTCCGCCATCTTGTAAATAAACACCACGTGATCGGAACTACAAGCAAGCGCTTGTAGGACCCAGATCAACTTCCTCTTTCTTCGGTACGTCGAACTAACCACACGTGTTCTCACGACAGGGAAGTTTATATACGTTTTCTGAAGGTTTCTCGGCCTAACGGTTGCTCAATTGCTAATTTAAATATATATATTCTGAATATATTTCACTCTTTCGAATATAGCGTTACTTACGACCGTACATTGTAAATTGTGTGTATTGTTGTTTGTTTGTTTGTTTGTATCTCCTGTAGATTTTGTGTGCCACCATGTCCCCTTTCCAGGAAGTGTCCTGGTACCGGGGATCGGGGGTGTGCGAAGTTCCTCCCTAATTGGGATTTACACCGTCTGTGCAGAGACTGCCGATCCTGCACGCTGGAATCTACATGCGAGGTATGTATAGAGTGGTCTGGTGCTCTATGGTCTAAACACCAGAAAGCACTAGACAGGGCCACGGTAAAAAAGGCAGCTGCATCTAGGAGTCTCTCCGCCGAGGACTCTAGGGTCCCGGGTCACATGACTGTAGCCGCCAGCTCAGTTAGACCCGGTGATTCCGCGGATGCAGTTGCTCCCCAGGTTCTTAATGAGCCTAGGAGCCGTGGGCCCAGCGCTAGCCATGGGGTTAGATCTCCTACCCGGCTCCTACCCGGAGATCTACTTCACGCAGGGCAACTTCACCACACCGGAGGCGTAAGGCTCATACCCTTTCTCCACCGTGTACCTCTGGTACTGACAGTGACTCCTCCGGGAGCCATAGTGGTGGTTTCAGCAGTGCTGATTCCAGAAGTCGCTCACCTAGCGCAGGTAGTAGGCTTTCTTTGTCGAGGCATAGATCACGTAGCTACCGTAGCCATGGTCGTCGTTCACGCTCTCATGAGCGTGATAGACGCCATAGGTCTAGTTATAGACCTACACATGGCCGTAGGAACGAGTCGTCGTATCGCCACAGGCATCGAGAGGGTCGTTCCAGAGACCGTTCTCGGTCTCGCAGCAGTCTAGGGCTCGCTATTCCAGAGGACATGCGTCTTCACCGTCCAGTACTTCCTTTTCAGGGTTTTCTGCGGTAGACAGGTAGACGAGTGCCAGAACTGAGCGGGCTGACCAGTAATCAACTGACGACTTTGTCTCAGTTGATAGGTTTGGTTCATGCCAACGCAGGTGGGACATCAGATGTTGTACAAACCAGGCCTTCATCTGTTGTCTCAGCCACGGTCCCTGATCCTGATCCCTACGACATAGAGGATCCAGACTCATACCCCACGGTTACGCTAGGCTTGGGTTCCACGGCTTCTCAGGAAGCCATGGACACCCATGGAGCCATGGATACCCAGGGCCCATCGGCCTCTGCGGCTAGCCATGGCCCATCGGCCTCCATGGTAGCCATGGCCCCATGGCTTCCACGGCTAGCCATGGGCCAATGCTAAACCACGGCACTATGGATTCCATTACAATACACCCCGAGCCAGGGGAGACTATTGGTAATGAGTCTGATATGGATGAGGTGGAGGAAAACAGACTTCCAGAGTCCATCTCTATGCTTAGAGACCGGCTAGGTGCTGCCATTTGTCCACCTTTACCTATACCAAAGGTCAAAGTTGGCGCTTCTGCCTTGGATTTTTTCAAGGAAAACCAGCCTTCATCACCTGCGTCAGCGCTCCCTCAGTGTAGGAGAGTGCAGACGTGTCTGGAGGATCTTACTTCCAGGATCCAAGGTGAGGGAGTAGAACAGGGCAAAGCTTTGCCCTTTCTCCCAAAAGCTCTACCAGTGGGTAAATTTCCCATGCTGAGCAAGCCGAAGGTTTTTCAACCTCATTCGTATGAGGTACAAGAGCCTCTGCTTCTCATTGAGCCGCCTCCTATTAATCCCTCATTCCGGGAAGTAGTGAAGCAGGGTAGCGCTCTTCCTACTTCTCACTCGGTCTCCTTTCAGACTCTTGAGGGATGGGAGCGTCTGGCAAGAGCGGGCATTCAGACAGTCTCTCATTCAGAACTGTTTCTGTGCGGCGTTCTGTCTACTCTTTCGGAGCCTCCTTCCGATGAAAGGCTGCGAGAGGTTACCAAGTATCTCCAGGTGCTGGCCACTGCCCAGTCCCACACTTTGGAGATACTCACCAGACTTGCAGCTGGACCCACACATCGCTAGGAGGGATGCGTATTTGGCTAGATCTTGTCTAGATGAGTCTGTCAAATCCTCACTGCGAGTGCAGCCCATTGAGTCCAAGACTCTTTGGTCCGCAATTACAAGGCACAGTTCAGTCTTACAAGGACGATATTGCGCACAAGTCATTGCAGAGGGTAGCTGCTTCGCCTGTACCTAAGCCAAAGGTGTCTAAGCCCAAGGTTAAGCCTTTTGTTCACCCAGTGGCTAAGATATCTTCCGTCACACTGCCACCGGCAGTGCCCCTCTTCTTTGCCAAATCTGGTCATTACTAAGCCTGCTTTTAAGAAGAAGGCTGGCCAGGCGAAGCGAGGGCGGAAGGGTAGTCAGAGATAGGGATGCCCACTCCGTCTCCCAGGCCTCAGTGCAACCTTTGACCATACAACATGGCATCAGGTTGCCCATTCCAAAACCGGAAATTACCCGCTGGTGGAAGACTTCGGTTTTTCTCCAAGGCCTGGGAGGAAATAACTTCGGATGCTTGGACACGTTCAGTAATCCGGAGTGGGTATCGAATTCAGTTTCGTGTCCTCCCCAGACTTCGAAGACTACCCCTCAGTCAAATGCGAACCATCCCGTCGAACCAGGAGAAGCTTCGGGTTCTCCAGAACGAGATAAAGGCCATGCTTCAGAAACAAGCCATAGAACGGGTGACCGATCGGCACAACCCGTCAGGCTTTTTCAGCAGGCTTTTTCTTGTTCGCAAGAAGACGGGAGGTTGGAGACCCATTATCGAGACCCAGGTCGATAGTGTCCCCACATTTCAAGATGGAGACTTTAGACAAAGTCAGACTGTCTCTGAATCAGGGGGACTGGGTCACGTCTTTGGACCTGAAGGATGCATACTTCCACATAGCTATCCATCCCAGGTCAAGACGCTACCTTCGATTCGCGTTTCAGGGGGTAGTGTATCAGTTTCGGGCGCTCCCATTCGGCCTTTGTGCGGCTCCTTATGTCTTCACTCGAGTAGTGAAAGCCATGCTCCGCTTTATACATCAGCGGGGTATTCGCCTACACGCTTATCTGGACGATTGGCTTCAGCCAGCCAATTGCAAGGAATTGGCCAGAACCCACATGCGTATAGTTCTAACACATACTCTTCGCATGGGGTTCATTCCCAATTGGGAAAAATCAGAGCTGGACCCAACACAGGTATTTTGTGTTCCTAGGAGCTCTGTGCAACCTGTCTCAGGGGTTGGGAATAGGGCCGTCTTCGGATCGTATTACACAGATCCGAGGTTCGATAATATCCATTGCAACAAGCACGTGTTGCTTCAGCAAGGACATTACACGGTCTGCTAGGCCAGATGGAGTCGATGTCGCGGCTTCTGCCTCAGGGCCGTGCGCGAAAACGCCTCCTGCAATGGGAGACCAAGTTCCGGTGGTCACAGAGTCGGACTCATGGGACCGAACCATTGTATTAGGTCCGTGGTTCCGGGATGCGGTCTCTCAGTGGCTGGATCCAGAGTTTCTGTACTCCATGGTCCCCCTCCACCCACCAGTTCCGGACATCCATCTGTTTACGGATGCCAGCCTCACCGGTTGGGGAGCCCACCTGGAAGACCAGGTGGCGTCCGGAAAGTGGTCGATGTATTGGCGCCATTGCCATATCAATACTCTCGAGCTACGAGCAGTGTTTCTGGCACTGAAACAGTTTGTCAGAGTGGTGGAAGGCCGGTGTGTCCTTGTAGCAACGGACAATACCACGGTGGCGTCATATCTGAACAAGGAGGGGGGTGGGGGGCTCACGGTCCAGGAAACTTTGTCTTCTGTCGATAAAGATCTTGACCTGGTGTGCCATGCACTCTGTCACGCTGAGAGCTCGTTTCCTTCCGGGGAAACTGAATATTCTAGCGGACAGTCTCTCGCGCGAGGGCGGGATAGTGCATACGGAATGGACTCTGCATGCAGGCGTTCTCAAACACGTTTTCAGTTGCTTGGGGACACCGCATGTCGACCTGTTCGCCACCAGGTTGAACCACCAGCTGCCGACATATGTCTCCCCAGTTCCCGAGTGCTTGGCTCTAGGGGTAGAGTCTCTGAGCATGGCATGGGAGGGAATGCACGCTTACGCATTTCCCCCATTTCCGCTGCTGTCTCGGGTGATACTCAAGATCAGCAAAGAGTTGTGTCTGGTGTTGTTGGTTGCTCCACTTTGGCCGGGCCAGCCGTGGTTCAGTCTTCTGTTGTCACTTCTGGTGGACATTCCCATCTGCCTTCCACACAGGTGCGACCTACTGTGCCAACCTCGGTCTCGGCTGTACCATGCCAATCCGAATATGCTCCATCTGCACGCATTCGTACTATGCAACGATGCATGCAAGAGAAGGGTTTTTCTGAACAGGTTGCCAAGCGAGTCTGTTCATCTAAACGCACCTCCACCAACTCGGTATATGGATATCGGTGGAAAGTGTGGCTGGATTGGTGTGTCGGAAGGCAAGTGGATCCCTTCAGTCCTTCAGTAAACTTTCTTGCTGAATTTCTGATATTCCTCTTTGAGGTGAAGAAGCTTTCGCCAGTAGCAATTAAAGGCTATAGATCTGCTATTGCTACTACGCTTCAGCATTTCTCGGACATTGACTACAGTAACCAGCCTGTTATATCCAATGTTATCAGGAGTTGGAACTAGAGAGACCTAAAGTATCTTCTCCGGTTCCGAAATGGAATCTTCCATTGGTGCTGGATGTCTTGTCCAAACATCCCTTTGAACCTTTAACTTCATGTTCGTTAAAGTTTCTTACCTATAAGACAGTATTTCTTATTGCCTTAGCGTCTGGTCGCAGGCGGAGTGAGATTCACGCATTAACAGCGGATGAAGCTTGTGTTAATTTCACACATGACGAGTCGGCTGTTGAGTTGCATACCTATCCGGGGTTTCTTGCAAAGAATCAACTTCCGTCTGTGGCACACACCTCTATTACTATTCCGGCCCTTCCTCGTGAGACAGAGACAGACGACAGTGCCATTCAGCTTTGTCCTGTCAGAGCCCTCAAAGCCTATCTTAGGAGGGTGTCTCACATCCGGAAGGGTCGCCATAGGCTCTTCATCTCCTTTCGTCATAGCTGGACAAAGGAGGTGTCAGCGTCTACAATTTCCCGTTGGATTGTAGAGACCATTAAATTGGCTTACAATCTCTCCGGTGAGCAGGAGTCGTGTCCTGACCATGTCAGTGCCCATGAAGTTAGTGCTCTGTCTACGTCATGGGCATGGCTCAATAATGTCCCCTTAGATAAGGTACTAAGGGCTGGTTATTGGAGTTCAGAGAGCTCGTTTATACGTTTTTATTTACGGAACACTCTACCACATGCATGTGGTTTGTTTGCCTTGGGTCCCTTAGTGGTTGCCCAGTCAGTTATCACCTCTCGGTCAGTTTCGTCCGCTTAGGTGCGTGTTCTCTTTTTTACCGTTTTTTGCCATTATTGTGGTAATTTCGCGTACATATATGTATAATGCAGCCTAACACTATGTGCTTCAGCTTTCTCATTTGTTTGTATGTTACGTTCGTCGTTCGGTCGTACGTTACGCATACAAACTATTATTTTAACTTTGCTGAGCCAAGGGACTTACGTCCTAGGTGATGTTCTGGCTCCTTGCACCGTCTGGTTATAACTGGAAGTACGTTAAATTGACCAGTCGTCCGGGGCCTTCCCCACGCTATAAGCCCTGTTGATGACCGTTCGCTGACGTTTAGCGGATGAGTTTATAGTTCCTATATCACGCTATTCAGCTGTGTAGGTTCGTTTCTTGTCCGTTATTTTCATCCCACCTCCATTCAGTTATAGTCAGCACTGGTTATGGTGATATCTGGTTGATATGTAACAGATCTTTAAAATTGTGTTTTAACACGTAATTTTTTTATATCTGTAAATATACAAACCAGATATCACCATAACATTTTTTATTACCCTACCCACCTCCCCGCTCAGTCCGCCACTGCGTCCATGTCTTAAACATGACCCTCGAAAGAGGAAGTTGATCTGGGTCCTACAAGCGCTTGCTTGCAGTTCCGATCACGTGGTGTTTATTTACAAGATGGTGGACTTGGTGATGGAAACGAATTGTTTATCGGTCAGAGGAGGGTTTATTAGCAAATTTTCGGTATATCTGTTGGGCAAGCGAGTTGCTAGCACTGGTTATGGTGATATCTGGTTTGTATATTTACAGATATAAAAATTACGTGTTAAAACACAATTTTAAAGGTTTCTCATAATCCAAGACGGTCGCCGTGAAAAAGTAGGTCAAATTCTTAAAAACTTCTGCTCAAGAACCGCCAGACTGATTTCAACGAAACTTGGCAGGAATGATCTGATAATCAACGCTGTTTTAGGTTTGTTAAAATGGTGCCCCCGTGGTTAAAAATGGACGGGGCCGGAGGGTCAAGTATGGGTCAAATTTCACATTTGACCGAATATGGTCATGTCATATATCAAATCAAAGGTATCGACAAGACAATCACTCTGGAGCATGTTTTGTCTAAATCATATGATTACGTTATGCAAGATGGCCACTAAAAGGTCATCCTTTTATTAGAGATTTCAAGTGTCTTCTTCTCGTGAACCACAAGGCTGATATTGGCCAAACTTCACAGTTAAGGTTCATGGGTTAAGCCATTTCATATTTGTTAAATTGGAGGTTATCGTACATGTACAATCCAAGATCAAACGTCTTCTTCTCGTGAACTGCTTGGCCGATACAAGCCAAATTACACAGTTATTTTCTGTGGGTGAAGCCTTTTCGTATTTGTTAAAATGGATATTGTCGCCAAATCCAAGATGGCCGCCATAGAAAAGTAGGCTAAATTCTTAAAAAAAAATCTCTGTAACCACCAGACAGATTTCAATGAAACTTGTTCGGAATGATCGATTGTGAATTATGTTTGAGATTTGTTAAAATGGTGACACCGGGGTCAAAAATGGGCGGGGCCCGGGTAATTAGTAGTCAAATTTCACATTTTACCAAATATGGTCATGTTGTATATCATTGAGGAGACGATCACTCTGAAGTATTTTTTATCGGAATCGGATGATTGTCATCCAAGATGGCTGCCAAAAGGTCAAACCAGTATCTTTTTGTTAGAGCTTTCGAACAGCATTTTCTTACTAACCGCTTGGCTGATGCTGGCAAAACTTCATAGTTATTGTCTTTCGGTGAAACATTTACAGATTTTTCAAATTGGAGATCTTCACATAATCCAAGATGGCCACCGTATAAAGTTGGACAAAGTCTTCAAACAATGTCTTCCCGTTATAATCACCAAACTGGCACTCTCAAATTTACTTGCATATATTTAATAACCAGGTGAACGATTTACGGCCAAAATGACTTGTTTCAGATATAATGACTGCTACATTTAGGTAGTAGATGGTTACATTAGTGAGCCACATTAATATATACATGTTTGTTAAGTTAATTTACAAAAATCTATGTACAAACATTTTTAGTTTAGTTTAGTGAAACGGGCCCCAGATATTTGCTTATGGAGTGTAGATGCGCAGGCCTTGTAAATTGTAATACTTTTAAACTGTTTTGGGTAGAGGCATTGCACATGTGCTTGGTGTGGTATACAGCTTCCTTTCGTTGTCTAGAGCACAGAGTGAGTTTTGATTCATCTGCTGGATCATTCCATCAATGAAACGCCCATTGTGCTTCTAAAAAGTAATATAAACCGTTAATAGGCTATTATTGTGTAGTTTGATCATGAGCCAGACTGGTCACAACTCGCATAAGCCCAATTTCTCCATTCACAGCCACATATGTGCTAATTAATTTTTATTTTTGTTCAGACTCGGGTCATGGATCATGGGATCATAGATCATGGATAGTCTCCCCCTCTACTTGGAGTTACGTGGAGAATATACAGTCAAACTTGCATTAAGCGACCACCCAAGAGAAACACCAAAAATGGTATCTTAACACAAAAATGAAGAAAAAAATGGAAATCCGGGTACTGGTATGTCCGGTTATATGGTTTAATATTCTGAATCGGAAAATCGCGAATATTTAACATTAACATTGAAATAAATACATTACAATACTACCGGTAATGTTTACTGTGCACTTTTCTGAATTATTCAGGCTTTATTTGATAAAAAATATATGAAAGAATTTGAACGTTATTGCAAAATAAAATCGCCCAGCTGATATCGCAAATAGGCAGAAGTGACTGACTGCGATCACTTCGGACCAGCCATGGTGGTTTTTACCAGTTGTTGACTGACAACCAAACCAGCTGATAGAATAATGATTTATTAACGCAGTGTTCGGTATAAACCAGTATCGTTAAGCATGAAGAAAATTGGAATTGGGTGAAATAAAAATGCTTGCGTATTCTGTACACAACAAAAAAAAGTATTTGTTTTAAATTAGTGAAATATGCAGAGGTTTTCCCATGTGCTAAGTGACCAGTCCCGAGGTTTCAGGTCAATACTCATAAATAATGCACCATTCACACTTTGACAGTGGCAGGGGATTTGTTTCCTTTGTTTGTCACATGCTTGAGGCTAATTTCACCTGGAGAAAGTGACATCCTGTCAATTAATGGTCATTTAATACAAACGACCATTTCTTTCGGTTACAAAATATTTGGCCACTTGTCGCGTTAAGGAAAAGTTGTTTAATACACTGTCATTATATAGTCCAAATGGTCGGGGGTGGGAAATTGAAAGTGGTCGCATAAGACAAGTCGCTTAATGCACGTGGTCGCTTGTGCATGTTTGACTGGATCTGTGTTAAATGAACACATTTTCTTTCCTCTTTTTATACGCCCGTTTAAACAGGACGTATTATGTATTCATCTTGGGCGGGCGGGCGGGCATAGCTTGTTCGTGCAATAACTAGAGTTCTACTTGACGGATTGTAACCAAATGGTATACATGTTTATCACGACAAGCCGAAGAAGCCTATTGATTTTCGAGAATTTCCGATGACTTATCTCCCCTTGGCGGCCATTTTTATTTTTCGCACTCTGTATCCTTGTCCACGCAATAACTCAATTTCTACTTCACCGATCGAAACCAAATTCGGTATACATGTTTATCATGGCAAGACAAAGAAGCCTAATGATTTTGAAAAATTTCCGATATTTATCTCCCCTTGGCAGCCATTTTTAATTTTCGCACTGTATCCTTGTCCACGCAATAACTCAAGTTCTACTTGACCGATAATAACCAAATTCGGTATACATGTTTAACACGGCAAAATGAAGAAGCCTATTGCTTTTGAAAAATACTTATCTCCCCTTGGCAGCCATTTTCAGCTCGCCTGCACAAAGTGCAGAAGAGCTTATGGCATACCACCGGCGTCGTCGGCGTCATCGGCGTCGTCGGCTTCATCGGCGTCGTCCACAAACTTAACGTTGGGGTAAATGTTTTATAACTTCTGTTTCCTTTCATGGAACACCTTGTTATTTCATACATGCATTCCTCAGATGATCCTCTATCATGCTCTAGCAAATCCATTACCCACCACCCAACCCTTACCCGAAGGTCAAGGTCACAAACTTAGCACATTCATAAACTTAACGTTGGGGTAAATGTCTTATAACATCATACATTCCTCAGATGACCATCTATCATGCTGTAGCAAATCCACGACTCATCACCCAACCCTTACCCCAAGGTCAAGGTCACAAACCTAGCACATTCATAAACTTAACGTTGGGGTAAATGTTGTGTAACTTCTGTATTATTTACAGGGAATACCTTCATATTTCATACATGCATTCATCTGATGATACTCTATCGTACTATAGCAAATCCATGACCAACCTCCCACCCCTTTCCCCAAGGTCAATGTCACAAACTTAGCACATTCATAAACTTCACGTTGGGGTAAATGTCTTATAACATCTGTTTCCTTTCATGGAACGCCTTGATATTTCATACATGCATTCATCTGATGATACTCTATTGTACTGTAGCAAATCCATGACCCACTCCTTACCCCAACGTCGAGGTCACAAACTTAGTACATTCATAAATTTAACTTTGGGGTAAATATCTTATAACATGTTTCCTTTCTTGAAATGCCTTGATATTTTATACATGCATTCTTCAGATGACCCTCTATCGTGCTGTATCAAATTCACAACCCACCACCCAATCCTTACCCTAAGGTCACAAACTTAGCATGTTCATAAACTTAACGTTGGGGTAAATGTTGTGTAACTTCTGTTTCTTTACAGGGAACGCTTTGATATTTCATACATGCATTCATCTGATGATCCTCTATACAGCAAATCAATGACCCCCCCCCCCCCTCCCCCCCCCACCCCCCCTCCCCCCCCCCCCCCCCCCCCACCAACCCCCAAGATCAACATCATAACCTTAACGTTGGATAAATGCCTTTTTATAACTTCTGTTTCTTTACAGGGAATGCTTTGATATTTCATACTGCATTCATCTGATGATACTCTATCGCTATAGCAAATCCATGACACACCACCCCCCACCCCTTTCCCCCAAGGTCAAAGTCACAAACTAGCATTCATAAACTTAACATTGGGGTAAATGTCTTTAACATCTGTTTCCTTTCATGGAACACCTTGATATTTCTTGCATGCATTCCTCAGATGACCCTCTATCATGCTGTAGCAAATCAACCCACCACCCAACCATTACCCAAAGGTCAAGGTCACAAACTTAGCATGTTCATAAACTTAACGTTGGCGGTAAATGTTGTGTAACTTCTGTTTTGTTACAGGGAACGCTTTGATATTTCATACATGCATTCATCTGATGATCCTCTATTGTGCTACAGCAAATTCATGACCCACCCCTTTCCCCAAGGTCAAGATCACAAACTTAGCACATTCATAAACTTAATGTTGGGGTAAATGTCTTATAACATCTGTTTCCTTTCATGGAACGCCTTGCTATTTCATACATGCATTCATCTGATGATACTCTATCGTGCTATAGCAAATACATGGCCCACCCTCCACCACTTAGCCCAGGGTTAAGGTCACAAACTTAGCATTCATAAACTTAACGTTGGGGTAAATGTCTTATAACATCTGTTTCCTTGATTTCATACATGCATTTTCAGATGACCCTCATCATGCTGTACAAATCCACAACTTACCACCCAACACTAAGGTCAAGTCACAAACTTACATGTTCATCAACTTAACGTTGGGTATGTTGTGTAACTTTGAACTTCTGTTTCTTTACAGGGAACGCTTTGATATTTCTCTTTGATATCATACATGCATTCATCTGATGATCCTCTATTGTGCTACAGCAAATCCATACACACCCACCACCCCACCCCATTTTTCCAAGGTCAAGGTCACAAACATAGCACATTCATACATGCATTCCTCATGTGAATAGCTATCATGCTGTAGAAAATCACCAACTTTGGGTTAAATTTTGTTTTTCTTCTGTTTTCAGGGAGCGCATTGATATTTCATACATGCATTCACCTTAATATGCTATATTATGCTATAGCAAACCCACAACCCACCTTGCACCACTGACCCCAATGTCAAGGTTCACCGCACGCCCCTTAAACCAAGGTCAAGTTATATAATAATCATGTTTTTTTATGCAACTGTGCCAAGTTTGAGTGAAGGCTGCCAACAAGCGAGCTTCATTGTCTTCTGACAACTCTTGTTAATTTTTCAGACTCTGTATCCTTGTCCACGCAATAAGTTGAGTTCTACTTGACGGATCGTAACCAAATTTGGTTTACATGTTTATCACATCAAGATGAGTTATCTCCCCTTGTTGACTGGCCTTGTCTCGACGGGCGTATATTGTGACCTTCGGCACTCTGGTTCCCAAATGTTGTGCACACTCATTCAATTTTTATTCTCAAATCTTTAGAGTCCCCAAATGAGGTTTTCAAGGAAAATATGCAAAGCTACTTAGAGCAGTATTAAAAAAACATAATTCAAAAGCTGTTCACTATATTTTGGCTGCTGCCTGCACCACAATATAAATTTTGTTGGCCTAATAGATTTGCAGGCACAGTATTGAGCAGTGGAAATATGGATCCATCAAGACTGGCCATGTCAGAAAGGTCAGAAAAGCCAATTGCTTCCACTGAGTTATTGCCGGTGTCATCGGTCTATTGTCACTCGTCCTAGCTGCGGCATTGTCCCTGGAAGTCTTAGAGAAGGAGATTTGTTTGAATTTCCAGTGGCCAATTTGTACATAGTTTCATCCCAGCAATGGGCAAACAAAAGGTTGATTATCCCTTACAATGCTGAATTAACTTTTGTCGTCTGCTGTTTATTTTTTATCAACAAAATCAAAGTTTGGCAGCACTTACTTTACATGTTTCTAAAATTCTGCCAAATCATATTTTTATTGAGAAAATGAGATAGAACTTGAACAGTGTAATCAGCATTTAGCCATGAACATATCATTGACACCCATGATGCAATGGGTTTATCAGGGTCTATACTGATCTAAAACAACAAAATGTCCTGTTTTATCCGCTGGTGAACCACATGTCATTCAAGTATACTTGTCCGATACTGCTCCATCACTGAACCCCTAGCTGATAAAAAACAACAACATTTTATGTTTGGAACAGTGGTCATGTGAACATCACATGATAGGGTGGAAACAACATAACAAATGCTGGTGTAAACAAATATTTCCCCCCCCAGAATATTTCCCCCCCTCCCGGGGGCAGAAATTCGCCGAATATTCTCCCCCCCCAGGCGAATAATCTCCCCCTCATTACGAATATTCCCCCCCCCCCCCCCCCCCCCCCCCTTCCCCGTCCCGCATTTTTCCTGACTTTTATTACTGTCATCTGGATCTACAGAGTTTGTAACATCAGGCCCATCAGACCTGTTTGAAGGGGGGGTGGGGGGGGGGGTCGTTTCGAAGGCCCAAAGGGCCTGAGGTATCTAGGGGGGTCTAAAAAAAGTGGACCTCGAGGCTGGACTCCGACCCCCCCCCTGGCTACGGGCCTGAACATGAGGATTGTGTTGAAAGGATAACCCTTGACATACTATAAATTGAAGAGAGAGACAACTCGTTTCAAACTTGAAGCAACTTACAATTTGGACATGCCATTCAGTGTTGTCTCCCTTTAGACATTTGTTTCTGTTGCTGACCTTATCTCATCTGTATGTGCCTTTACATTTCCCCACTTGGAGTGTGGGACATATACACAGGGAATTAGACAATACAAACTTCCCAGATGCACAAATTAGACAGGCAAATAATGGGGATATTATATGTCCACAATTCAGCCCATCTTGACAGAGATATAGAATAATGCTGCTCCAGCCACTACAGATACTTAGACAGAAAATTCAATTTAATTGCAGGAATTAGAATGTAAATGTTTTAAGCTGTCTAAATGTCCTGGGTTTGTCAACCGGAGGAGATGGTTATAGAAGTATTCTCATACTGCTGTTATAACTTTGAAATTAGACACAAATTTAATTCATAGAGGTGGGAATTTGACTGCAGATTTTACCCCTGCAGCCCATTCAGTCCCACACGATGGACATACCTCAATTATACAGTTGCAAACAGTGTTTTATCCTGCAAAGATGTTCACTACAAACTGCAACATTTTATTTTTGCAAACTACCCAGTTTCTAATTAATGCAACATTAATATGGATAGAGCCTATAACATTTACTTAGGGGTGAATGTGTGTAAACATTTCACAAACTCCACAAACTGTGCAGATCCTTATGAGATGGCTCGTTACGTGCTAGCCCAGAGATCCCATGAGATTTTCAATAAGATATGAGGCTTATGAACATAAATTGGCAAAAAGTACAACTGGCGGAATATTCGATCTCGCGCAGATGTGGAATGCGAATATCGATAAAAATAAAGTTGTTGCTACCTACTGCACTACTGCGGGCACGTTGTCAATGATCAACGTTTTTGGTATACATACACTTGATTGATCAATTCAGTCTGCAGCTGCAGCCCGAGACGAGTCACTGTAATGTGTACCCGTTTATTATGCATTGTTTTAATATTGAAACATCGTGGTTTAGAAAACGCTAACCGGATATCGGGGGGCCCGTTTCACTAAACTTCTTATGACTAAAATGTTCGTAAGTGCAAATTTAAGATTGTCTGTAAATCTCAATTGATGGATCTACATTTATTGAGCATATGCAGCCTATGCTCAATAAATGGAAATCCATTAATTATTTACAAGAAAACATTGTTAATGTGAAATTGGTCTAGTTTCAGGGGCCCGTTTCACTAAACTTTGTACGACTAAAATGTTCGTAAGTGCACATTTATGATCGTCTGGAAATTTCAATTAATGGATTTACATTTATTGAGCATAGGCTGCATATGTAGCCTATGATCAATAAATGTAAATCCATTAATTATTTACAAGAAAACATTGTTAATGTGAAATTTACAGACTATCATAATTTTGCACTTGCGAACATTTTAGTCGTACAAAGTTTAGTGAAACGGCCCCCAGTACGGGGAAAAACATAATACTTACGACATAGCAGCACGGTGATATGAAAATGTTCTTCACGGTGAAGATCAAATTTAATAATAATTACGGTCAACATTTAGAATAAAATGAAAAGGTATACCCACCCCCCTGTCCGAATGGGTTTTTATTGTATTTTTGGCATTTTTATTTTTTTCATTTCTCAGAATATTTTGCAGGCCTGGGCCTGCAGGACCTTAATAATGCAGCTATGCACCTGAAAAACGTTAGGATTCACTGGTGAGTTTAGTGTCGATTAAATTTAAGAATGATGAATTCCAAAGCCAATTTTATATAGTAAGAAATTGGCGAACCCATTTCACACCTCACTGTTGCTTCGTGTACATGTTTCTTTCAATGTACTAGTAGTTTTGCATACATTTTACTTCTATAATGAATCAAGGATTAAAATACGTTCATATTTGAAAAGCATCTTTTTTGTACTGTTAATTCAATTGAAGAACACTTCAATACATGCACCAGTTGGTGAGATAATATTCTTTACTGTGTATTGAATTTGTTTTTACAGAAACTTGATTCAAAGGTGTACATGTACTATATATTGTTTAACTAAATGATGTGAACATATTGAAAACAAATCTGGAGATCAGTACTGAAATGTTTGCTAACTATCCATGTGTTTTACTAAAAAAATATATGGTTGATTTTCGAAACTAATTTCAGGAAAATGTTCATATGGAATATAACCACATGACATGGCCTAAATAATCTGGGCCCATGATCTGATAAAACTAAGGTTATTAATTGATATAGCGACCAGTGTAGTCCTAGATCAGCCTGCACTTCCACATAGTCCATACAGTTCACCATTCTGTGAACCATATAATCTGCTCTCGTCAGACGAAGGCAAAATACGATCTTGTTGCAGGAGTTGGTAACAGCTTCTAAAAATGGGAAATAAACAGCAGACAACAGAATTTAATTCAGCATTGTAAGACACAAAATCTAGATTTCTGACATTATTTTCAGTATTATAAACAACATCTATTGTAATACAACTCAACAGTGCAATTGGGTTCAGAAAAATTGTTTTCCAATGAATTATTTGTTTCATCACTTTTACTTTATTATCTCATATCTGAGACTGTGCCTTGATTATATTAACCCTTTCAACACCACAGGCCTGTATAGTGGTATTGGCAAACAGTGTAGATCCAGATGAGCCGTGACGAGCCGTCTCATCAGGATCTGCACTTTTTGCAAGTAATTTTTAAGAACAAAAATACCCCCTTTTCATGAATGGACTAGTCTGAAAATCATTTTGTGACGGTTAGATCGGTTACAAAATTAACATCAAAATCTATTCCAGTTTAACTTAGGGGTGAAAAGGATAAGAACGTTATTGTCGGATAGTGGCCCCATCTTTGGGATATTCAGTGTGTTGATGGCCTAGTCATGTGACGCCGGGAGACTACATGCCTTATCACAGAATCGTGCTCCTGGAAAGTTGATTATGTCACCTCTGATGTGATGAATGAATGTTACAAGACCCTTACATTACACCCTTTAATATTAATTATTCATAGCCATACATCAATGTGATTGCTCATGAATATAAAACACTGCATGCGTTGACTGGGTGGTTCAAGTGTCCGTTTAAACTGCTGTCTTTTTTTTCCATCACATTTTCTGCCGAAATAAATGCATTCACACAGATACACACAAATAAAATATGAAAGCATGTTGGTTAATCACCAATACTTTCGATGAATTTTTGCGAAGCCAGCCTTAATGCCATTGTAACCAATGTAGAGCCTAACTTTACTGTGCATATGATCTACACTGTTAACAATTCAGAATGCGAACAATCCTATCACTTACCAGCAAATAATGTGAATTTAATCATTATAAGGTTGTGTGCATGTTGCATCTGATCAGAATCTACAGTGGTGAAAAATTAAATAAGTTTCGTCAAATCCTGTCCTATATTATTGACACTGTAAGGTATATTAATATATGAATGAGCTTGTACATGTTGGAAGACCTTATTCAATTTAAAAGTGTTTAAAAAAAAAACTTACATACAGTTAAAAAACACAAAAAAAATAGTGATGTATTCGGAATATGTGGAGAGTATGAACGTGTTAACACAGCTGAGGTCAGAGTTCACGCATGGTCGTACGGCGGGGACACATCGCAGATCTCAGTCAATAAGGTAACCCCCACAATGCTGGATCAACATTTTGTCACTTACAATTGTTTTTATTTTCCGTATTTCTCAATAAGAAACATGTATGGACAGGACAGCAAATGAGAATCATCTCGAACCATGTTTTAAAATGTTTGTTAACTTATAAAAGTATGGTTTATTATAGTGTCGCCCGTTATTGAAAGGGCCAGCCAGTTTTGACTTATGAGACACTCAGAGCTCCAGTTAAGGTGCATAATTTGACCAACATGGGGTGAAATTTTGTTATTTCTTCATCAAAAATGGCAAGTTGGGAGTGCTTTAGAATCGTCTCATTGAGACGATTCTAAAGCACTCCCAATTTGCCATTTTTGATGGAGAAATAAGAAATTTACCTCCAAATTATGCAAATTAAGCTCTGGACACTGTAATCTCTGAACATCGGTATTTCCCAATTACTAACCTATATGCCAGGCATCAGGCAGACAAGCAAATAGTACCATTAATTTAACAAGCTGGCGGCTCACCAACCGGCCATATCAGCCTGAGCGGAGGCTCGAACCTTGGATCTCCCAGCTCCTTATCCACTAGGCCACGCCTTATCCTTATGTACTGACCATGCATGGGTGGGAATATATTGTGGCCGTCGGTACTCTTGTTTGTTAGCATTTATATGGAAAATAATAGTCAGAAGTTGACGATTAGTATATTTGTTTCCCGCTTAATTTTAGGACTACTAATGCCTACAAAGTATATTTTATTAAAGCCATATTAACCATATTTTCCCTTTTTGTCTTTTCATATGCTGTTGGTGTTGATCCCTTATAGGTGAGTAGTATTTTATTTAATTATAATTCTTTGTGACATATTTCTTCTAATGAACACCACCATGGCTATGTAAATCATGGGCATCGGATGTACTGTATTACACTGTCAACATAAAACTGAAAAAATATGTTGTTTCAAATGGCTTTTGTATGTGTAAATAAAACAATTTGTCTGACAATATGGGAGGGCGGCTATAATTCGAAGAAATATGGTAGTTATTTATGGCTGACATTGGAGAAATAGGGCTTGTGGGTTTTGCGACTAGTAAGATCCTGATCAACCTGTGCATCCACGCAGTCTGAACAGGTTCTGCACTGTTTGCAATTCCATAAATAAAACACCTGTCACAGGCCCTATTATAGTCGGTCACATATCGATGGTCTAGTAACATAAGGTCGTAACTGCTATGCTAAAGCATAGCAGTTACGACCTTATGTTACTAGACCATTGCTATGAGAAGTTAAACTGGCCACAAATACGGTACGTCACATTTCTCCAGTTGTAGATGGATCAGTAGCTAGATTAGACACACATGTGTTAAAGGTACATGCCCACGCAGTAGGCACAAACTGTTCTTTATAGGAATTAAATAAGTGTATAATTATGTCACTATTCCACCAGTTCTAAAAATTACGAGTGCCCGCTATACAAATATAATCATTTATTAATTATCAATTTACTGTTAGCAACGCGCGGCGGTAACAGTCTATTTTGATAATGTGCGGGGACGACGACTTTCACATCACGGCTTGCGGTGCGCATGCGCAGTATACTACGCGCGCCAGTAGGCTTCCCAATATGTAAACAAGAATATCAACATGTCGAAACGTCCAGGATGGAAATTGTATGGAACGGCGTCGGCCAAAAAAAAGGCGAACTGTCTGAGGTAGTCGGGCAGTACAGAGAGTGGTTAATATTGGCGACCAGATCACCAAATGGAAAGAGTTACGTGGAGATTTAGATTTGGACTCGAACAGAGATTTTTCTTCTCAACTTCCGATACTTCACTGCGCATGTCAAAGATGTGATATGATTGACCGTGTCACGTGACGCGTATTGGTAAAAATAGCACGAGGTCGGAAAATACCCTTTCTGGTCGCGGCATATAAAATGCGATTTAACACCAATTAACACCCGCTGTAATTGAAAATAACTCGTTAGTGGGTAGATAAATGGCTCATATAAGGCGTGACAGAAAAATGAAAATAGTAGTACAGTGTAACCTGCTGCGTGGGCATGTACCTTTAAGTCCCATTTCTTCAGCCACAGTAATAGACCAAGAACAAGATGCTAGTGACTAACAACTTCTGCTCTTAGCACCATTTTTCCAGTCACAATCAGAGAACTGGAGCTTGACTGGCAACAAATGCCATAAGCCCATTTCCTCCATTCATAGAATTGGGGCTAGATTGGCCACAAACGTCATTTTTCCAATGTAGAGTCGGGTGAGATTGTACATCTGTATGGTCTGCTCCGAGTCTCACCTAGACTACACTCAGAGGTTGTAAATACCTTCTTGTCAGACTGGGGCACATATGTTGCTGTGACTGGAGAAACAGAACTTATGAGATTTATTAAATGTAAATAGCTCTTGATAAAATAGCGCTCGCCAGTAGCCTGATAACGATCTTGATCTTGACGAGCCTGATTGCTTGTTCGAAGCTTGACGGGCGTTTCATTGATGGAATGGCGAACAGTGCAGATTTTGATTAGACTGTGGATGCACATGCTGAGCTGGATCTACACTGGCCCCATTTCTCCATTCACAGCAACATTTTATAGCTTGTATTTCCAGTTACCATTTTGGAGGGAGATAACTGTTGTGCAGCTCAACACACAATAGGTTACATGATTATCTCCCCTGAATATCACATCTGATTCAAGTCGCTGAAATTACACAGCTCGTTTGATACTTGCTTGAATCAGTCTATGACAATGTCACCTTTCGGATCATTTACTTGGGTCTTTTGCTCAAAAACCATTAGGTAGATTGAATGATACTTCTTTCTTCCTTCTTTCTTCACACTTTAACCCTTTCACCCCTAAGTAACTGGAATGGACTGTGATACTGCAACCGTCACAAAATGATTTTCAGACTAGTCCATTTATTATTCTCAAAAATATGAAAATTACTTGCAAAAAGTGCAGATCCTGATGAGACCTCATCTGGATTTACACGTTTTGCCAATACCACTATAACAGGCACGAGTGGTTGAAAGGGTTAAGGCCATAATTATAACCTCACACTAGTGGAATTTCTGGGGTCACCTGTTGTCTGTTGGGAAACCTTCAAACTTGATGTAATGTCATTTGTCATTTGTTTCCGGCCAGGTCAGTCTATGGTTGGTTTTGTGGTCTACTTTTACAGGGATGGGCTATGTTATTATAGGAATGAATGGCCTTTTTGTGGAATTTATCGGGGTATAAACTTGGAAAAGTCGTGGGAATACTGGACGAAGCGATAAATTTTTTATTTTTTTTCTCGAAAATTGTAATTTTGTTAAGGCCTCGTCCAGTATTCTCGCGACTTTTCCAAGTTTATATCCCCGATAAATTCCACAAAAAGGCCATTCTTTCCTTATAATTCCAGCATTTGAAATAAATTCATCAAGAAAATGTGTTTATTTTCCGTTTTCTTAAGAATTATTTTAACTGCGCCTCACAGTTACGGAAAGTAGTTCGGCGTGGGAGTTTACTGGGATATAAATTTTGGACAGAGACTTGCTACGGGCCAATCAAATGTTAGGGAATTGTGTAAATATTTTTGTGCTGGAATTATTATATCTAAAGTCGCATCGACAATGATGTCTGGTTAACGTTCTTTGTTAATATTTTTAATATTACTGGGCCTACAGCAACCATACATGTACTTCCACATACTGAGGCAGTGTGTATCACAACCCACTGTAAAAATATTGATCTTCATACTTGTGGGCGGTTGGTTGGAAGCATGTGAAGGGTAATTTAAAGATGTCTGTGTTCCTTACCGGAATCCCGATATCCCTGGTTTTGCCCTAAGATACTTTTTTGTCGAGCCCACTTGCGGAAAGCGAGACATAATGATCACAATGACGTCCGGGTGTCCGTCCGTCCGAAATCTGCGTTAAAGTTTTTAAATACCTTATATCTCTGCAGTTCTAAGTCACATTGACTTGAAACCTCATATGCTTATTAGTCATGATCCATATATTCATGTTGTATCCCACTCATGCGGCCCCTGTGCCGAAGGTCAAGGTGAAATGACTTGGAAGTTTGCGTTCCGAAATCTGCGTTAAAGGTTTTAAATACCTTATATCTCTGCAGTCCTAAGTCACATTGACTTGAAACTTCATATACGTATTAGTCATCATCCATATATTCATGCTGTGTCCCACTCATGCGGCCCTTGTGCCCCTATGTCAAGGTCAAATGACTTAGAAGTTTGCGTTAAAGTTTCTGTAAAAATTTGCATTAAACTTTTCACATACCTACTATCTCTGTAACCGTAAGTCAGATTTGCTTGAAACTGTATGTTTATTTGGCATCAAACTTTAAATAAATACACTCTGAGACCATCAAATGCCTCGGCGAGCTCGACATGCGAGCCGCGGCCTTCCCCGTTCTACTGATGGCACTTCTGTATAACTGTGATTGTCGTAAATGACGCAATAGTCGTGAGGTTAAGGTCGCCGACTTCAATGATTTAATTACTGATTCCCGAAAGGGTCGGGGTTTCAAACCTCGACGTGGTTTTTTTTTTTTCTCCATATATATTATTTTTGTGATTTTAATATTTTCACAATTTTATGAATTTAATAAAAATACCTCACGACTATTGCGCCATTTACGACAATCACAGTTATACAGAAGTGCCATCAGTATTACGCAACCATTTGAACGTAATAATTATTAAATTATTTGCAACTCTATCTACAACGATACCGTTACAGAGATACGCTATTGAAACAACATGTATTAGTACCCATAACATAACAAAGTAATGTATCATTATATATCACAGGAGATAGCTTAAAACTATATATACTAATCATAAACAGAACAATCCGCTTGGCTCGTATGAAAATAGTTTGCGTGATATTGATTATCTCCCTTTACCGAAAGTAGTTCAGTGATTTATTAATTCCAAATAAGACGTGTTTGCGTAATGAGTCGAGGGAATACTGGACGAGGCCTTCCGGCCTTCGTCCAGTATTCCCGCGACTTTTCCAAGTTTATACCCCGATAAATTCCACAAAAAGGCCATTCTTTCCTATAATATACCCCAAACAGGGATGTTCATGTTTCTAGAAACTGATTGCATCGGGAAAAGAAAGTATAACTGTTGCCATTGCCACTGATTGTTTTAGACATTTGTGTTCAATTTAGCATGCAATAATTCTGTTGTTACCAAGGAAATAGAATACCAGGCTATAGTGTCTTTTAATGTGAAGTTCATCAGGCTTGGCTCGGAAATGTTAGGTATACCTACGCGTTTGCTAGCCTTGCCTGATAATCTCTATTTATCAGGTAACAAGCTTTGTATTGGCTGAATACGTATCAACTGATAACATATTGCTGTATCAGGCATTCACCTGATACAAATATCCGGTTTACAACAAATTTAAAACTGACATTTCATTGGTCGAACTGCATCACATAATGCTACCGAATGATGCCAGTGGAATGATGTCACAGAGACGAGCTCGCATTCTTTTCAACGAAAACAACGTCATAATTGATCATTATCTATCCTAAAATGTTACCTGATAAATAGTTTACCTGACTAGTGTCTCTTGATATCTGGTTTATCCGGCTCAGCTCGGAAACGGTAGGAATTCCTCGGCGAGCTATGTCTTTTGATATCGAGTTTATCAGGCCAGGCCTTGCCTAGCCTGGCCTGATAAACTCGATATCAAAAGACATTAGCCTGGTATTCTCTATTTGCCAGATAGCATTATAATTTCACTAGCGAGTCAAGAATTGCACTGGGCACAAATGCTGTAAGCCCCATTTCTCAGGTCACAGTCGTATTTAATGTTAGTTTGCTAAGAATTTTCTAGGAAATGTAAATACTTCCTTCTTTCCAGTCTGCAGCTGTGTTCCATCCAGCACAGCTATAAATGGAAAACATACATATTTCATGACTATTACTCCCACAACAACTTATTTCACAATGAAAATTACTGTGTTATTGTCTCTATGTGTACCTGGAATTTGTTGCCATAACAACCAAATTCCGAGATCTATATAATGTATACAAAACATAGCCAGCTATTATGTTGTTGTTTTTTTGTGGGATACTCCATCAGCATGATGTTCTCAACTTGGCTATAACATACAAATGTTGGAACAATGTTTTTGAGATACGCCATACAAACTCATTTCATGCTCTATCTGACGTTTATCAGATACACCAGCTGTGTACTGACACAGCATATTGTTATAAGTCGGCATATACCGTACTGACCCTATGTTTTCGGACAGCCTAAATATTCGGACACTTATTTTTCAAGAAAATAATTATTTTTTGTGTCTCTAAAAATTCGGACAGGTGACATTTTGTTAACCCTAAGTTTTCGAACAGCAAAAAAATGTGTTGAATTTGCAATAATTAATATCCGTATATGTACGAGTATTACGGTAACACAACTGGTCCAGGTCCTTTTGGTGAAACACGTAAGAATCAGCAAATTAATCCATACCGGTGTTATTGTAAACACAAATGACACGTGCGCATTCATTCAAGTATTCCGTCCAATAATTTTTGCAACCAATGAAAATGTATTTCCTTCCTACCACGAATCCGCGATCATAACTCTTCCAAATGCTTTGAACTGTAACATCAAAGAATACTACAAGGTCCTGATTTTATTTTGAAGTCTGCCAGAAACCAGACCGCACACATCATCAGACGATTACGCCGCGACCCAACATTCCTTTCATATATCTAAAGTCGCCGACAATTCCACATGAACTCTGAATTTTCAACACCATTTACGGCAAATATTTTCGAAATGAATATCGGCGAATATGGCGACAGATCTGCGTATAATCGAGAGTGTATCTTTAACCCATTCCTTTCGGAAATTGACGGAATACGAGAATGAAATATTTTTTATTTTATTTTATTTCTGAATGAAAGTACATGTTGTGACCACTCATTTGAACCGTCTCGACTAGACAGTTCAAATGGTGGTCGTGACGTATACTTCTGAGCACATAGAAGGAAAATATTTAGGATTTTCCGCAAACATAATAGCGTCTCCTCAGCATGTAATTGGTTATTTTGCTCCTTGATGCGAGGGTAAAAGTTGCACGTTCCCCGACGTTTGCGGCACAGATCAAACGACGTATTGACCAATCAGTTCAATTTCAAAACATAGCCTAAAGGTCACACAGTTTACAGCCTCGTGCTGAATGATGTCATCAGATAAACACCTGGCATTTGACACGGCCGAGTGTTATCGATTTATTTTTACGCAAAGCAACACGCGAATTTCATGTGTAATATGTGTCGGGTGTAATCGAGTCTCGGATTTGGAATTCGAATTCGTGGCAGATATTAAAATACATTGTACAATCGACTTCTGTATTACGTTGAAAACTGACATAAATTTCGGAGCAGACATCATCGTATTTTGCCGATATTGATTTTCAAAATCTGTCCTATCAGTATCTTCCGTAAATGAAGTTGAAAGTTGACACAGATTTCAGAGCAGATCTGGAATTGTCAGTTTAATACTTAAAATTATATAAAAAAAAAACTATGCAATATGGGTGGTAATACTGGTAGAGGCAGACCCGCGTTTATATAATAATGTAAATCGGTGAATGGAGTATTGGTTGTCAAACCAATACTCCATTCACTGATTTACATTATTATATGATTCTTGCGTGTGGCAAAAAAAGGTGATCTTGTATAAGTTGTAAGCATTTATTTCAAACGTACGGATGGACAGGACAGTCAGTTGCTAGTCATCGTGATAACAATGACCCGCGTGCGTCTCTACCCGCTCATCCGAAATCTGTGTCACAGTTAAAAAAAAAACATGATGTCTCACCAAGCGGACACGGCTGCTGGCAATACCGTGTTAGCATGGAGTGATCGATTTTTCCACACGCTACTTGGATTATGTGGTGAATTGGATCTTAAGTATTGCAATTAATACAGGGATTATTTTTCCAATAATAAGGTAACACATTTGTATTATACTGATCATTTAATTGCCTCCGTTCACAGAAATCATCAGAGCATTTAATTGCCCGTGACGTTTACAGAAAGCATCGGAGAACATTGCATTCCGGTGTTTGGAGGTTGGCGACCCTAAATTTTCGGACCGCAATTTCGATAATTATTTTGTTGAACCTATATATTCGGACAGTAAAAATAATAATTATTTTTACCCGTCCGATAACATAGGGTTATTATGGTATGCTGTATCGGGCTTTTAACCGGATTCCGTATTTGAAAACTACATTTGCCTACGTTTCATTGGTCAAATGACATCATGTGAAGTTAACAAATGACAACAGTGTGATGACCACCGTAAACAAGACCACATTCTTTTATTGAAAGCCTCTGTACTGGATAAATAGTATTTCTGAATTCAAGTCTATCACTACACACTTTGCCTACCGTATTTAGCTGTGTATTGTGCGCACTGGCGTACAACGCGCATCTAAATTTGGGGGGGGGGGAATCAGTGAAAAAAATAGTTTGCGTCTATAGCGCGCAACAAAAAAAAAAATGAAAACAAAAAAGGCGGAAATTCCGTCACGTATAAGAAAATTGCATTCCGAGTTCACATCTACAATGCTGAACGTGTGCTGTTAGTCTCTCTCGAAGAGAAAAATATCGCCAAAGGTCAGCTTTATGGCATAAATTAGACTTTATATTGTCTAAAAGTATGTTATATTTATTGTTATTTACTCATTAATATGATTAATAAAAATTCATGATGCATGTAATAAACTTATTGAACCTACTTACGAAGAAATTTGTTGTATATAATTCCACCATATTTGCCATTCGTGTATAACATAATTACCCATAATCACAAACACACAGCAGGCTGGCCATGTGTGAACTTCTTCCCCAAGGCGATAATAACTCCATACTAGTGACCTGCACACGAGAAATGGGCCATAAACAATTCCCCCCCCCCCCTGTGGACCACCGTGGATATACGTAGGTACAGATAGTGTGTATTCACTGTTTATTGATTAGGTTTCACAATATACATAGGTACTACCTGAATACACGACATTCCAGCATAGCCCCATACAGTGTATGCGCAGATGAATCAGGGGTTATGCTGGTCGCACATGTCATAAGGTATTGATGCGTGAATACTTGTCAATACTTTACAAAAATAGTAACACAGTCAGTCGGCACCTAGCAACGAAAAACGACCATTACCGAGTGTTACCAAATGCGATCTGAATGTGCATAACGCTTGATTTAGCATCTAAAATCTTACATCAAGCGCTTATGGGATTGAGATGATCTGTCCTCATTAATTATTCACAGAATAGCAGACGTGTGACTATTCACAGAATAGCAGACGTGTGACGTCACTCTCACTTTGAAAATGTACAACCAAACAATACCCGACAGGCAACATTTGACTGATATGAGATCGGTACACCAGCGTAAATACAGAAAACACGTAAATTTCCTCTAATACACGTAGCCTCTTATGTTACGAGCCTGGCTATATTAAATCCCAAAATATATCAATTTACCATCAATCTATACTTACCGCACCCATTCATATCGATTGATTCCTTTTCTCTTGTTTCACACTATGCGTATTTCAACGTCATAGCGGACACCTGTCAAAAATTGACATTTCCGTTTCCGGGCTTGTTTTGTTTGCGTGAAACTGGCAGAAATCAGTTGGAAAAATGTTTGAAATTTATGTTCCTACTTATAACGCGCAGGGTGACTTCTGGATTAAAAATGGGGCTGAAAAAATGCGCGTAATACACGCCTAAATACGGTAATAAACTCCATATCAAAAGACTCTAACCTGATAGTCTATGAGTTGTCACAAGAAGAAGAAGGGGCTTAAATTATTATTGTCTTTTTGAACAGTGTCAAACTGTTTGCCATTTTGTCTTTGATTCATTCAAGGGTCTTTGTCTTCGGTATATGACCTTGTTAGATGATGAATTCATTCTTTCTAATATCAGGGTAGCTGGCATCAGATCGGGACATTGCAGTATATTGCTGGAAGTACCGTGTTTTTTTTATTCTAATAAACGCCCCTGGGGCTATGCAATTCGTGGGGATCAAAATGTGGAAAATAGGATCAAAATATGTTATTTTCACATACAAAAGCCATTTAAAACAAAGGGAGGCTATTATTTGAAGGGTGAGAGGCTGCTATTCGAATAAATATGGTATATTGTTGTGAACAGACATAAAACTTGATCACAATAAATAAAATAGTTGTCACGAGCCGGCTCGTCTGGATCTACACTATTTGCCAATATCACTATACAGGCCTGTGGTGATGAAAGGGTTAACGACCTGCCTTACACTGCAATCAGTGTCCATGAAATCATTTATATAAGCCCATAAATTAAGTTTTGTTGTCCCTCCCCCCCCCCCCCCACCCCAGTGGAAAGTGAGACATAGCGGTCACAATTCCCACGGTCACAATTCCCACGGCGGCGTAGGTGTCAACAATTTTGGATTCCAGGGCTCCAGATAAGGAATTAGTAATTGGGTATTTTACTCCATCATTTCTTAAAGGCCCTGAACGGCTCAGTATTACAATTTTCCGATTTTTTCAAACACAAAAACATGTTTGGCAACTGATTTAGTACACAAAACTAACATATACTGCCTAATAAATACATCTCAAGTCTTGAGATTTACATCTTAATCGCAATGTGAAGACGACAAAAACTTGTTTTGTTTACCACTTGTTTGGTGAGACACTCGCCAAAGATTGATAGTGTTGGTTATTGTCTTGAAGGACTTCAGCATTGCTAAATAATGATTAGTGTGTACCTGATCAGACAGTGTGGGTGTTATGTCGCGTCTGGAGCTAACTGGACATAATGGCATTTGATCTACTTACTGGTACATGGTATTTGTCCTTTAATGGCATTTGAGCTACTGATTCATGGTCTTTACTCGGAATGCATTATCAATAATCAACTGTTCTGTTCAGCACCCCAATTGCTAACAGCTGTAGCATTTTCAGCGATACTTTGATGAATGGAAGTTGTGTTGAATTAATTCCGAAGCAGCTACAGCTGCTCATGGACTATCTCCCCCTTTTGGACTTAGAATTTCTCAATTTTGCCTTGTAAGAAGTAAATTGTTTAAACCATAATAGCTGAAGACTTCGTATTTAGTATGTGTCTTCCTTGTTGTGTGTAGATGCGCACATTTTGCTTTTTATTTGATTCCTGGCTCATGTCTTGTACAAAAGCAAATGAACCAAGTCCATTTCTGTAAAATAGGCTGTATATACACACGTTCATCTGTCACATGTATTCATATGCAATAGCTTCTCGCCTCGCACAGTGTGCTGTAGTGCATTGGAGTAACGTTACATTAACATTTGCTTAATAACATCTTGTTTGTTAAACACAGCTGCAGAAGCTACTAACACATGATTACACAAGTGGAATAGGTTCCAGTGCAATTACATAAAAGCCAAAATATATAATAAACGTTTAAACGGTTACACAGACTGTGAAATACAACATCTGTCTCGAATGATATATATGTCATTGTACAGTTGCTGGAGCCAAATGTGCCGTATAGGATACAGTAACGAGGCAGTGTTCACATATACTCAACAAAATAAATTAAGTCATACTTTTGTCTTTTGTGGATAGGTGGAGCAACGAACACCTAAGATACATCAACACAGTATGTATTTCGTAAATATATACGTTATCGGCGAAATACATTCATAAACAGAACATTGTTCACTGTCCGCACTTATGTGGAAGCATTCAAATACCGATGCTACCCTGAAAATGCACTGTACGGTTCCATGTGGGTGGGGTATGAAGATGCCGAATCGGCAGTTTATTGTCGGCCACAGTAAATGATGTTAGTAATGTGTATGACCACTGTGGCAGACTCCTGATAGGCCTTCTTATCTCTACCCGCTAATTTGAGCCCATTCCTCCGCTAGTTCATCTATTGACCGTTGCTTCCGTACCAGGGCCGACTGTGAGCTTCCTCTGAAGAATGTCCCATACATGCTCGATCGGATTTAGGTCTGGTGAGGGCCAGTACATTTGGTCGATTCCCACCGTTTCCAGATACACATTAACCATATTGACACGGTGTGCTCTGGCTTTGTCGTCCATGAGGACAAACCCATCGCCTGTATACGTAGCTCCAGCATATAGCAGTACTAAGCATTCAAGGACCTCATCCCGATAGCTTACACCCGTTAAGGATCCCTTGTCTGTCACGTACAGCTCCAGCATATGGCAGTACAAAGCATTCAAGGACCTCATCCCGATAGCTTACACCCGTTAAGGATCCCTCGTCTATCACGTACAAGTCTGTGCGTCCGTCATAAGAAATGCCGCCCCACACCATCACCGCCCCTCCTCAAAACCGATCTTGCTCCGCAATACAACAGTCAATGAAGCGTTCACCTGGCTGTCTCCACACTTAACGCCGTCCATCATGAAAGTCCAGACAGAATTTAGATTCGTCAGGAAACAAAATGCGCCTGAAATCATTCAGTCGCCACCTCGTTCGCTCTTCAGCAAATTGTAGTCAGTCTCGCGAAGCCTCAACCAAGTCTCTAGTTAATGTTATTGCTGACTCGAACCTCCTTCTTTTTGCCATTAACACGATTGACTGATCTTCGCGGTCCGTTGCCTTCTCGCAGAGGTGCCAATCTCTAGGTGCCGTTGCCACAGATGACCCACCACCCTTTAGCTCACTCCAAGCTCTACAGTCACACGACACTGAGAGATCCCACACAGTAGGAAACCAATGGCTCTGTCCACTTCCGGATGAGGTAGATGTCTGCTGCGCATTGTAACTCAGATATCCTTCAGAACGAAATTCCAGTAATGCAAGTGCTTGATTGGCAACACCCGTTTCACTACCTTTACGTACATGGGTCACCTCGAAACAATGCAAACCTCTCCCAAGTTCCCGTGCGGTCACGCAATTTTGACTACGATTACGTTGTGTGCATATGACATACCGGTTTGTACGTATGTATATATTGACCAGCCCATATAATCATGTCAATGAAAATTATGTTTTCAATATAATATGACCCTTATTTTATTTATATTTTTAGTCTAGGTGTGTTGGGGTATTATCCTGTCAAAAATTATCATGTAGTTCGCGTTCAATAGATCGGAAGTCTTAAAATTACAAATTGGCTTTTAATTTTAGGACCGAGATATAGTAAAGGTGTTTTGCTTATATAACCATACCTGTAAGATGATACACCACTGGGTATGGAAAGTGTTTGAGCCAATTCTCACCCTAAATATAAGCCGAATTAATAAACGAAATGATAATACACCAAGGTTAAATTATTTTATTGAGTACCATGTTGATACATATGCCTCCTGTATAAGCCAGCCACCTGTAATAAGCCGGCCACTTCTGTAGTCTCCCAATGGTGGCTCGCTTAGACAGGCTTGACTGTAGTTACATGCAATATACATGTGCCCATGCAACTACCGTACTGTGAAGACGTGATTTGTTGCACGAGTACATTTATGTACAACTGATCTTGCAGCCTTCAACAAATATGCATGCCCACTCATATCAAGGCTCCAGATAAAGAATTAGTAATTGAGTATTGTCACTCCATCATTCTGAAACAGTTGGGTATTTAAAAAATTTAATTGGGTAAAATAAAATCACACTGCTGTTTACACATCAGCAGACCGCACTTATTGAATAGTTTGCTTCTAAATGAAAACACATCTTGGTATTTCATTAGAATTGTCTCCTTGGAACACAAGCACTCAACTTAATGCGAGTGGTAGCAAATCATGACTGGGGTGCAGACCAAACGGTGCTGCACCGCCTTTACATCGCACATGTTCGCTCAAAACTAGACTACGGATGCACTGTATATGGGTCTGCCAGTAAATCCAATCTTCGGATTCTGGATCCAATACACCAGCAAGGCTTCAGACTATGCCTGGGAGCATTCTGTACATCTAACACACAGAGCTTATATGTCGAGGCAAATGAGCCTTCTCTCCACGACAGATGCACCAAATTATCTTTGCAATACGCCACTAAACTACATTCCAATCCGTCTAACACAGCTTATGACTGTTTTTCATCGAACTAAAGATGCTGTATTCGATGAGAAACCAAGCTTCAAGCCACCATTCGGCAAGAGAATGGATCTTTTATTTTAATACATGATGCTGGCTTGGATCCGGATCACATTGCCAAATACGCTGTCCCAGATATTCCGCAGTGGCAGTTGGAGCAGCCCAAGTTGATCTTCGATCTTAGCCGGCACACTAAAGCAACAACTGACCCATCACTTTTTCTTGAAGTTCAAGACAGATACAAAACATACACTCCGCTTTTCACTGATGGTTCAAAGGACGGGGACCGGGTAGCTGCTGCTGCAGCTGTCCCCGAGGGAGATCTTCAATCCAAACTCCCAGATAAATCTTCGATATTTTCTGCGGAATTGAGGGCAATTTTACTTGCCCTCGATTTTGCGAAAATATCTTGGAGAAAGAAATTCATTTTATTTTCTGATTCATTATCTTCACTACAAGCTTTATACAACATGAAGCTTGAGCATCCACTTATCCGCCAAATTATTGAGCTACACCATCTTTTAATTTCGTCTGGCAATGGCATTATTTTGTGCTGGCTCCGCAGTCATACTGGTATCAAGGGCAATGACAGGGCAGATAGTGCTGCCAAGGCCGCCCTTGAGCTACCAACTTCTAATTTTCCTGTTTGCTATCATGATTTTAAATCTTCCATTAACTCGTTCATCTCTGATGCAATAATGCAGACCCGGTGGGATCTGCTCCCAGATAACAAACTTCATGCTGTGAAACCGACTTTGGGCGAATGGACTCCTGGCTACAGACATGTATGCCGGGATGAAGTTGTCCTTAGTCGATTGCGCATTGGACATACACGACTAACGTATTCGTATATGCTCAAGGGTGAATCACGTCCATGTTGTATTCCATGCCACAGCGCATTTACCGTGCAACACATACTACTGGACTGTATCGACTTCGCTGATATTCGGCGCAAACACTTCAATGTTACTTCACTTGCGGAGTTATTCCAGGTGGAGAACATTGAAGGTTTGCTTACCTTTCTGCATGAAACCAACTTGTATTGGAAAATCTAATTTTATCATTGTATACATGTTGCTCATTTATATTGTTCATCATAGTTTTATTTTTACCCTAATCATTTGATTACCTACCACATCTAACATACTATTTTACTATCATTTTCTTCTTCATCTAAATTGCTTGTCGCTAAATGATACTCTTTTGTGTTGATGGGCCGTTAAGCACCATTCAATTCAATTCAATTCATGGAAAAATAAGAAAATATGCTATATTTATACCCCCACAAACAAAGTTTGAGGGGGTATATATGAGTCAGCTTGTCAGTCTGTCGGTCGGTCGGTCTGTTGGAAATTCCCTTCCGCTCTATATCTTCTACACCCATGCATGGATTATCAAATGGCTTGGCACAAATGTTTCTCATGATGAGAAGGTGTGTCGCGATCAATAACCACGCACTTACGTCCAAGGTCAAGGTCACAGATGAAGGTCAAAGGTCAAACCTATTGAACTTCCCTTCTGCTCTATATCTTCTACACCGATGCATGGATTATCACACTATGCCCAGGGTCAAGGTCACAGACTTGATGCGTTTGAAACCTTAATGCTCGGCTAAATGGCTTATAATCAAAAATGCCTCGTTTTCTTTGGCTGCCAGTGGGGGTATTCGTGTGCCGACAGGCCACATTTTTAGTTATGGTTTGTTTATTGTTTTCTGTAGCATGATAAAGATACCACACATTTTTCATTGCTTTTTGATACTCACTACTTCTGATTTCAATTGGGTTTTTGGCAATTTTAATTGTGTATTTACGCAAATACGCAGCTTATCTGGAGCTCTGTCATATTGTGAACTTTTGATCTGCACGCATGATACTTTGAAGCAACTTTAGCAGGAAAGTGCATAGGATTGGATTCGTTGAAATCCAATCTGGGCGAGTGGACAATTAAGAAATTTGTCAAAGCGTATAACGGCGGTGTGTAAGAAAGGAACGGCATTTCAAGCACCTCATAGATGTATTTTATGTCCTCACATTAAGAGGGAGTGGGTGGCAGGTGGGAGTACGCGATGGGTAATTTAATGATCGGGGCTCATCCTTACCAGAATCCCGACTGGAGACCTGGTTTGGCCCTCACATACGTCTTTGGCATTTTGTATGTGACAGTTGAATCTGGTTATACCCCTTATGTGAGTATTACGATATTCGTAATCCTAATTTAGGGGAAGGGGCCAAGTGACTTGGTGTGGTATGGACCTGGCACCAGGTGTCAGGTTATTCTAATTTCAGGGGTTCCGTTCTGATTTTGGGATTTTTCCCCCCAATGCAGCAGATTAAAATGGAATCGAACCCGTTTGCCCGGCCTTACATGACCTTAGCTGTTGATAAGCCATTAAACACTAATAAACAAACAAACAAACACATTAAGAGGTTGTTATAAAAACGATACTAATAAGGTAACAACACACTATAGTGGTGAATAAAAGACACAAATAGAGAATACTAGGCTAGTATATTTTGATACCAAGTTAATCTTAGTGAGCCAGGAAATAGGTTGGAATTCTGAGGCTCATCAAGGAAATTCTACTGTTTTCGAGCCGAGTCTCTTAAAATTGATATCATATGACAATTGCCTGCTATTCTATTTATAAGATAGCATTTTATGCTACATAATGAGCAGTTATGACATGATTTTTACAGAAACAAACGTGTTGTGTCATTACACTCGCCATTCGGTAAGGTCAGCATGTATTCAACCAATGCAAAGCCATATAACTGCTTTATATATCACAAATGCATTTCTCTAATGGTCCATGCTGTGACAAATTCATGATCCTCCGACCGTTTGTGTTTTCAAATTTGCCTTTGTTTTCTTTTGCTGCCATTGGGGGGCATTCGTGTGCCAACAGGCTACATTTATATTTTTTTAAGAAATTTAGTTTCATTAGCTCGAATTTCCATGACAGATTTCAATTTGTTGTATTTATCACACAGAACTAGAGGAAGTGCGTTTACAACTACGGTAGTTCGAAGATTGCGCCATTATGTCGTAGTAACTTTTAAAAATGTACTTAAGGTCCTCATTTCCGACAATTCTACAGGAAATGTGGTGATCACATGGTTCTATTTCTGTCATTTAACCCTCGCTATGCGGGAGACAAAAATTGTCGTCTGCTGTTTTTCATTTTTGCCTTAATTCTTAACAAAAAACCTGTTTTGGCAGCACATGAGAATCGTCTCCAGTGGAGACAGAGACGATTCTCATGCGCTGTCAAAACAGGTTTTTATTGAAAAAATATTGAAAATAAAACATTTCCAGCAGACGACAAAATTTAATTCAGCGTAGTAAGGGTTAAGGCCGTAGTCACAAATGTAGTGTCAGAACAAAGCAGACATCAATTCAGATGGAATTTTATGATGGCAGCATGCGCTGGTTCCTAATTATCCACATGATTTTAGCCAATTACCAGCTGATCACTTGTGTTGGCATGAAATTTTTTTTTTTTGACTGAATATTTTGTGTTACAAAATCATATTTATTCATGTTTGTTGTCAGTATGTCAGCCTGTTGATGTCCAATATAATAACATTTGATGATCTTGGAACTTTTACTCCAGTGTAGATCCTGATGATCACACCACTAGCCACAGACACCGCGCTAGCCACAGACACCACTAGCCATAGGTGTACCTATAGTGTTACATGGAAACACTTTTAGATGACCGGTAAAGGTTCTGATCTGACTGCAGATGCACAAACACACATATTGGATCCTTAAATCCGATTATGTGAATGTGCATCCGAATCAAATTGTTTAGAGTCTGTTGTAGAGTCTGTTTTTATGCCCCTGGTCTCGGTCATATATTGTTTGGACTGTGTGTCCGTCTGGCACTTTAAGAAGTTCGCCGGAGTTTCTCAATTCTATCATAACTTCTATATCCCTTGAAGGATTACTTAAATATTTCAACACATCATACTTGTGGACAATTGTCACACATCCTTGCTGCCCTTAATATGACTTGACCTTTTGGCCTTGACATTTGTGATTATAATGAATACTTTTCACTTTTGGTTAATTAACTTTGCCACGGTTTCTCCAATCTGCCACATTTTCTTATTTCTGCTGGCCCTAAATTATATTAAAGTCTTTGTGAGAATGCATGGCATTCTGGCAGCCACCATATAGAAATATAGAATGATAGACAGTTCTATATTGGGAGGGTCATTCAGATGCAGACAGCTAGTGAAAAATAAAAGCCGATTTTATTGTTCCCAGTACAGATCCTTCCTTGTCAGCTAGCAGTGTCACTGGTACAGTTTATTACAGTGAAACCTCTCTAAATCCGGTTTAGAGAGTTTTCACTGTATTTACCCTCGGGTCATCCCAGGGTGTCCGGTTTAGAGAGTTTTCACTGTATTTACATTGATGGCTGGCTGTGTTGGGTCACTGACTAATTTGCAAACAGTGTAGACCCTGATCCGACTGGTCTTTATCTATTCTGTTGCAATGGCAATAAACATAGATTTGTTGAATGGTGGCCCATATATTAGACTGTCCTTGACAAAAAGGCTTCTAAATTTGCGAGCAGTGTAGCTCAAGAACAGCATGCATATCCGAGCAGTCGATCTGATCAGGGTGTGCATTATTTCACTGATATGTTTCGGGAAATATTATCGATGCCACAAAAATACATCCACATCCAGCAGCTTGTGTGTGCTAGCTTGTGATGGGTCACATTTATGGCTGTGACTGGAGAAATGGGGCTTATGGGATTTGTGACCAGTGTAGATCCTGATCAAATACCACACTCCTGTAGCCTGATAATGATCTATGTTGCTTGTTCGAAGCATGACTGGTGTTTCATTGATGGAATGATGAACAGTACAAATCCTGATCAGACTGTGCGGATGCATGGGCTGATCTGGATCTACACTCTTGGTTGCAATACCCATAAGCCCCATTAATCCAGCCAGAGCCACATATAATAAAGTACTTGAATAATTTGATTGGTTGTTATGCAGATCGAATGGAATTGGGGGACGATATCATGGCAACAATCTCGGGGAGGATAAAAACTAGACTTAGAAGACACGTCTGTCTGTAGCCGATTTCATCAACATTGCCAAGTATACTTTTCTAGCAAAGTATACTTTGAGGGAGTAATCATTTGTTTTTCCCGAAATGCATTAATTCATATAGAACTAACGACTGCATGTATTTGATGATTAAAAGCATGCAGAATTATTATACTGAATTTATTACATTATCACAGCCAAAATGGCTGTGATAATGTAATAAATTCATTATAATAAAAAATAAAAAATTTATCCTTAAATTGAAAATTTCTCCCTCAAAGTATACTTTGCTAGATAAGTATACTTTGCAAAGTTGGTGAAATAGGCTACAGGTGATAAAAACTAGACTTAGAAGACAGGTCTGTCTGGTACATCAAATAGAACACAAATCATGCAATGATGCTAATTGTGGAGCAAAAAGTGTTTCAGTAAAAACAGAACTCCAGTTAAGGTGCGTAATTTGACCAACTTGAGGTGAATTCTTTTTATTTCTTCATCAAAAATGGCAAGTTGGGAGTCCTTTAGAATCGTCTCATTGAGACGATTCTAAAGCACTCCCAATTTGCCATTTGCTCTGAAAGATGATTAATTCAATTTGGAATTACCCTATACTGGTATCGAAGTTGTATTATATGAATTGTTACATTAAGTAATGCACCTATATATATAGACATCCTGCCATGTGGACAAACCCCGCAATTAGACACATGTTAAAATGTACAGACTAATTCCTGCACATCAAAATAAATCTATGCTTTTAGGTCCCATGTTTTAATGTAAATATACTGTTTAGATTTTGGCATTTTTCCCCCAATGCAGTTAAGTGAGGAATGATCTGTCTAGCAGCGGCATGTGGATGCAGGCGCGGATACAGGGGGGGGTCCAGGGTGTCCGGAGCCGCCCCCCCCCCCCCCCCCCCCCTGCACCCGGCAAAAAAGGAGGAAATCTACAATATTCGAATAGTTGGATGACTTTTTTCGTGGCCTAGGTGTCAGGAAATTGCATCTGCGGCGATCTGGCATTTTAAAATTTCCTGGGGGAAGACCCCCACCCCCCCCCCCCCCCCGACCATCCCCCGACCCCCCGACCCCCCGACCCCACCCCGACTTTACAATTTCGCACTCGCGGAGGTGTAATTACAGACCCCACCCCCCTGCAAATTATTTTTGTGTCTGCACCTGGGGTGGGGCGTTCAATCGTCTGTCATATTATATCTACCCTCCACACCCTAATTATTGTCTTGTGATTGTAATGTGTTATTGTAGGACGGAATCCAGATACAATCTTCATGTTCGTTAACTGTGGTTGATTACTGTGTGTGGGATACTTTAATGTGGCACTTTATTTCCTTAACCTATATTTAGTTCATCATTTGTGGCTGTGACTGGAGAAATTGGCCTTATGGATTGTGTGACCAGTATAGATCCAGATCAGCCTGTGCTGTGCATTCACACTGTCTAATCAGGATCTGCATTGTTTGCCATTCCATCAATGGTAACAACTTTCATACTTCTAACAAGTAACATAGTTTGTTTTCAGGCTACAGGAGTGTGCTATTTGATCAGGAGCTACACTGGTCACAAATCCCATAGGCCCAATTTCTACAGTCACAGCCACATTTGTGAACTTGCACAAAACTAATTTATTATATACCTACCCATGAAATACATAGTTATACGATGTAAATAAAAGTCTTGTGTTCTCATCGATGAAATAAACAACTTCCGGTGAAAATACGACTACTTCCGCTATCTATATTCATAAAATCTATGTTCGGGAAAACAGCGCAAATAGGCTGCAAATACACATTCATTACCGTATACAGTCTAATTTCCATGGACCCGTCTGCGTGTAGACTCCCTGAGGCTTGTACCTCTATGTCAGAAAAGCGGACGTTAAACCCTATTCACTCACTCACTCACTAATTTCCATGGAGCGGTATATAATAAATTGATGAATATCCTCTATTTATTATTCTCCACTGTCCCAGAACTTGGTAAATTTGTGCTTTTTGGCTGTATCAAATGTATCGTGTGGTTTGGTCAAATTCCAAGGAATCTACTACAGTGAAACTGCTCTAAACCGGACACCCTGGTCCCGGCTTAGAGAGGTTTCACTGTAAATCAGACATTAAATTTTGATCATTCTAAGCCATAATTGTGTGCAGACATTATCTGTCAAATGACCAAGAAACTTATCAAAATAAGATTACAGGTGGTTTCTTGGTGTCCGGTTTAACCCTTTATGCAAACAGTGCAGATCCAGATGAGCTGGCTCGTAGCGAGCCGGCTCATCAGGATCTGCACTGTTTGAAAGTAATTTTCATATTTTTGAGAAAAACAAATACCCCCTTTTTATGAATGGAATAGTCTGAAAATCATTTTGCGATGATTGGATTGGATTGGTTGCAAAACGAACATATCGCAGCCCATTCAGTTACTTAGGGGTGAAAGGGTTAAAGAGGTTCCACTGTATTCAATATTATGTAATCATTTATATTTTCCTAAATGCATTCTGTCATATAGAACTAACGACTGCATATATTTCATGATTAAAAGGTATGCAGAATTATTATACTGAATTTATTACATTATCACAGCCAAAATGGCTGTGATAATGTAATAAAATCAGTATAATAAAAATTAATAAATATATCCTTTAATTGAAAATTTCTCCCTCACAGTATACTTTGCTAGATAAGTATACTTTGCAATGTTAGTGAAATAGGCTACATATCTGTATTATAAAGTCTAATTTGGGCCAAGTTGAAGAATCTGAAACAGTCCATTTGTTATGTATGAGCCAGTACTTCTACAAGACAATTGAGTTCTATTTAGAGGTTATTTGATTTGTATGTGGATATATGCACGAGTTCCACAGCGATCGATATTGTGATACTTTAGGAGCGCAGTATCATTGCGCGGCGGAACTCGTGGCATATATCCACATACAAATCAAATAATCTTTTTATTATGTATTCATTCGCAATTTGTATGCGCTTCGAAAAATATACAAAATGTAAATAAAATAAACCAATTAGTGGTAATTTAGAAGGAACTATTTTGTGATGTGAAGCGTAGTTCCGGCACGAACTCACGAGACGTCAATATGGAAGAATATTGACATCTTGCGCGTTTAATTGTGTTTCAATGGGAAACGAACGTACGTACCGGTATATAATAAGACCAATTACGATTAGCAGAATTAAAACAAATATAACAAACTTGACCTTAGTTGCTGTGTTACATGGAAATCTGTATATCGGCTATGAAACTGACGTCCAACATAATACATAACTTACAAGTGTGTGTCCAGGTTCTAAAAAGCATGTGTTAATTGTATCACGCACCCAGAGTTTTGGGTGGCAGCTGTCGGTCTCTGATGGCTCTTATATCCCTTGAGATACAGTTGTCAAGGTGCATGATCACGTGGTTACAACAACAACGTCGCCCACTCCAAAGTAAGTATTAATTTATATTTTCCTTAATATGCAACGAATGTTGATGAAATATGGCGCAGCAAACGCGTCTTCATGAGCTGCATTTGGTGGTCTAGGGAGTTTGGCACAGCCTTGTGTCGTTTTTGCGAAGAATCGATTTCCGTGTCAGTAGACACGGAAATCGATTCTTCGAAAAAACGACAGAAGTTTGGGCGAAAATAAAGAGACCACCAAATGCAGCATAACAAGACGCGTTTGATGCGCCATATTACATCAAAATCCGTTACGTAATAAGGACACTATAAAAGAATACGTACTTTGAATCGGTACTTGTTGTTGTTGTTAGTACCACGTGATCATACACCTTGGTTGTATGCACATTACAATTTTTATGTACCCCGGAAAATATGTTGCGGTACACATAGTTGCCACTCTGTCCATCTGTGCACCTGTGTGTCTGTCTTTCCAAGATTTGCATTAAAGTTTTTGGCTTCATATTACCTCTGTTACCATTAGTCACATTGGATTGAAACTTCATTATGCTTATTTGTCATCATCCATATTTTCATTCTATAGTCCACCCATGTGGCCCCTGTGATCAAGGTCAATGTTAAATTACTATGAAATTTGCATTAAAAAGTTTTTGAGTGGTTCATTAACCATCAGTGTTACCGAGTTCTTGTTTTTTACTGGTTTCCATTTATTTTTAAAGGGAAATATATGTATGCTGTGACCACTTATTTGATGAACTGCCTCATGGGACAGGTCTATTTAGTCGTCGCAACATATACGTCGCAACATATACTTCCGTTTAATAAGAAGCATAATATTCATATTACTGTAGTGTAGTGAGTGGGTCACATCCTGTTTCCTTATGACAATTTAACCAATATTATGTCATCTGCTTGTTATGTTTATGCCCCACCATCGGAGTGGGAATTTAGTGTTATCCTCGTCTGTCGGTCCGTCCGTCCCGTCCGTCCTTCCGTCTGTCACCAACCTGGTAACTCGTAAAACTTTTAAACATGAAACTTGGTGTGTAGCTTCCTCATGATGAGTAGATGTGCAAAGTTTATTTTGATTTTTGATTCGACCCCCGGCTCATAGATTATCTCCCCATTTTCGACTTCAAATTTGGCAATTTTGCCTTGTAACTCGTAAAACTTTAAACCATCAAAGCTACAGATCTGAAACTTGTTATGTAACTTCCTTATGATGAGTAGATACGCAAAGTTTATTTAAAAACATTTATTCAACCCCTAGGTCATGGATTATCTCTTTTCGACTTAGAAGTCGACACTTTTTTTTTGAGTTGTTGATTTGACACTGAGCCATGGATATTCTCCCACTTTTGGACTTAGAATTTTGTTTACTATCAAAGCGGTATCCGTGTTCTATGAACACATTTTTATGCCCCCGCCACTGAATGGTGAGGGGGGCATATAGTGTTACCGGCGTCCGGACGTCGGTACGTACGTCCGTCCCGAAACATTAACGCTCGGGTAAATGGCTTATAATTTCTGTTTCCTTGTTTTCAAATGTGTCTCGTTTTTTTTGGCTGCCAGCGGAGGCATTCGTGTGCCGACAAGCCACATTTCTAGTCTAGTTTAATTTCTGTTTTCATCAACAAAAACATGGTGTGGCAGCACTTCAGAATCATTTTAAAATGATTCTAAAGTGCTGTCACACCATGTTTCAATTGAGAATACAGACAAAATATGAAACAACAGCAGACAACCAGTTTCACTTCCTGCATTCTACCAGTTAACGATTATTTGCCGGCATCATCGAAAGAATCATTGTCTTGAAGATCTGTCCTTCTTTGCGTCTACTTGAAAGGAATTCCATTTTCTGAGACAACACGCCACAAGGTTCCTATGGAACAAGTAGCCCTAAGTCAAATCCGTTTATTATTGCTTTGACAGCGTGGCACGTTGATTGATTTAACCCTCAGAATGCGGGCAAACAAAAATTGTTGTCTGATTTTGATTCATATTTTGCTTCATTCTGAATAAAACATTATTTGGCAGTACTTGGAACTTATTCTAAAATTTTGCCAAACTATTTGTAGGAAATAAACAACGGACGACACGATTTAATTCAGTATTACAATTTTTTGACACTATCAAGGATGTGAGAATAATAAATTAGCCGATTCAGAAACATACAATACTAAACTTTCAGTATTGTATGTTTCTGGCCGATTACATAATTCATCAAGATATATGCCTCATGGAAAATATAAAAGTATGACCATTCTCATCTAGGCTAATCTAGAAAGAACATTTATTGGTAATAACAAAGCACTGGTTTTCTCACGTCATATACATGTAATTAGAGTGCCATAAAGGACAAGCTGATGGTATAAATAAGTGTCTCCATGATGCTGAGATGGCGACAACATATCCATCTAACTATAAGTATACTGCCAACAGTACTAGTAGCAGCCCCACGAAACAGCTGGACCCGAAACAGCTGGACCCGTGTCTGCTGCCAGTGTGTTTACTGTGGAAATTTAATCTCTAAGCTGTGGGGGAAAATTGTCGTCTGCTAATTCTCATTTCGTGCTTGTTGTTGGTATCAAATTATATTTATCTCCCTAGGCTCTGCAACATATAATATGTGTGATAATATTTGGAGACTACGTCACTTCAGACACTGTCTGACAGTTATAATTAAAATTGTGACTTCTGCTGTTTTTTCTTTCATTCAATATTACACAAGAAAATCAAATTTTGACAATACATCAGGCAATTCTCATGTGGTGTCAAAACATCTTTTCATTAATAAATAAAACAAATTTGAAAAATCAGCAGACGACAATATTTGTTTCCCGCCATTTCAGTAGACAACAGTTACGCGATACAGATTAGTTTACATTTCTTCATTCCCTGTGATGGTATGATTATTTGAAATATTACCTTGGATACGTAAGCAACGAAATATAGTTAACAAGTGAATGGAAAACTTCTCTCTGGATATATATATAAACAAATGGTTAACACTTAGAATGCGTGAAACAAAAACTGTCGTCTGCTGTTGTATTATACTTTGTCTTCTTTCTCGATGAAAACCTGGTTTGACAGCACTTTTGAATCATTTCTAAAGGGCTGTAAAACCATGTTTTTCATTATAAAAATGGAAAATAGAAAGTAAATGGCAAACAACAAAATTTAATTCAGCATTGTAAGGGTTAATGAACATCACATGAAAAAGTTTTAAATACGAATAAATACTATGTGTGCACTGGATGTACACATTGCTGTGTTTACTTCATCAGTAAAGCTACCAGGAGTGTTCTGTTCTGTTGACCGTTAAAAGGCAGGAAAACAAAAATTATGTCTAAAAAAAACCAGGTTTTAGTATTACTTGATGATACCAATGTGCTGTCAAATTACTAATCAAAATAGAAAATAAAAGTTGAACAAAATAAATTATTGTATTTAATACTTGTATACGTTTCTAATAATTTTAAAATATTCATGCATTACATTTTAAATAAGGATGTAGCATTTAGCTGTAGGATTATTTCATTTATATTTCTCAATACATGTATATGTTTGCATCTGCTCATTTGAAGTGTCTCACCAAGATGGATATCTGTGTTCAAGGGGAAATTGAGAACTATCAACTCTTCACATGCTAGTGGTGAAAATAACACCCAACAAATTACTAGTATGTTTTTTATTTCTCTATAAATATGCCTCCGGACACAATTCTAATGAAATTCCAAGACATATTCATGATATTTATAGTTAGAAATAAAAGAAAATATACTGAACTGTCATCTGATATTTTTTAAACTATTTATAGCCCACAAATTTCCCAGCATGCGAAGAGTTACACTTCTATATACATGGTGGTGGTGATATTTTCACATTACAAAATATACTGTCTGGATCATGATAATATTCTGCTCGTTAATAAGCAGGAGAAAAATAAACCTGTTTAAAGACACTGTGTATTCTGGGCCCGGTTGCTCAAAGCTTCTGTTAGCTTAACAGACTGTTAAATCCTTAGCAATGCTAAGGATTTAACAGTCTGTTAAGCTAACAGAAGCTTTGAGCAACCGGGCCCTGCTCGTTAATAAGCAGGAGAAAATGAACCTGTTTAACGATACTGTGTTTGCTATATGTTCAAAATGTGATGAAGCCAATAAAAAAAAACAGGAAATCAGTCGGCTATAGAATAAAATATGGATGACGACAAATAGGTATATGAAGTTTCGAGTTGAGTACATAAAGTACTTATTTTGTAGATGTGTATCACATTCTTGAACCCACATGCTCTAATGAGACATTAGTGGAAAGTGATTGCATTTCTGGTATAGGCGTCATGATGTAGGCATCGCAGGCATCAAAATTACATCCAAATGTTGAATGTCTCCCATTACGTTAGTTGGATAATAACCAAACTTCACCAATAGCTTCCTCACATTGATAGCTATCCATCCAGTATCATTCGGGTGACATACTGACCTTTTGTTAACTTGACCATCATGGGTAAGACATTGCCTTGTTTGTATATGGGCAGCACAGCTTGTTCACTCGTAAGTCCTGTAGCCTATTTCACCAAAATTGTATACTTATTGTATACTTATTGTATATTGTATACTTATTGTATACTTATTGTATACTTATCTTGCTAAGTACACTTTGAGAGAGAAATTTTCAATTTAATGATAAATTTATTAATTTTTATTATACTGAATTTATTACATTATCACAGCCATTTGTGATAATGTAATAAATTAAGTATAATAATTCTGCATACTTGTAATCATCAAATATAGGCAGTCATTAGTTCTATACAAAATAATGCAGTTCAGGAAAAATAAATGATTACTCCCTCAAAGTATACTTAGCTTGATATTTGGTGAAATCGGCTACAGTTCTACATGAATTTACCGGTGTATTGATTTATCATGGCAATAGGAAGAACTCTATTGATTTTCAAACAAATCTGACGAGTGAGTTGTCGCCCTGTGGTGGCCATTTGTAATTTCTGCATTTTGTATACTTGTCCATCGATATCTCAAGTTCTACTAGATGTATCGTCGTAACCAAATGTGTATGTTTATCATGACAAGTGGAATAACCCTGTTGTCAAAATATTCTAATGAGTTATCTCCACTTATCTGGTTCTAATTTTCGCATTCTGTATCATTGTCCATATTATACAGTCAAACATCTGTAAACCGGACCGAGGGACAAACAAGTTGTGCTTTGATTTAATTTTGATATGCTTCGTTGCCATTTATCTCCGAGGATAATGTCTGCTCAGGATCGCAAAGCACCCACGCGTGTCTGGAAGTAGTTATATACAAGTTTCACAGTGGAAACTCTAAACCGGACACCCTGGGATGTCCCCAGGGTGTCCGGTTTAGAAGATTCCACTGTAGCTATTTTTGAAAGATCGTAAAGGCATTATATATCTCCGATGATGTAGCAGGTATTCAATGTACTGTGTTTTGTTTCATGCGCTGAAAATAACTGTTAATATTCATTTTAGCTGTTTTTGCTAACAAATAGCCAGTCGCTTAACCCTTAATACGCTGAATTAAATGTTTTCGTCTGCTGGAAATGTTTTATTTTCAATATTTCTCGACAAAAACCTGGTTTTGACAGCACATGAGAATCGTCTCCAGTGGAGACGATTCTCATGTGCTGTCAAAACCAGTTTTTTGTTAAGAATTAAAGCAAAAATGAAAAACAGCAGATGGCAATTTCCGTCAACAGTGTAGGAAGGGTTAAGGACTTGTTCTATACTTGATCATCGTTTGATTCAAAGTTAATTGCTTCGTAAATGTGATATATGTGTAACATATATGTGAACACTGCCTCGTTACTGTATCCTATACACACACCCGTTATCCGGAGATACGCAACTAGGGGAGGAGAACATGGAAAGGGGAACGCACAAACTAGTGGGAATTTGGAGGGTTTGTAAAATTAGCTAAAACAATATATTTTATGCATGATCAGAACAATGTGAGCTTGCAACGTTGAGGAAGAATGATTGAAGCACATGTAGCAAAAATATTGAGCTCGAACGCCGTCGTAAAAGTTGAAAATTTATAAATTCAATATAGGATTTTATTTTTTTTGTCATTTTTGTTTAAAAAATCGTCTTTCCTGCACCAATCGTATGCTTTTCAGCACTATCAGGCATACAGTTATGTTTGCTGATCATTTACACTGATACCTTGAAAGCGACAGCGACCAGTATCTTCTGAGAAAAAAATGGCGGCCGTTTTATGCACCGTGGTATAGCGCAAAATGGTGCACAAAAACTATGGGACTGGAGGACACAAATTGGGGGACGAGTGCACACAAACTGTGGAACGCGCTGCACAGAAAATGCCAATATACGTGGGTTTTAAGTTGCAAATTCACGTATGTATTTACAAAAATATTATATTTGCAGACGAGGATCCACGAATATTTACGCAGGGGCCGGTCGAAATGTGTCTGTAAGGAATTTATGCAAGTTTTTAATCAATATTCACCACAATTATGCATTGTTTTAGTAAGTTCGCTGTTCAATGCAGGCTTCTTTAGCAGCGCTCGTTTATTAATGGGCGAGCAGAGCCTCATTTCGTATGCAATCAGTAAACCCGTTTAATACATATCACACATTAAACCATAGGTCACCACCTAAACTCGGAGGAAACCCGGAGTACCCGGAGAAAGACCACAGCAAGCTTGCACGGCATACGACAAGTCGACATGATTTCATCCGCAGAATTTCGGGGGGTCGCCATAAAGTTTTGTCCGCGATAACCAATCCATCGATTCACAAGTGCATTCGTTCGTCCTACGACCATTCCGTCTGTCATAGAATGTTTGTGACGCAATCTGTGCAGCGCGTTCCAGTTTGTGTGCACTCGTCCCCCAATTTGTGTCCTCCAGTCCCATAGTTTTTGTGCACCATTTTGCGCTATACCACGGTGCATAAAACGGCCGCCATTTTTTTCTCAGAAGATCCTGGTCGCTGTCGCTTTCAAGGTATCAGTGTAAATGATCAGCAAACATAACTGTATGCCTGATAGTGCTGAAAAGCATACGATTGGTGCAGGAAAATTCGATTTTTTAAACAAAAATGACAAAAAAAAATAAAATCCTATATTGAATTTATAAATTTTCAACTTTTACGACGGCGTTCGAGCTCAATATTTTTGCTACATGTGCTTCAATCATTCTTCCTCATGCATAAAATATATTGTTTTAGCTAATTTTACAAACCCTCCAAATTCCCACTAGTTTGTGCGTTCCCCTTTCCATGTTCTCCTCCCCTAGTTGCGTATCTCCGGATAACGGGTGTGATACAGCACATGGAGTGGCCAAGTCGGCCATCTTTGTGTGTTCCAGCCATCAGCCAGTTTCACCTGTTCTGCCGTTTGACAAAGAACTTAAAATGTGAGTTAGAACTTATGATATGTAGCTAATCACATGTAGAAAAGGCAGGAGAACGGACTCGTATCCATTATATTACACCAAACTGTAAAATATGTCTGTTTTCTTGACAGGTTTGTGACTGTGTTTTTAACGACATGAACCACCATTATAATTACCTTCATACACAGAAAAACGCACAGTGTATCATCACTCTTACCTGGCCAACCACACAACACATACCATATATACCCACTACTGTACTCCGTTATTTGCTACCAAATCCAGTGACATGTAAGCAGTTACCTGAGTGTATTGTCACTGGTGTCTGCTCACCTACTATGTGAGTAAATATGGCTTTACCTATGGGTAACGTTTACACTAACATACGCTGTGCATCTGATTGAAAAGTTTACACATCAAAATTTATTTTGAGATTGATGGGATAAATGCTCAGATATCTCGTCTTCTGTATAGTTTGCTGGCATAATATGTATAGCTTGCCGTTGTCATTTATGTCTATTATGTATTGCACAAACTTTTATTTGGTTTACTGTCATATTATTTGCTGTATGTGTCAAACGCACGAAGTGTTGAAACTGTACGATGGCTTGTACGTACAAAAATGGCGGAGATAGCAACTCAATGAATCATATAGTATACAGTATCGAGACAATATTTACATATGTTATATTCATATATCATATCACTCTTATGAAGCAATTATCATTCAGGGCTCCAGATAAGGAATTTCTAGTTGAGTATTGTCACTCCATAATTTCTGAAGCAATTGGGTATTTCAACATTTTAATTGGCAAAAATAAAATCACAGTACTGTTTACACACCAACAGACAGCAATTATTGAATGGTTTGCTTTGAAATTAAAACATATCTTGGCATTTCATTATGAAATACCAAGATGTGTTTTCATGGAAAATAAGAAAAATATGCTATATTTGTGGTGTGTTTATTGTTTTCTGCAGCATGATAAAGGTACCACTCATTTTGTATTGCTTTTTGATGCTCGCTACTGCTGATTTCAATTGGGTTTTTGGCAATTTTAATTGGGTATTTAAGCAAATACGCAGCTTATCTGGAGCTCTGATCATTGCAGCTGAGTGTATCTATCTATGACCTACTACCTTGTCTTGTGCCAGAGCTCTCGCGCTACTAGTTTTTGTTGCGCCTGCTTTATAGCAGAGGCGCGACTATAGTCGGCGCTTTTTCGGTCAAATGCCTCGGCAGGCGCGATACCGCTTCCGTGGCGGAATTCTTGTTAGCACACCTCACCAAACGTCTTCTCCTCGGTAACCATTGGGCCTATAGTCACCAAACTTCATGGTCATGGTCCTTAGGTAGGGGGATTACAAAATTGTTAAAATGACGTCGTTACGTAATCCAAGATGGCCGCCGTCTAAAAATAGCACAAATTCTTCTCAAGAACCGCCAACCGGATTTTGACAAAAGTTGGTAGGAATGATCAATGTACAATGCTCTTTCAAATTTGTTAAAATGGTGACCCCGGGGTCGAAAATGGGCGTGGCCCGTGGGGTCAAATTTTATTTTTGACCGAATATGGTCATGTCATATATCAAATTGAAGGTATCCATGAGGCGTTCACTCTGGTGCATTTTTTTGTCGAAATCGGATGGTTATGTCATCCAAGATGGCCGCCGAAAGGTCAAATGGTCTTTCTTTTATTAGAGATTTCAAAATTCTTCTTCTCATGAAGTCTGATTTCGACGAAACTTGGTAGGAATGATCGATGTACAATGCTCTTTGAAAGTTGTTAAAATGGTGACCCCGGGGTCAAAAATGGGCATGGCCCGTGGGGTCACATTTTATTTTTGACCGAATATGCTCATGTCGTATATCAAATTGAAGGTATCGATGAGGCGATTGCTCTGGTGCAATATTTGTCGGAATCGGATGATTATGTCATCCATGATGGCCGCCAAAAGGTCCATTTATTCGAGATTTTGAACGTCTTTTTCTCAGAAACCACATGGCCGATGCTGGCCAAACTTCATAGTAAGTTAAGATCCTTGGGTGAAGCATTTTCAGATTTGGTAAAATGAGAGTCGTCGCTTAATCCAAGATGACCGCCATCTAAAAATAGCACTTTTTTTTTAAAACACATATGAACTCGATGTCACATTCTCCTCTGGTGTTCATGGAGTCAGGTGAGCGTATTAGGGCCATCATGGCCCTCTTGTTTTATTTCTTAGCTATTTTCAAATAAGTGCAAATTCGTTTGCTGGTATTACATTGCTTAATCACTTAAGGTAGCGAGACGCACATGTGTCAACTCAACTGGCATTCAATGTGTAATCAGACACGCATGCGTCACCTTAATCCTCCAAAGTAATCTTAACACGTGACAGGCACACAAGGTTTTCCGAGAAATACAAGGTTTTCCGAGAAAACGAGATGTTTCGTATCGTTCTAACCCTAAATCCTTGTTCAAACATAATTCTTTCCTAAGTGTGATGGGCTATAATATTATGTATAACAATATGTGAACAGTTCCTCATTACTGCATATTATATGGTTCATGGAGTGGTTTGTGTATTCATTATAAGTCATCAACCAGTTTCTTATCTTGTAGAAAAGCCAGGAGAACACACTCACTTGCTCTAGTTCGTTCGTTAGTTCGTTCGTTCGTTCAGTCAGCAACTCAACTGTTCAAGAATTCAGCAATTCAGCTACCCATTCAGTCATTTATTCATTCAGCTATTCATTTATGTGATGTCTTCACGGTATTGTAAAGGATGGACCATACCATTAAGTTCCATGTACCGTATTCATTCTAATAAACGCCCATACTCTAATAAATGCCCACCCCCCATTTTTGGGCAAAAAAATGAACATTTTCTGCCAGATTTTACAAAAATTGGGACCTCTAATAAACGCCCATGGCATCCTCTGGAAAGAAAAATGGACATACCTGTCAAACTGTAATTTTCCGTATTTCCCTTTTTAGTAACGCGCGGACATGTGCCTTTCGTTCTTTGCGTCCAAATATTCTGTAGGAACATGGAATTTCAAGGCCACCTCCCCGTGCAAATGTCCCGATAGAGGAGGGTCGCGGTTCCCCAGAAGTAACTGCGATCATCTGGGTGATATCTCCGTTATTAAATAATGTTGTCAATGGCTGACACAGTCCTTCAGGAATATGTCCCACAACAGTTTCGCCTTGTTTAACAATTATTGCAGAGTCACTATAGTTGATATTTCTGGTGAAGAAATAACAAAATTCCCCCTAAATTACGCACCTTAACTGGAGCGCTGCCTAGCATTTTCCTTATTCGTCGTTGACAGCCATCGGTACCCGGTCACGGTTTAACGCACAATATTGTACAGCAAAACTGGGAACCAGATGTGATGATGGGCTTGCTTGATTATCAAAAAAAATATAAAAAAATATAAAAAAATATAAAAAAATACGATTTGGTATGGGGACGATTTTGGTCTGGGGACGATTTGACCAGATAGTATATGTTACGCGAAGAGTGATGTCCCTTTGTTATTGTTGAGATATTTTGAGAAATTTACGGATTTGGGGTATGTCCGAATACTTACTGATCCTAAAGTAATTATTCTAATGAGAAATGGACCAGTCCAAACATACAGATTATCCGAATACAAACGTCCGATACGTTAGTAATTGCTAAGACTACACCGTGAGTACATAGAACGTCTGTAAGGTTTACAAATCCAATCGTTTTCTTCACTTTTTGACATTATTTACTCGGACCAAAAACCATTGCCTCTATTAATCGCCCACCCCCGACCTGTGACTTACCGATGATTCTAATAAGCGCCCGGGCGTTTATTAGAATGAATACGGTACTTGAAGAATTACAATGTAACAACATCAAATTAGATACCCGGCAGACCTCTCAGGGAGTCGGGTTTGAAGAGGTTCCACTGTAGTTAGAAAGGTACCTATTATCCATCTTAGCAATATATACGGACAGTCATAATGTCCTTCAATACGTCTATAACAGATTCAGACAGCGTAATGGTCTCCGCAAAATCTATTGATCAAACATACAGACAGACAAAGAGTATTATTTTCTCTGTCTGCTATGCATAGTTCAGCTCAACATTGGTCAAGTTGGAATAATTGTACATGTATATGGAGAACCACATCAAAACCAGCATAACTAGCCGTTACACTGCTATCTTATTTTGTTGTCGTCTGCTGTTTATTTTCTATTTTACATTTTTATCATCAAAAACATGCTTTGACAGCACTTTAGAATAATTTACAACATGCTTTGACAGCTCTTCAGAATCATTTCCTTTGGAAATGATTCTGAAGTGCTGTCAAACCATGTTTTCATTGAGAAATAAGGCAAGATGTAAAAGCAACAACAGATGACAATTGTTGTGAGTAGCGGTCTAAGGGCTAGGGTGAAACCAACAGCCATGTACATGTACATGGGAGGACATAAACCATGTTGCAAATTAGTTGAGAGGTTGTATATATATATATAGGGGCCATATAGGCAATTATCCAAGTAGGATCTAAAATGTGGCTGCAACTGAAGAAATTGGGCTTATGGGTTTTGCGACCAGTGTAGATCCAGATCAGTTCATAGTTCATACCGTGTTTCTAAGGCCCTTTTCGTAGTGTTTTCCCTTATATTTTTTTTGCAATGTTGTGCAGAATCATATGTTATTCATAATATAAGTACATGTACATACAATTAAATACAATCAAGATTCCCAGTAATTAGCCTGTACCCATTTACAGCTGGGTGGACTGAAGTAGTGTGGGTAAAGTCTTGCTCAAGGACACAACGCATGCCTTGGGGGTGAGGCTTGAATCCACGACCATAAGATCAGCAGTCCAATGCCACAGACTGCTTGACCACCCACTCCACAAAACATCCGAACAGTCTGATCAGGATCTGCACTATTCACCATTCCAATATAGATCTTTATCAAGCTACAGGAGTGTACTATTTGATCAGGAGCTACACTGGTAAAAAAGGGTGGGTTTTTTTGTACAGAGTTGACCATTGATCAAAGTACCACTGTGATATTTTCAGTTGCCTTGAGCCGATTTCAACCAAATTCACTATTTGACTAGTCAATGCTTTCCTCCAGTTTTATATCTTTGGTCTTTCCAAAAAATAATGATTATCATGATGTCATAGCCACAATAGCCCCAAATTGAATCTTGAATTGCTTTCTAAATAATATATAACATACTGATTTCACATGGGCTATAATCGGTGTTCAAAATTGCCTCCACAAATTACAATCTCCCATCACAAGTCATGGTTTATTGGGCTCTGGCATTTGTTATCTTGTTATTCCACTCTGTCCATCCGTCCGTCCGTCCGTCCGGGAGAACATTGGGGGTTTAGGGGCTAGGGGGAGGAGCCTAAGACAATAGAATACAATAGACTTATTCCGTATAGCCCCTAAGCCTTTTGTAGTTTAGGGGCTATTCCTTTGATCTTTTAAAGAACAAATAGCCCATAAACCCAAAATGTTAGTCCGTCCTCCGTCCGTCCGTCCGTCCGTCCGTCCGTCCGCCCGTCTGCCCGCCCGCCCGCCGTCTCGTTTCATCTCGTCTTGTGTCACTAGGTCAGGTTATTCTAATTTAAGGGCTGAATATATTTTTTCTCGGATGTAAATATTCCGTTCTGACTTTGGAATTTTCTCCCCAATGCAGCAGGTTAAATTCAGGATCGAACCCATTGGCCCGGCATTACATGACCCTAGCTGTTGATAGGCTGTTAATCACCAACAAACAAACAAAACAAACAGACTCCAAGAGTGCGCTAGAAGATCAGGAGCTACACTGGTCACAAATCCTATAAGCCCCATTACTCCAGACACAGTCAAATATCATGAAGCCCTTAGTCTATGATCTTGGGTGACCTGCCATGACAAAGAGCTTGTTGAAAACACTGCGTCTCAGATTTGTATACACATCTAGAGGGTCGGATATTCAGATAGAAATGTCCATATAGTGGATGGGGTTTTCAGCCCTGTCTGTGGAATGGTTCTAAGAATGTTTAATATTTGTGAAAATTCTTTGGTAAGTATTCATATTTGCTGAAAGTCCTGTCCATGTCAGGTGGATCATGTTTGTAATCAATTCCCGAGCAAAATGCAAACTCGGCAAACTCAACAAAATGAAGTTTTAATTCATCCACAGCGAGTGTTTGATTGGCTGGGCTTTAGGAGCAATGTATCAGATTGTTTTATTGTAGTTCAAATGCAACAAAATATAGAATAAGTACATATGATATAGTATTGATGCTATGAAATTATAAAGTCATTTAATATTCAACATTAGTTCATTGTATTTATAAACTTTTAATTAACATTTTTATCTACTTTGGAGATGCATACATGAGGAAATGACAAACTAATTTCTGACCAGGGAAGTTTTATCAACTAGGGTGATCAGGGCTCCATTTTTTTTTTTTTTTAGCTTATATTTAACGGCGGCACTGGCTCTAGGACCTTGCATGCCGTTTCCCAAGAATGGGAGAAAGAACGGAGGTAGAGATTTTTGAGAGAAGCCGGTAATTCGTATTTACAGAGCAACTACGAATTATCGGTACCCATTTACAGCTGGGTGAACTGGAGCAGTGTGGATAAAGTGTCTTGCTCAAGGACACAACGCACGCCGCTAGTCAGGCTCGAACCCACGACCCTTGGATCAGTAGTCCGACACACTAACCATTACGCCACGGCGCTCCACTAGGGCTCCAGATAAGGAATTAGTAATTGAGTATTTTCACTCCATTATATCTGAAGCAATTGGGTATTTCAATATTTTAATTGGGTAAAATAAAATCACAGTAGGGTTTACACATCAACAGACAGAAATTATTGAATAGTTTGCTTCGAAATGAAAACAATTCTAATGAAATACCAAGCTGTGTTTTCATGGAAAATATGAAAAATATGCTATATTTATGGTCTGGTTATTGTTTTCTGTAGAATTATAAAGGTACCACAAATTTGTTATTGCTTTTTGATACTCGCTACTTCTGATTTCAATTGGGTTTTTGGCAATTTTAATTGGATATTTACGCAAATACGCAGCTTATATGTGGAGCGCTGGTGATTTAAACTTTTGTGTTAATACATGGTTTAGAATCGCATGATAATCTTCACCTATGTTTTATAGAGAGGATCTTACATGAGTGCTGATTTAATGTGATATAGCAAACGTGTGGTGCCACCAATCTTTACATGATAAGAGGTATAGATCAGATCAGTCTGCAGATTATGTATTTTTATGTGGCATCTCATTAATCTGGTAGACCCAGGGAAGGTTGTTTAGGAGAATGCCAGAACATATTCTCTAGGAGTACCGTAATAATCCTAAGTATTCGAACAGTAGTGAATCATAATAACACTATATATTCGGACACAATTTGCTTTGGGAAACCCCTATTTTATAGGGGTTTCCCAAAGCAAATTGTATCCGAATACATTGTTATTGTGATAAACCAGTACAATTATACTAACAATAACTATTGAGACACTCCTCATTGTGGGAAACCATATATCTATATGCGTTTCATAAAATAAATTGTGTCTGAATATGTAGGGTTATTATGGTATGGTAGGTGTTCCAATGGCGAGGCTACCTCCTCAGGTGAGTTGTGGAGATACAGGTGCTGGGGTATGGCTGCTACCGAGTGGCTGCCACATACTTATCACTCAGTCTCCCACCGAGCGGTTCATCAGTCATCACTGCTCGTATATACATACACTACATGGAATATAAAGTGGCCAACTGGCTCAATAGGTGACTGGTTTGTGTTGTACGCTCTTGTGTTTTTTGTTACACTTGGTTATGTTGTTATACTGTACTTTATCAGGTAACCTGCCCTATATTGACCGAATACGTACCGACTGATAACATATTGTTGTATCCGGCATTGACCCGATACAAACATCCGGGTTACAACAAAGTGATAACTGATGTTCCATTGGTCAGATGAAGTCACGTGACGTTCTTGAATAACGCAACATAAACAAGTCCGCGTTCTGTCCATAGATAATTATGTAATCTGTGGTCATTTCCAAGCATAAAATGTTACCTGATAAATAGAATACCAGGCTAATGTCTTTTGATATCAAGTTTATCAGGCTTAGCTCGGAAACGGTTGGAATTCCTCAGGAGCTTCGGAATTCCTATACGTTTCCTAGCCTTGCCTGATAAACTTGATATTAAAAGACACTAGCCTGGTATTCTCTATGTACCATATACTTCACTGTATGTTATATGAGACAGGCCATGTGCATGTGATTTTGTAGCTAAGAAATTCTGCATTTGCTCTGAACATTTTGTCAACTTTCGACATCAATTACAGAAAATATCATATTTTGTAAATATTGTTCATGAGATATCACCCATCTTCTTAGGTACAAAATCACATGGCTTGTCTCGTATGAGACACGCCATGTTATTTTGTACCTACAGACATCTGCGATATTTCATGTAATATAGTTACAGAAAATGGGATATATTTCGTAAATTTTTGTCAACTTTTTACTTCATTTATGCAAAATTTGTTAAATTTTGTAAATGTATAAAATTTTCATGAAATAATGCAGTTGTCAGAAGGTACAAAGTCACATGGCTTGTCTCCAATGTAACTGTGTTGTTTGTTATTCCCCGCTGGAATGTGCAGTATACTTACATTCACACGTGTTATATGTCACTATATTGTGCTTTATGTTATACTCTTTGACTCGCTGTATGTATGTATTTGTTGTTATACTTCCCTGTACTGTACTGTACTGTACTGTACTGTACTGTACTGTACATTGTCACTATTTGTTTTGCATTCTATGTTAGTTGGTCAGTGAAGGGTAATGTAACAATTCTTACAACAATTCTTAATCCCTGGTTTGGTCCTCGGGTACATCTTTGGCTCTGTTGTATGTGAGAGTTGGAACAAGTTATACACATTATAAAAGTAATAAGATTAGTACTAATGTTATTACTTTTAGTGGCTTGGACTGAGTGAGTCTGGTGTGCTGATGACCTGGTACCAGATATTAAAATTTTAGGACTGAATATATATTTTTTTGTACAATTTCAATTCTGGGGTTCCACAACCCCACCCCACTGTTTTCCCTGTATTGTTTGGTATTCTGCAATAAGAATGTGTTATATCTTTCCTTCACTGTATTATTTGTTTTTGCTGTCTATTTTTGTCCCACCTGCTTTAGCAGAAGGCGCCGCTATTTCTGTCGCCTGCTTCGTCGTCCGAAATGTCAAAAAATTTGTTCAAGATTCGTCGTCATGGTACAACTTTAATATTACTTGACGGATTACTTCAATATTTGGACACTTGATACATGTGAGCATTTGGAACACACTAGTGCCGCCATTAACATGACCTTGACGGAAACACTTGGCCATTTTTTTTTGCGTCAAAAGGTTTGTACCAGTTTCTTGTATTGATATAACTTATTACTGGACAGATTGCAGGTTTCCAGATAAGCTGCATATTTGCGTAAACACCCAATTAAAATTGCAAAAAAAACAATTGAAATCAGAAGTAGCTAGTATCAAAAAGCAATAACAAATTTGTGGTACCTTTATCATGCTACAGAAAACAATAAACAGACCACAAATATAGCATTTTTTTTTTTCCCATGAAAACACATCTTGGTATTTCATTAGAATTGTCTCCAAGGAGACAATTCTAATGAAATGTCAAGACATGTTTTCATTTCGAAGCAAACTATTCAATAATTGCTGTCTGTTGATGTGTATAAACAGTAGTGTGATTTGATTTTACCCAATTAAACTATTGAAATACCCAATCGCTTCAGATATGATGGAGTGAAAATACTCCATTACTAATTCCTTATCTGGAGCCCTGAGATTGCTTCAATATTTGGACACTTGATACACATGATCATTCGGAACACCCTCATGCCACCATTAACATGATCATGCATGACCTTTTTTATCTTCGCATATTTGCGGAAACATTTAGCCATTTTTTTGCATCAAAAAGTTTATGCAAGTTTCTTCATCATGATATAACTTTAATATTGCTTGACAGATTGCTACAATATTTGGACACGTGATACATGTGAGCATTTGGAACTCCCTCATGCCACCATTATCATGACCTTGACCATTTGCACCTTCACATTTTTGCAGGTTTGTACAAGTTTTGTCATCATCGTATTATTGCTTCTATATTTGGACACTTGATACATGTGAGCATTTGGAGCACACTCATGCCGACATTTTTGACGTTCACATGGTTCTGGAAACAATTGGGACATTTTGTGATGTCAAAAAAGTTTCTTCAATTTCCTCTTTCGTGTTTTAAGCATGCACTGGTGGTTTTGGTGATGCTTTCTTTAGCACATGCCGATGATCATGTTATGGTCAAATGCCTCGCCAGGCGCAACACCACTTCCGTGGCGGAATTCTTGAGTGCATTATACATTGCTGTAGTGTGCATTTCATACGTTGTCTGTATTATGTGTTATTCTTCACTCTTATTATATTTTGTGATAGTATGTTGATTTTATTACGAAAAAACAATTTCCTTATGTTAAACCCCATAGACATCTTCACAGTTTTTGCTTTTGTTTTCTTAGATCATTTCCAAGCTACCTCAGAGTAAGTTTCCAAAATGAAGTAAACAATTTTACTCCTCCCCCCCGCCCCGTGCAGGCACCGGGGCGGGATCAACTGATCCTGAGAATAGTGCTGCAGTAGCCATTGCTTGTCGTAAAAGGCGACTAAACTGGCTTAACGATTGGGTTCATACTTTCCGGAACCCACTATACCGGATTTGGCCCTCATGTACATTTTTGGCTTTCTGGTATGTGAGAGTTGAGTCAGGCTATGCCCCATATATAAAAGTAAGATTAGCGCTAATCCTATTACTTTTAGGGGATAGGGGATGAAATGATGCTGGTGTGGCGAGGGCCTGGCACCAGATCAGGTTGTTCTAATTTCAGGACTGAATATATATTTTGATTGTAAGTATTGAGTTCTGAAGTTGGGATTTACCCCCCTCGGACAGGTGGATACGGGACACGACCCCGTTGACCCGTCTGCGTGTAGACTCCCTGAGGCTTGTACCTCTATGTCAGAAAAGCGGACGTTAAACCCTATTCACTCACTCACTCACTCCTCCCACCCCCCCCATGTTAAAGTCACATAGACAAATCAATTTTTAACCAAATTTCACGAAATCAATTTTGATAAAATATAATATCAAAACAAATATTGTTTTTGCATTGTTTATATGGCCGTAAAATTTGGGCAACTTTCGTGAAACAGACAGTAGGTGGTAACTCATGCATAACGAAACTATGTGTATTTGTTGTTTTATGACAAAATTGATGTTGCTGTATTATTTATTTATACTAATTGTGGCATATGTCAGTCAGCCGAATTTGCTACAAATGCCACAACTAGTTATACTGCAGTTACATATTCAGAGGTGTACATGCATAATTGTTTTTATGCCCCCTATGTGATAGCAAGGGGTCATGTTTCGTTGCTCTTGAGGTTCCATACGTCTGTCCGTATGTACCGTCAGTCCGTCCATCTGTGCACATTTAAGTCAAAAAGTTTGTAACAGTTTCTCCAACATGTAATATCTTCAATATTATGTCAAGGATTGCTTCAATACTTGGACACTTGAATTACCTGAACATTTGTCACACACTCGTGCCACTATAATACCACATTGACCTTTGTCACCTTCGAAATGTCGCTTAGACACTTAATTTAGCCATTTTGTTACGTCCAAAAGTTTGTAACAGTTTCTCCAACATGTGATATCTTCAATATTAAGCAAAGGATTGCTTCAATACTTGGACACTCGAATCACCTGAACATTTTTCACACACCACCATTAAATTGACATTGACTTTTTTTTTACCGTCACTAGGTGAAACACTTAGCCAATTTCTACAGTCAAGTATGCCAAGGGGGCGGCATTTCCATGTCTTACAAACATAATGTCAGACTAGTTTTATAAATTTTTGAGGTCATTTATAGGAAATAATTTTGATATAAAATCTCCTGTTTTTTTGGTGAAATTAGAATTAATCCTTGCGCTGTATATATATTAGTTGGCAAACTGGATATATAGAGCTATTGAGCAAGTAATGTAAGACTTAAGTAAAGAAAAATGCTACAAGAAATAGCTTTCTGTGTTGAATGCGATTTATGCGATATTTGAAAGCAAATCTCTTATGATGTGGATCTGTATTTCTGTCATAAATAAATGTGTGGGTGTTATTAGGTTCTATAGTTCAGTATGTTGGTTGCCATGTGGTCTACTATACTCTTTTTCTGTTGACTCTGATTCAAATGTCAATTGTTGGTGAAGACCCTACATGCCACAATACTTAGACCGCTATCTTATTTTTTTTGTCGTCTGCTGTTTATTTTCCATTTTTATCATCAAAAACATGCTTTGACAGCACTTTAGAATCATTTTCATTGGAAATGATTCTGAAGTGCTGTCAAACCATGTTTTTATTGAGAAATAAGGCAAGATATAAAAGCAACAGCAGACGACAATTGTTGTGAGTAGTCGGCTAAGGGTTAAGAGGTTTTATCCTTCACTAGCAATGTACATCTTCAGCATGATTACACAAAAATCATTACAAGAATCTGTGATAAGTGCTTCATTTAAGATAAGACCTTTTAAAGCAGCTGTATTGGTTGCTGGTTGAATCACAGCCGGTCGGCATGTTGATAGGATTTTGTATTAAAGTTTGTGTGCCTCAATTTCACCATCACCAGTTTCATAAAGTAATATATTTTCTATTTCTCTTAAAACCTATTATTCCTAGTGCCTACATAGAGCTAAAGCCCAACTGCACCTAAAAAAACCCAACACATAATCAGCATTTTACATGCAAGATCCGTACCAGCCCGAAAACAATACACAAGTCACCCGACTGCCAGGTCGGACACGAGTTCATATCATGATTTCATAATTCCAGCACAAAAATATTTACACAATTCATTCCCTAACATTTGATTAACATCTGTCCAAAATTTATATCCTAGTAAACTCCCACGCCGAACTACTTTCCGTAACCGTGAGGCGCAGTTAAAATAATTCTTAAGAAAACGGAAAATAAACACATTTTCTTGATGAATTTATTTCAAATGCCGGAATTATAAGGAATGAATGGCCTTTTTGTTGAATTTATCGGGGATATAAACTTGGAAAAGTCGCGGCCTTCGTCCAGTATTCCCGCGGCCTTCCGGCCTTCGTCCAGTATTCCTGCGACTTTTCCAAGTTTATACCCCGATAAATTCCACAAAAAGGCCATTCATTCCTATAATAAGACTCATTTCTTAGTCACAGCCACAGATTTGTCACGCGAGACATTTTTGCGACATTACACAAAATCTTAGTAGGATTTACAGATGTCAAGGGAAATAAATCCGGTATTTCGGAATGGTAGTGGAATAAATTGTATATTAATTACATACTCTTCGAAAAATGAGAAATTTGCTCTCAGACCAACTTATAACGTTGTCACAATTGACAATTTTGATGTTAGCGTATGAATTGTTTCTTCACCGGAAAGGACATCAAAACAGGATGTCAATTACGTCTCGCGAACATCTAGGAGGAAATATTCCTTCAAGGAAAAAAATCCATTCAGAATAACGGTAAATCACTGGGTAGCATGCAATATAAGCTAATGACAATTGTACCTGTTTTGGAAACATAATGCAAAAAGAAAAAAAAGTATTTGAGTGGGATCAAATTAATCAGACGTTTTCCTGAGCCCTGTTTTGCTGGATAATTGTTAAATAATTATGCCATTGCCTTAAAACTATTTAGTTTAGTTCAATAAGGTGGCAGCAAAGATTAATTGTTGGATTCTAGGAAAAGTTAACAAGTTTTAATGATGTCACATGAAAACCCTGAATGTTTACAGGTCTATTACTCAATTCTGTGTATTCATGTGTATTAACCCTTTAGATGCTGAAGACACGTGGAACATTCTAAATATAATTCTTATTTCATAACGGAAGTATATGTCGTTACACCCTTTGAACCGTCTCGATGAGACATATCTAAGACCCAGCAATGCCGTTAAATATTGTCAGAATTGTGAATAAGAACTTCATGAATTTGATTGATGTATATCTATTTGGAATTGATTCACTACAAGAGCAGTGGTCTTTTTTTTATTTCTAGGCAAATAGTGTATGGACTGTGTGTCAGTGTGTCAGTGTGTCCGTCCGACCGGCACATTAAAAAGTTCGCTGAAGTTTCTCATTTCTCTCTTAACTTCTATATCCCTTGAAGGATTACTTAAATATTTAAACACAGCATACTTGTGCACAAATGGCACACATCCATGCTGTCCTTAACAGGGCTTCTAAAATTTCAGAATGCCAATCGGTCCAGAGTCCAGACGTAACACTGTCACTGTCGGCCATTGTCGGAGCAGCACCCCCCCCCCCCCCCCCCCCCCCCCCCCCCCCCCCCGCCCCCCCCCCCCACCCCCCCCCCCCCCACCCTATTAGAAACTTTAAACTGAAATTTCGAAGATCAAACATAGTACTAGAAATAATGGGATAAATGTTGTATTGGGATTAATAAATCGTGTTTATAACCAACAAAAGTGGACAAAATTGTGTATGCACCGGGTCACGTGGTGTGCCTAAATAGCGCAAAGACGGAAAAAATGCGAAACGACAGAGACGAATTGTGATGCCGATTGATTGCAGGTAAATTTTCGGTAGACTAAAATAAATTAAAATTTTACAAGTCTGTCTTGTTTCGTTTTATATTTATTCCTCTCTGCCGGGTTGCCAAGCCGGTAAGTTGTGTTTGTGAATAACGACAAAATAGTTTGTTGTGCCATTTCAATAATAATCGAATGACGGACAGGGCCGTAGCCAGACCTAAAAATGAAATGAGATGAGGCGAAAAAAATATTGTGAACAAGTGAGCGCGACGACGCGCACCGCTAACGCAAGAACATTTTGACATCTAGATCGTCATAGACACGATTTCCCGGCACTTAGATCACCGGATACGGCATTGAATATATAAAAAAAAAAGAAAAAAAAAATTATTATCACTTTTCACACCGACTTCAAAATTAATTGTCGGCCTGTACAATTGAATTAACATTCGGTGTTTCTTTAACCCTCAGATTGAGTTCAAAGTACATCGGCGGTGTGATTTAGCACTTCAATTGATCCCTAATCCCTGATCCCTAATGAGTCACGCTTTTAACACGACAGACATACATTGTCGTTTATCAAAATGTTTGCGAATTGTAGATCATGTGAGCCGGCTCATCAGGATCTGCGGCATTCCTACGTACATGTACATTTTATATACACTAAAATGACCCCTCATACAGCGCAATGTAACAGTTCCTAACTTAATATGGAATAGCCCGGGCCGATAGTCCGTGTCAGTTACTTGGGGTTAAATATTACGAACACAGATAAACACAGTGCATGGTTTCTTTATTTTATTTTAACATCATCAGAAATGGCGAGTCTAGGAACTCTCGTATCTTTACGCTGAAGCCAGTCTATTTAAGTCACTAATCTGCTATACACATGTCCCATGCGTGTGTTAAGAAAAATCGATACTTGGAAAAATTGAATACACAGCGAGCTGCACACTGGTTTAACACGGATATGGCCCGCGGATATGTGTCGTAAATTACTTGGTGGTCAAAACCTGTAAATTTACAAGGTTTATAGCGAAATAGCAGCCGACTGGCAATTTTTCTCGGACCGATTTTTAATACTAGTTTTCAAATCTCAATCGGTCTGAGAGTTTCGGTCCAGAACCGGAAAACTGAAATGTTTTGAAGCCCTGGTCCTTAACATGACCTTGGCCTTTTGACTTTGAACTTTTTCGCACAGCAACTTTTTTACCAGAGTTTACATAAGATTTATGCACAAATGTCACACATCCATGCTGCCCTTAATATGACCTTCACCTTATCACTTTTGGTTTATTAATTTTGCCACCGTGCCGACAGGTCACATTTTCTTGTTCAGGAATATATTTTCTAGATTTCTCTTCAACTGATAATCCTTGTAGGAGCAGTTATATTATATGTTTCTTCTACATTTGTCGAGAAATGTATCATTAGATGAATAGGCTTTTATTGGAATGTGAATTCGTTAGAACGCAATAATCAAATTGAATTTGAATGCGTTAGAACGAATTGGAATGACTTAGAATTAATTCGCATGGGTGGGGCGTAGAATGAAAATATGGATCATGATAAACACTTACGTGAAATTTCGAGTGAATTGGCAAACGTATTTGCTAGATTCCCAGGTAGATAACCTGGCATCAAGTCCAGGTTCATTGTTTCACATTGTTTCAGTTTAGTCTACATTCAGGCTAAGTATATATCTAACTCACCATGACGAAATTGGACTTCACCAGTTTTTGATCAGTGTAGCTCTTGCTCAGCTATCTTACTCCTGCAGTTTGATATGGATCTGAAATTTTCATTGCAATCGTCGTGAATATATCCACAACTGAATTGCGAACAGTGTAGACCCAGATCAGACTGCGCGGACGCGCAGGCTGATCTGGGCCTGCACTGATTGCAATCTCACTCAGTCCCATTTCACATAGCCGGTCAAATGTTGAAGCCAAGGTTACGTCTAGTTTTGCTGGCGCAGTGAAAGAATTGCCATGTTTAACAAATGGAGCCATGAAATGTATTGTAAACACCTGGAAACTGGCTTGATTGATGTATTTAAAATTGCAAAGTATACTTATCTTGCCAAGTACACTTTGAGGGAGAATTTTTCAATTTAAGAATAAATTTATTAATTGAAAATTTCTCCCTCAAAGTATACTTTGCTAGGAAAGTATACTTTGCAATGTTGATGAAATAGGCCCCTGATCCATCCATATGCTTTATGTCATTGGAAAATATCCCCAGAACTATCCGTGATATCTTGTCTTTAGAATTGATATTTGATCATTCCTCAGCAAAACATGTGAATAAAGATTTCTATAATAACATCTGATATTGATGGAAAATTAATGATTTTGTGTGTCAATACATGACTAACATAGACAGAATAGACAAATGAAATATGACTGGGAATTTACATTTACATAACATGCCTGCATTTTCCAATTTTGGTATAGGATCCCCTCGAGTTATAAAACAGGGCTACGTCTCAGGCAGGATTTTAAGTCATAGTCGGGAGGTCGACTTATAAGTGAATCGACTTATAGCCGGAAATATACGGTCTACATATCAGAAGCAGGTCAGATTTTCAAAAAAAGATAGCATTCATGGATGAAATAATTAAGTAGTAGCACAAAATCCCAATGTGTCGGTAGTGAAAGAAATCAATTTTCGTCACAGATATTCAGATGTATTGAGAGTAATACTTCCTTTCGCTCTGGTGTAACCCGATTTCACTAAATCACAAATCCGACTATATTGCAATAATATAGAGACAATAATGGAGGGGCCAAGAGTTTTCACTCTTTGCATGCTACTGTTGATTTCCGATAAAGTGGCAAGGGCAAAGGTCACAGGAGATTCCATGTTGAACCATAATAGGTAAAGTACCGTATTCTTGCGATTATAAGACGCATTTTTTTTACTCAGATTTGTATCCCAGAAAGCCCCTGCGTCTTATAAATACATGTAGATACATGAGCATTTTTTTCCACCCGAAATATTGACATAAACGACCAAAAATAAAAAAAATTAAATTTGTTCCTATATTTGTTGTTGTTGTTAGTCTTTGGGGTAAAATCCGGTATTGGAATATTGATTTCGTATTCTAAACAGTTCGCGCCTTTACTCGCGCCTTGCTCGTTCCGGCCATGTGTCACATTTGGTACACATTTTCTATACCGAAGGCGAACAGTGTATACCAAGATCAGATCCGGTCGACATTTTCTCTGCCGAATCACAATCTTGCCTCTATCATTTTAATTATCTTTTGAAAACATTTACCGGTCCCATATCGGTCGGTGTCATTTTGCCGTGAAAAAATATTTCATAACGCCATTAACGGTAAATCCCAATATACATAATGCAATTCCACGAAAGTTATAAAACTCCATCATTAGTTTCGAAACTGTGTGTTTACAAGATGCTGATGAAAGTGGCAAGCCTAAGTCAGCTGGCCGACATCAAACACACCGCGTGTCAAGATTTACAACACAAAGCCATATCAAATATCAACACACGCGGTTGCTGACGTCCGTTTCGTATTCGTCACTAAACTGGTACCCTGTCTAATGCGTTCCAGTGAAACAATACTACCGAGAACCAGACTCTATTTATGACACGGCAAACGTGTTTATGTGAATTGGGTCTTTATCTCTGACAAATCCCGGCTTATTGCATTAGCGGCCAGACCAGGCGGTGGATTCGCTAGTCTGCACATGGTTTACAATGTTCGCCAATCTCTATTTCAAAAATTATAATTATGTCAGCGGACAATGCAAATTCGTCATAGCTATAGGCTGCTTTCAGCGTCATTTACGGAAGATACAACTGATTTTGAAATATTACATACTGTAGGCGAAAGTTGTGTGTTGCTTTTGTGGAAAAAAATCGATAACACCCAACTGTGTCAACAGGTGCTATTATCTTATGTCATCATTCAGCACGAGCTGTAAACTGTGTGACCTTTAATTAGGCTATGTTTTGAAATTGCACTGATTGGTCAACACGCTTTTTGATGCGTGTCGCAGATGTGGCGAACGTGCGGCTTTCATCCTTGCATCATGGGGGAAATCAGTAACCCATTTCATGCTGAGGATACGGACCGGGGAATCACGGACATAGAGTCGGCAAATTACGGACATAGCAAACTATGATAGGGAAAATACAGACAAAAACGTCCAAGGTACGAATAAAAAAACAGTGTGGGGGGATAAATAACAACTTGGCGAGTTTTTTTTCATTTTTTTTGTTTCATTTTGTTAGGAAAATTGGGTGCATCTTATAATCTCATGTAGACATTTTCCCCCAGATTTTGGACTGAAAATAGGGGTGCGTCTTATGCACTCTTGCGACCTATAATCGCAAGAATACGGTAGGTGTGTTAAAAATGCAAAACCGACATTAGCATGACGATGTAGCATGCATGTCACCAATGTTGGCCCGAAATATATTCAAGCAACGTTCAGGAATATTCTGAATCAAGTTGTCACTTTTGTTGTTACGTATTTGTTGAAAAAGAAAATAGTGAGCACAGGCAATCGAATCGTATTTATCCCATCAACACGGTGCGTATGTGCCATGAAACATGGTGCCGTGAAACATTTTTGATATCCAGTCAATACAATTTTTGCATTTTACAGCCATTTGTAGGTGTTGACGGGATAAATAGAATAGTAGGTTAGTGCCGTTAATGGGAAAAAATATATGGCATGACACGGAAACGGGATGTGCTCGGCAGAGCCTCGCCCATCCCGTTTCCTGAGCCTTGCCAGATATTTTTTCCCATTCACGGCACTAACCTACTATTCTCTATCTATTTTCCTTATTTCTGAACGAAAGTATATGTTGTGACCACTCATTTGAACCGTCTCGAGCGAGACGGTTTAAATGAGTGGTCGAGACGGTTTAAATGAGTGGTCACAACATATACTTCTGATGAGAAATAAAGAAATTCTTGAGCCTTGCCGGATATTTTTTCCCATTCACGGCACTAACCTACTATTCTCTATATGTATCACACCATCAAGTGCTCATTGGTAATGCATGCATGAGCAGGTCAATACTAATCAATATCAATGCACCTGTGACCAATACTTACATTTTGTATTTGATGCATGTAGCGAACAGCATGTAGTGGTAACAGTTTTTTGTTTGTTTAATTAATCAACGTTGATGGTTGTTCGACACCAACACTGTGCTATCTTTTTTTTATTGAATTATGTCCCTCACTTCATACTCCCAGATAGATATCTGCCGTCGTTAAATAGGTTTATTTTATTAACATTATTTAATGTAACTTATAGAAACATATTTTTTGTATTGGTTCAAAAACTGATAAAGACGTATATTGCATACTGTCATTTGAATGGTCTTCATGATATTTACAAGTAGAAATAAAAGAAAATATAACGATTTGTCATCAACTATTTATTAACTATTTATAGCCCCCAAATTTCCCAGCGTGCAAAGTCTCCACTAAAAAGCTGGCAGCTGAGCGTTGCAGGAATTGTGTGTGTGCGTGTGCGTGTGCGTGTGCGTGTGCGTGCATTTCAATTTTAAAGAATCCTGAAAGATTAATGACAGCTCATTCAAATTAAGCATATAGACACGTTGCACCTTGAATAGGTTCTGCTGTAGAGGAATCGATCAATTGTTTCAGTGATTTCTCTGGACATCGATATGGTACGTGCGATTCCCTCGGCCAATAATACTTCAGTGACATTTCTGAGGCCAATTATCCTCTAGTGATGAGGTTTTTTTCCAAGGCTATGTATTTAATTGGTCTCAATTTGTGCATACGTCACATGACATGAGAAAAGAGGACTAAAGGTCTTTGTGTGGTCTCTCTTACAACATGATGTGTATGTAAAGTGAGACAAAAGGGACATTACAGCATTTGTGACCAAAATAGCCCCAGATCTGCTTGTAGATCTGCTAATCAGGCCCAGGTGAGGTAGCATTACTTCTGTCACCTATTAGTCTGACTGTCACTGTGCTGATTCAGGATATCCTACATATCTACAGTCTGATCCGGAACTGCATTATTTGCCAGATTCATAATTTAACACTTATCAAGTTTTATTACAAACAGTGTAGACTCGGATCAGACTGCACAGTTACAGTTGTGCAGTCTGATCTGGGTCTACCATGTTCTCAGTCTTAATTTCTGCACTATACAGTAAGAAATAAACGCTAAAATAAACCATAGGACCGGATTTCTATAAATAGATTTGCAAAGGGAAATAACTAACTACGAACCCTCATTGTTCAAAATGTTGTAAGGTACCTTTCTCAGCCAACAGGAAAAGTGTTTGTTAGATGCATCATACAATGTGAATGTGGTATTTCTTGTCCGTCTAGATTATGATCTTCTAGCATATTCCCACAGTCTAATATGAATATATATGTTTGTTTGAAGCAGAACATTTGATATACAGTAAAGTTGATTAAGACCACTTGTGTTTCTGAGGAAAAGTGGTCTTATTAGCGAGTCGGTCTTATTACCTGGACTCTGTAAAAAGACCAAATCCTTAATGGTACATGCCCACTCAGTAGGCACAAAATGTTCCTTATATCAGAGACATCATCGGAGACATCATCAGAGACATTTTCTGGCAAAATAAACATTAATTCACCATCACCCCACGTATTGATTGGCATTATTATACACGTTATATCAGACGTAAATTTGCACACCTGATATCAGGGGCGATAACCGTGTTTCCTTAAAATGTTAACGGACATTACTATTTTATTCTCTGTATGTATTTTCTGATGTGTAATGATCATACTTTATAATCTGTTTAAAATATTATTATTTTCAGATGACGCATTTAAAGGTGCATGCCCACTCAGCAGGCACAAAATGTTCTTTATATCAGAGACATCATCTGAAGCATTTTCTGGCAAAATAAACATTCATTCACCATTACCCCACGTATTGATTGGCATGATTATACATTTTATATCAGACGTAACTTTCCACACTGATATCAGGGGCGATAACTGAGGACACATTTAATTAGCATAAATATTTACAAAATAGCATGCCTCATTTGCATATGAAAATAGCCTGATACCACCGCGAGGCACTATCAATCAAATAAATATTACTAAATGATTACATCTGTATAGCGGGCTCTCGTACTTTTTAGAACTGGCAGAATAGTGACGCAATTATACACTTGTTTAATTCCTATAAAGAACATGTTGTGCGTACTGAATGGGCATGTACCTTTAATAAGGCCACAGTCTTAATGATGTTAGAATTTAAAAATAATGAAAAGAAAAAAATGCATAATTTAATAGATGTTTACTGTCAGCAATAAATAACACCTTTAACCCTTAGAATGTGGCGAACCGAATATTGTAGCAATATTCGCCTGCTGTAGTTTCATATTTTGTCTTTTCTCTCAATAAAAACATGTTTTGGCAGCACTTTAAAACCATTTCCATTGTCAAAGCATGTTTTTGATGAGACAAATGGAAACTAAAAAATAAAGAGCAGACAACAATAAATAAAATTCAGCGTTGTAAGGGTTAAATAAATAAATTGCATGTACAATAGCAAAGTATAATAAATGTACTATGGTTTCTTTTGCTGTTCAGTATGGACTATGGTTGACAAACAAATGTGGAACAAAAGTGAACATGACTGACAGAATGCAGTCGTACATGAACGCCACAGTCTAGTAGGCAAACTAGGCACAATTAGTGGACAACCGAGACAAAAGAAACTTTAGAACATTGGAAACCAATATAGTCCAGTATTCCCGCGACTTTTCCAAGTTTATATCCTCGATAAATTCCACAAAAAGGCCATTCATTCCTTATAATTCCAGCATTTTAAATAAATTAATTAAGAAAATGTGTTTATTTTCCGTTTTCTTAAGAATTATTTTAACTGCGCCTGACGGTTACGGAAAGTAGTTCGGCATGGAGTTTACTGGGATATAAATTTTGGACGGAGACTTGCAACGGACCAATCAAATGTTAGGGAATTGTGTAAATATTTTTGTGCTGGAATTATTTTAGCTGTATACTGGTCAGGTGTTGTAAGGATACAGAATGATTAACCCTTACAGTGTGGGAAACGAAAATTGTCGTCTGCTGTTGCTGTTGTTTCATATTTAGGGTTAAGCCCATTTTATGCAATAAAATGAGATCCTTGACATACAGTAGAACTTCGATAACTAGAACAGGTCTGGCTCGAACACCATGGAAAACTCGAACTGGTTCGACAGTCCCGGCAAATTTCCTATATAATTCATGTAATAAAACACCTTAAACTCGAACTATGAATTACTCGAACAGTCGAACCTGTGGATTAGTCCCGTGGACGGTCACACAGTGGTAATTACCGCTAATAACTCGAACAGGTAAGTCTGTGATCAGCTGTTTGTCTAACGAGGTGCGAATTCCACCATTGCGGGCGGTCGCGTTGAGTAGTTTCCCTTGACGCGGGATGACATTAAATCACGAATCGCAAACAATAGCGGCGTGAATTACGGGCGTTATGATGTCCACGCTAATTAAGTGATTTGAACAAAATTCATTTTATGTAATGTTTAATTGGCTGTTGAGCGACTATTGACACATTTCTATGTCTATCGAGTGAATAATGCGTGCTTAGTTTGTGAATAAAACGAGACGAATTCGAGCAATCGTCATTCTATGACAATTATGTCTGAGAGTACACTAGTATCTGTGTTAATTTATAGTGTTTATTATTGTATACTGACATTGTTTCGTTTATATTTTCCGTTTGTATATTTATTCCAACCACTGTGCTATGTGCTATTTTTAGACACTGGGAATACCAGTATTATGTATAGACGCAAAGCGGAACATAGCGGTTTATTTGACGTATAATTACATGTAAATATTGAATAAAACAGCAACTTTACAATTGTATTTGTTATTTTTCATTTCTCCCTCCAAATGTAATGCATATACAATGGCATGTCACATCGGTCATCTCATATATTCACATAAGTGATTTTATTGACTGAATGTGACAGTACATTTTTGAAACTTCATTCCCTCGAACTATGCATCGCTCGAACTCAAACTCGATTCCGTTGCCGGTTCGAGCGATCGAAGTTCTACTGTAATAACAAATATTATTGTTTACCCTAGTTTCTCGACCAATGAAAGAACTGCATTTTGTCTCAATTAATCGCATATTGCGACACTTTTCACAATATCTATTAAATTAATCATTAAATGTTCAGTGCTATATTTGGAACTGATTGTACGCGTTGCTGTCATCGGTTCACATGACAAAGCATATTACTGCCCACACACACGCTCACACCGCCAATCACATGCTAGTAGTGATTCAGAATCACGTTTATGGGCGGAGCTTTGCGAGTTGGCTGGTAAACAATAAGTACGTCATAGTTCACATATTTAATTTTTATTAAATAAATTTCTCGCTTGCAAAGAAATTAATTTATTAAAAATTCAATATGTGAACTATAAATATTACGTGTATACGTTCCCTATTAATACTGAGACTAGAACAATGATTATCTCAAACATTATTGGGTACATTTTGTCAGGTTGTGGCCTAAAGTGTCCATGCATTGTGTATATGTGTCAGTGATTGGAAAAATGGGGCTTATGGAGTTTTCGACCAGTGTAGATCCAGATCAGCCTGTGCATCTGCACAGTCTAATCAGGATCTGCACTGTTCGCCATTCCATCAATGAAACTCCTGGCATGTTTCTAACAATATAGATCGTTACCAGGCTACAGAAGTGTGCTATTTGATCAGTAGCCGATTTCATCAAAATTGCAAAGTATACTTTTCTAGCAAGGTATACTTTGAGGGAGTAAATTTTATTTTTTCTGAAATGCATTATTTCAAATAGAACTAACAAATGCATATATTTCATGAAGTATGCAGAATTATTATACTGAATTTATTACATTATCACAGCCATAATGGCTGTGATAATGTAATAAATTCAGTATAATAAAAATTAATAAATTTATCCTAAAATTGAAAATTTCTCCCTCAAAGTATACTTTGCTAGAAAAGTATGCTTTTCAATGTTGGTGAAATAGGCTACTGGCTACATTGGTCACAAATCCCATAAACCCTATTTCTCCAGTGACGACCACACATATGTCAGGCCTTAAAGTGTCTGTAATTAATCTGCTGGCTTTGTTTACACTAATTCAGTTTCTTACTTGCATTGTCTCATAATAGGTCACTGTCTGTGTGTGTGTGTGTATATGGGTTGTTGTTGCCTGTGTTGTCCGACACTTAGAATGCTGAATTAAATTTTGTTGGCTGCTGATCATTTTTTGTTTTCCATTTTGATCACCAATACCAAGTCAATTTGGCCATTATGAAGTTTGGAATTTTGTGTCTCGCATACGCATACATTATTAGACCAAGGGACTTGAAACTTAACAGATATGATATTGTTAATTACCATGTGTAGTTGTGCACCTGGGGCCCGTTTCACTAAACTTTGTATGACTAAAATGTTCGTAAGTGCAAATTTGGAATCGTCTGGAAAGTTCAATTGATGGATTTACATTTATTGAGCATAGGCTGCTTATGCAGCCTATGCTCAATGAATGTAAATCCAATAATTGTTTACAAGAAAACATTGTTAATGTGAAATATCATAATTTTGCACTTACAAACATTTTACTCTTAAGAAGTTTAGTGAAACGGGCCCCTGGGATTTTGTTTTTATTTTCAACCTGTAAAGGCAGAGAGTTATGGTCCATGATTTAGTCTATTTGGTTATTATGAAGTATAGAATTTTGACCAAGAACAGTATTAAAACTTTACTAATGTTAATTAGGATTATGTAAAGTTGTGTATGTGGGGTTTGTACTCTTCCCCAGAAAGGACAAAGGTATGGCCATTGATGTAACATACAACCTAGAGGCATCCATGTCCTATGGACACACATCTAGTTTATTAATTGTTTTCATCACTTTCTGCACATACATGTATCATAGGGGATATGGACATTTGCCCCCCGGACATTTGCCCCCCAGTCCAAAAATGGCAGGGTGGACATTTGCCCCCCAGTTGAAATGGCAGCTAGGACAATTGCCCCCCAGTCGAAATGTAGGGGCGGACATTTGCCCCCCAATGGAAATGGCAGCTAGGACATTTGCCCCCCAGTCGAAATGGCAGCTAGGACATTTGCCCCCCAGTCGAAATGTAGGGTAGGACATATTGTATGAAGTGTACCATGATACTTAATTATCAAAGACATCAAAGTAAATTGGGTGTGATTACTGATTAGCTTTAAACACTGATTACCTAATGATATCCATTCACATAATTAGCAAAAGTTGTATTGTATGAAGTGTACCATGATACTTAATTATCAAAGACATCAAAGTAAATTGGGTGTGATTACTGATTAGCTTTAAACACTGATTACCTAATGATATCCATTCACATAATTAGCAAAAGTTTGAACTAATATCATGAGAGGTGTTAAAAGTCTTTGATTGTTGATTAAAGTGTACACATACTGAGTTCATTATTTAATTAGATATAATGTGATTTAATAGATGGTAATTCTTAAAGTGAAAAACTTGTGAGAATTGAGTGAAACTAATTAAAGGTTCATGCAGTATATTAGCCATGGAATTGTCTACTGCATTACTACAAATCTCATACCACGATGGAACTGACTACCAGTACTAGAGGGGCTGAGAAGCTACTATACGAGGCAGTTTACGCAGCTGTTTGTCATTCGCGCCGAGGTGAACGATGTGACTCTGACCTGTGTCTACGCTTTCCTTCCGGACAAACAACAGTCTAGCTACGAGGAAGTATTCACCGCCGTCTTGAACGCCTGCGATGCTGTTCAACTCACACCTGATCCGGCCGTCCTGACTTGCGACTTTGAACTGGGTATTCACGGCGCAGTCGCATCTATGTTGGGAGAATCCAGGATGCCATGTCCGAATCCGGAGTTTCTACCACCTTACTCAGTGTACATGGCGGCGGGTACAGAGTGAAGGACTTTCAACTCTCTACAAAGAAGATGATGAAGTGGAAACAGTACTGTGGCATGCTCGATGGGCTTGCGTTCCTGCCACCTAGCCGCGTCCAGGATGGTATGCGCTATCTGAAGACTGTCACCCCACCGGCACTGGAAGACCTCACCGAGTACTTCGACACCAACTTTGTGAGTGGACCGTACAAGTCTGTGATGGGGGCCAGGGGACGCATCACATTACAGCGAACGAGTCCGAAGTATGCGATTGATAAATGGAACGTGAACCAGGTCACTCTAGAAGATGGTTCCCGGACCAACAACAAATGTGAGGCGTGGAACAACTCGTTCAGCCACCTTGTAGGACATAAAAATCCCGGACTCTGGCATACTATTCAGTGTATACAGAAGGATCAACTCAACGTGATCACAGAAGTGGAGCGAGTGAGACAGGGTGCCCCAACACGTAAACGTGTCCGCCGCGAGACGAGAAATCTGCAGGATAGACTTAAACAACTGTGCCAGGACTTTGATGCTGGTGAGAAGGATGTGCGCGACTTCCTTAGAGCGGTCGGACATTCCGTCCGATTCGTCTAATTGACAATGTAACTCTAAAACGTGCTACTATACTTGATGTGCTATAATGTGACATTTTGTTATTTGTTCGAATTTCATAGTACTTGATCACAAACATTGATAATCATGTCAAGAGTGTGTTGACATTGACATTAATCTGTTATCTGTTTTAATTTCACGAGACATCGAAATAATGAGTATTATCATGGTTAGTTCATAGTACTTGATCACAAACATTGACAATCATGCCAAGATTGTGTTGATATTGACGTTAATCTATTATCTGTTTTACACTTGATCACAAATTTATGCTCAAATAAACTGGTTGTTTGGAAATGTGTTGTAATCTTGTCACACCTTGTCATACCTCAAATTGTTCACTAGGGGGCAAATGTCCTAACTGCCATTTCGACTGGGGGGCAAATGTCCTAGCTGCCATTTCCATTGGGGGGCAAATGTCCGCCCCTACATATTGACTGGGGGGCAAATGTCCTAGCTGCCATTTCAACTGGGGGGCAAATGTCCGCCCCTACATTTCGACTGGGGGGCAATTGTCCACCCTGCCATTTTTGGACTGGGGGGCAAATGTCCGGGGGGCAAATGTCCTACATTCGTATCATAGACTAAGTGCTTTTAAAATTTGTAAGTATCGATAAAAAAATTCATCCATCTCGTTTGTTTATGTGTACAAACCCTAATGAACGATATTTTAGTCCAAACTGTTGGATTCAGGCTATAAATATATACTTTAGTTCATGTTGGTGATGGCATTTTCATGTTAATAGAGGCTTTCTAAGATGTAATAGGCTATATAGTCATAACATCGCTGATGAGATTGTGCCACAGCCAGAATTAAATTGAGTTATGGGCCTTGCCTATTTCCTGGCTGGAACAGCATAATTCAGGCAGATATAATTATCTGATACATTTCTAACTCGGTCTACTTGTTTACATGTCTGCGGACATTTGTGGCTGTGACTGGAGAAATGGGTTTTGCGACCAGCGTAGATCCAGATCAGCCTGTGCATCCGCACAGTCTGATCAGCATCTGCACTGGTCGCCATTCCATCAATGTATGACCCACTATGCTTCTAACAAGCAATATAGCATTGCTGTTTTATTATATGTTACCTCCCTTGGAGATAGCATATTATGTCACGCAAATTTCTATGGGGGCAGCCATTGTTGTGCTGCGCCTAAACGGCGAGTACGACCAAGAAAATAGTGCCCTGTGCCAACTTATCCTATGGCGTTTTGGTCTGTCTTGCTTTGTATCTAAAACTCTACATATACTATTCTCTATAGTTTTCACAGTTTTGGGCTCAGGTTATCAGTTAAAATTCTGGAAAATACGAATCAAGACGTTTCGTGCGTATGAAAACAGCAGGTAATATGAAACAGGCACTATCTATGACGGGCGACATCATACCAGTTATCCAGACAATCAGTTTATCGGACAAATGAAAATACCTGTTAATTAAGCGCATTCTTTTGATTCGATATTGCAATGAATACATATAAGTCACGCAGCTGCTTGCTGTTTCCATGCCAGTGTGAAGAATGTATCGCCAAGGTGAACATTTAGTAAAATTTGCTGAAAACATTCCCCAACTCTGTCCACAAGTTGTTTACAACATCAAAAGTCGCGCGGGGGTCACAATCGAGTGCGCCCATTACGTCATTGCCGAGTTGTTCTATAAATACAATAAATTCTATAAATATGGTGTTTTCCAAGAAGCGAAGGGTGACTGATTTTTCTTCAGAACTACACAATGCTATTTACACTGGTTTACAGGCGATAAACTTATGATTTCAATGTGAAAATAGAAGTTATAAGACTATTATACGTTTGTCCGGATAACAGTTTGTCAGTGTTAATTTTGGGGCAATCTTATAGCTGATGATCGGACCCAATTTTAAGTGAGAAAGACGGCACAATTTGCTAAATAGTTTACATGAGCTGAGAAAGCAAGAACCGAGGATTGTTCTGTGAAAAGTTTATGCCCATAACTGCTATGTTAAGAAAAATATTATAAAAAACACTGCCATATTTGTCCGATAATCTATTAATCTGGAGGATCCCTATATAGTACATTAATAGCCTAGCGAGTTTCAAACAGTAATTGGACTTCAATATCAGAGGTTGCGAGTTTCAATCCCCTCCCTAAGTGTGAAACATGCTTACATAGTATTTCCATCCCTTTGGTATTTCGGATGAGACTTGAAACCGAGGTCCCTTCTCTACATGACTGTTGCTGAGACGTAATATCCGGTGGGGGCGGGGGGGAATGTCTACATGAGAATATAAGACGCACCCAATTTTCCTAACAAAATGAAACCAAAAATTTGAAAAACTCGCCACAAGTTGTTGTTATTTATTATTTTTGTTATTTCTCAATGAAAGTATATGTTGTGACCACTCATTTGAACTCATTTAAGACGAGACGATTTAAATGGTGGTCACGGCATATACATCTGAGTGCATAGAAGGGACATATATTTTCCGCAAACATAAGCGTATCCTCAGCATGAAATGGGTTACTGATGGCCCCATGACGCGACGTCTGCGGCACATCAAAAGGCATGTTGACCAATCAGAGTAATATCAAAACATAGCCTAAATGTCACACAGTTTACAGCCTCGTGCTGAATGATGTCGTACGATATTAACACCTGTTAGTTGACACGGCTGGGTGTTATCAATTTGTTCCACAAAGCAACACACAAATCTCGCCTGTGTAATATTTCAAAATCAGTTGTATCTTCCGTAAATGACGCTGAATGTTGACAGAAATTTCAGAGCAGTGCAGTCGAAATGACACTGAAAGCAGCCTATAGCTATGACAAATTTGCATTGTCCACTGAATTATGATGTTGTTAATTAGATATTGGCGAACATTGTAAACCATGTGCAGACTACGTGAATCCACCGCCTGGTCTGGCCGCTAATGCAATAAGCCGGGATTTGTCAGAGATAGAGACCCAATTCACATAAACACGTTTGCCATGTCATAAATAGACTGGTTCCCGGTAGAATTGTTTCACTAGGCACATATCAGACAGGGTACCAGTCTATTGACGAATACGAAACTGACGTCAGCAGCCGCGTATATCAATATTTGATATGGCTTCGTGTTGTAAGTCTTGACACGCGGTGTGTTTGATGTCGGCCAGCTGACTTAGGCTTGCCACTTTGGACGAATCAGCATCGTGTAAACACACAGTTTTGAAACTAATGATAGAGTTTTATAACTTCCGTGGAATTGCATTATGCATATTGGGATTTACCGTTAATAGCGTCATGCAATATTTTTCATGGCAAAATGACACCGACCGATATGGGCCAGGTAAATGTTTTCAAAAGATAATTCAAATGATAGAGGCCGGATTGTGATTCGGCAGAGAAAATGTCGACCGAAATGTGACATAGCGTCGAAACCACAGGCATTCGGCGTGTTTCGGTTTTCGTCGGTATAACTCTATATGCAGTTATACCTATGAAAGCCGAAACATGCCGAATGCCTGTGGTCGAAACAAGTAAGGCGTGAACTGTTTAGAATACGAATCTGAGGCTACTTTTCCAATTTCAAGCAGATATTACCGCAAAGACTAACAACAACAACAAATATCGAAACAAATCTTTATTTTATGAATTTTTGGTCATTTTTGTCGATATTTCGCTTTGTGGGATGAAAATCTGGGTAAAAAAAGTGTGTCTGATACACTGCAAAATACGGTATTTGATCTGGAGCTACACCGGTCACAAATTCCATAAGCCCCATTTCTCCAGTCAGGGTCATATTTGAGCTGCTGTCAGGTGCCTTAATTGAAACACATGAAGTCAGAGTATATCTTGACCATCCTTCAGAATATTATTAGTCTAGCATTGTATTTCAACACTGGAGGTGTGGGAGGGTTACGGAGAGTACTTGTTACTTTGCAATGAAACCATCATTAACACCCTCAACATTACAGACCTGTATAATTGTATTGGCAAACAGTGTAGATTCAGGTGAGCAGGCTCATGACGAGCCATCTCCTCAGGATCTGCACTTTTTGTTCGCAATTTTCATATATTTGAGAACAAAAACACCCCCTTTTCATAAATGGACTAGTCTGAAAATCATTTTGTGACAATTGGTTGCAAAATTAACATATCAAAATCCAGTACAGTTACTTAGGGGTCAAAGGGTTAAGGATTCATGTTTTAGCAGGGAATCTTACAAGGATTAATGCTTACGCTATCTTATTTTTGTTGTCGTCTGCTGTTTATTTTCTATTTTCAATTTTTATCATCAAAAACATGCTTTGACAGCACTTTAGAATAATTTACAACATGCTTTGACAGCACTTCAGAATCATTTCCATTAACCCATGTTTTTATTGAGAAATAAGGCAATATTAAAAGTGACAGCAGATGACAATTGTTGTGTGTAGCTGTCCAAGGATTAACACCTGGGGGCCTAAGTGTCGTGTCGGTGTCATAAGAGTGGCTGGCACCAGATCCTGACACTGTATATCTGTGCTGAAAGTTTTTATTGTAATTTTGAAATTTAGTGCGGAATGTTCAGTACAGGTACTTTCCTATCTGTATATGAATGTGTTGTTGAACAGATGTTAAACCTCCATCAATCAGAGTTGTTCCTGTTTATGTTTGACCTTAGCTGTTGTACGAACGTTAAATCTGGGCACATTCAAATGGGACACAGTTGAGAAAAGGACTTTCTGCTTAGAATTGTAAATTATTCTAAAGTGCTAAAATCATGTTTTTGATGATAAAAATTGAAAATAGAAAATAAACAGCAGACGACAACAAAATTAAGATAGCAGTCTAAGGGTTAACATTACCTCAGCATAACAAAATTTAATGTCGTTTTTATCTGATTTATCAGGTGTGTGCTTTTAAAAAAATGTTTGGATGGGTATATTTGCGGTTATTTACTGATAATTGACCTTATCCATTTTCATTCCAGAGATACACTATTTTGCTGACGGAACATTTTCAATTAATTTCTTTATTTCTTTATTTCAAATCAGAAGTTTATATTATATTTGAAACGTCTTTTCAATACGGTTCAAATGAGTGGTCACAACATATACTTTCTTGAGAAATAAGAAAATTCATTAACAAAATTAAAAATTTAAGAATGCCTAATAGGATATTCGAAACACTTGAACACAAATGTTGTCGCCAGCATTATTTCAGCTTGAACTGTAAGTCTTGATATCCTGAGTGTCCGATCATGTGTACGTATTTCCGCATGCATCCAAAAACTGGTAAAAGAGCAATTTCAGTGATATTGCCTCTGTGCTGCATATGCCATTTGATCTTTAATCTAATAAAAACACCATGGAGCTATGCAATTTTCTGCAATTATATGTGTATTAATACGGCACGAAACAAGGTAATTTTCATGTTTGCTATGACTACCACGTGAAATTGACAAATTTTTACCGAAAATATGGGAGGGGGCTACTGTTAGAGAGGGGGCTATTATTAGAATAAGTACAGTATATTTCAGTCTGTGGTAAAATAGAAGTTTCAATTTAAAACAATGTCTGTGTGCTGGATGCTTGACATAACCGCCTCATGTTGAACCCTTTCAACACCACAGGCCTGTATAGTGGTATTGTCAAAAAGTGTAGATCTAGATGAGCCGGCTCGTGACGAGCCGTCTCATAAGGATCAGTACTTTTTGCAAGTAATTTTCACATTTTTGAGAACAAAAACACCCCCTTTTCATAAATGGACTAGTATGAAAATAATTTTGTGACAATTGGATTGGTCTGGAAATTAACATATGAAAATCCATTCCAGTTACTTAGGGGTGAAAGGGTTATTAATATTGATCAGAAATTTGAATTCTCAAGATCTGTAGCCGATTTCACGAACATTGCAAAGTATACTTTTCTAGTAAAGTATACTTTGAGGGTGTAATCATTTATTTTTCCTGAAATGCATTATTTCATATAGAACTAACAACTGCATATATTTGATAATTAAAAGTATGCAGAATTATTATACTGAATTTATTACATTATCACAGCCAAAATGTAATAAATTCAGTATAATGAAAATTAATAAATTTATCCTAAAATTGAAAATTTCTCCCTCAAAGTATACTTTGCTACAAAAGTATACTTTGCAACGTTGGTGAAATAGGCTACAGAAATCTTGTTGCTTCCCAAGTGCCTCTAATATGCAGATGTCATTTTGAGTGTAAATTTTCATTTTTCCGGACAACATCTCCAGGGCAGTGATCCAGACATCCAATCAAAAATCTGACGCTGCAAGCTTTTGTTCAATGAATCAATCTGTAATATGTTGACTAGTTGCAGAATAGTGACGAGATAGTAATAAATATGACGACAAGTCTTTTGTTCAATCAATGAATCGGTAATATATTCATTAGTTGCAGAACTGTGATGTTAACTGTATATGTAGCTACACGTTTTCCGCTTTATAGGCAAGAGGTTGCACTATATCGCTACACCACGCTACACAGTAAAAATGTACGTAATAGCATTTACACTAAAATAAGAAAACATCTGCAGGGCGTTGACGTTCATACTTCGCTATATTGTTATTGAGACATTTCTACAATATGACACAAAAATATTACCGTAAACTTACCTAATAAAGTGTATACTCTAAAGGTCACTCTTCACGAATTAGAAAGTAAACAAAGAACGCTTCAAAGACAAATTTGGAAATACTACTTCGTCATAACCCTAATTTAAATGTAATGAAATGCAATTAGAGTTATGTACTCAGAACTACAGTATAATTATGTAGACACATATATCAGATCTGGGATGTCCTTTTCACATACAGTCAAACCTGTGCTAACGACCACCTGGGAATAGCGACCACCTGTCCACAATGGCCAGTTAAAAATCCCCCCCATCCAATTTTGGAATAACGACCACCCCCGAACTGCGACCTGCTCTGCTCGGCCAGCTATTTTCATTCCCACACGGCATTTTTGTATCTGAACAGCGGCCAGCCATGTCAAGTTTTTGTCGGCAAAAAAAAATATCACCACAATTGCTATTTTCCTTTCATCACAATCGGGCCACTATCATTTGAATTGCAACTGGTCATATCCAATTATTCATCGATTACATGCGCATACATTGGCACAACGCTCTTTTCAAAACAATTACCTTGCCCGATATTGTCAGTATCATTTTGGCGACATTAAACATTTTCCATGAAAAATGTTGCATACCATTAACGGTAATTCCCGATATGTATTCCGTGTCGTGTATTCCAATAGGCATAATGCAATTCCGCATAAGTCATAAAACTCCATCATTAGTTGGCAAATTGGATGCTGATTCGTCTACAGTGACAAGACTAAGACTTCAACAAACACACAGCGCTTGTCAAATATTACTACGTGTAAATTTCACACCACAGGGCACAAGGCCATATCAAAGATCTATACACGCGGTTGCTGACGTCAGTCATGTAGTCCACACTAGACTGGTACCCTGTCGGATGCGCAGCCTAACAAAACAATACTACCGGGGGGGGGGAACCAGTCTAAAGTGACACGACAAACGTGTTTGTGTGAATTGGATCTCGATCTCCGACAAATCCCGGCTTATTGCATTAGCGGCCAGACCAGGCAGTGGCTTCGCGTAGTCTAGTCTACCCATGGTTTACATGTGATGCTTGCCAATCTCTAATTAAAAACATCAGTAATTACGTCAGCGGACATTGCCAATTCATCATAGGCTGCTTAAATATTCGTGCTTGATCAGGATATTATACATTGGACAGAAAGAAAATAGCCTGGTGTATTCTGCCGATTTGGACACCTATCTCGCGTGGGTTACTCGACTGAACACATTCAATGAAATATTTTTGTTACGGAAAAAAAATCGCGGTTTTCACAGGCCGCGCCACATAGGCTATCGTTTTAATAAAGACTATATGACCGTTATTAATTTCACTTGATGGTGTGAAATTGAGAATAAGAAAACAAAATACTAATGGTCGTGCTAAGTAAACCACTTACATGTAATTACGACAAGCTATTAAATGGTGCACCAAAGCAAGCCGCGGGATATACTTATCATGAAGATAATTACTCCCCTTTGTATATAATTTCTAAAGCGAGGCTGGGTTCAGAACAATAACAACAAGATGACATAACAAAATAAATTGACTATTTTTGCCATTTTCATTCAATTTTTAATTGATAAAAAGCAGATACATGTACACTCCACGATCGTGCAATAGCGAATCGTCAGGTGGAAGTGTATACAGCCAAGACGTTTTCTATGCTTGCATATAGATTACAATAGAATGCTAAATACATGGCCGACTGTTGGGAAACAGGGAAAATGACCCTTGGAACAACGACCACCTGTCAACAACGGCCACTTTGGCCACTTCCCTTTGCCGGTCATTGTTCACAAGTTCGACTGTATAATCATTTTGTAATATTTATTTTACTGATAGTGACGCGCGTTGGTATCAGGCTATTTTCATATGCAAATGAAGCATGCTATTTTTTAATTATTTATACTAATTAAATGCGTCACATAAAAAAATAATATTTTTGACAGATTTTAAAGTATGATCATTGCACATCAAAAAATAAATACAGAGACTAAATAGTGATGTCCATTAGTATTTTAATGCAACACGGTTATTGCCCCTGATATCAGTGTGAAAATTTACGTCAGATATAAAATGTATAATAATGCCAATTAATACGATGATGTCTGATAATAAGAACATTTTGTGCCTACTGAGTGAGCATGTACCTTTAACCCTTCCTACGCTGTTTTTCATTTTTGCTTTAATTTTTAACAAAAAACTACTTTTGACAGCACATGAGAATCGTCTTCACTGGAGACGATTCTCATGTGCTGTCAAAACCAGATTTTTGTCGAGAAATATTGAAAATTAAACATTTCCAGCAGACGACAACATTTAATTCAGGGTAGTAAGGGTTAACATGGAGCTTGTGTGATACTAGCAGCCTCCAATAATTGTAGTGTTCTTGTCTACAACATACATCATTAGTGTGCTAAGGGGAGGATGTTGTGTCTGTCATGTATAGAAACACATCTCCTTTAATCCTAGGACTGCTATCCACCTGTCAACAACGGCCACTTTGGCCACTTCCCTTTACCGGTCGTTGTTCACAGAATGATTCGACTGTACGTTTCATTTTATGGCTCTGATTTGGTACAAATGGCTTTCGGTACCTGCAAGTACGTACTCACTGACAGCCAGAGAATTCTGGGTGTTTTAACCCTTCAAATGCGGGAAACGAAAAGTGACGTCTGCTGTTGTTTCATATTTTATCTTTTCTGTCAATAAAACATGGTTTGACAGCATTTTAGAATCATTTCCATTGGAAATGATTCTGAAGTGCTGTCAGAGCATGTTTTTGTGGAGAAAAATGGAAAATAAAAAATAAACAGCAGACGACAAAATTTAATTCAGCATTGTAAGGGTTATTAACCCTTTCAACCCTAAATAACTTGAATAGGCTGTGATATGTTAATTTAACCCTTACTTGTGACGCTGGAGACGGAAAATGTCGTTTGCCTTAATTCTTAACAAAAAACCTGTTTTGACAGTGCATTAGAATCGTCTCCAGTGGAGACGATTCTCATGCACTGTCAAAACAGGTTTATGTCGAGAAATATTGAAAATAAAACATTTCCGGCAGACAACAAAAAATAATTCATCATAGTATGGGTTAAGGACCAATCAAAAAAGTGCAGATCCTGATTAGATGGCTTGTTTTAATGAGCCAACTCATTTGGATCTACACTGTTTGCAAACATCACAAAAGAGGTATGTGTTTAATGGGTTAAAACGATGCTATGTTCTAATTGTACGATGCTATGTTCTAATTGTACGTTGCTATGTTCTAATTGTACGTTGCTATAGTAATATTCCAGGCTACACTGGTTGAAGACTTTTAATGCACTATTTCTCACCCCGCGACCAAAATGGTCTCGTACAACACTTAACCCTTTCAACACCAAGTAACTTAATGGGCTGTTCCATGCCACTGTTTCATGCTATTTCATTGGTCCATTAAAATTTTCAGGCTATTCCATTCTTCAGAAAGGGTAATTTTTTCAAATTTGATAACTATTAACAAACAGTGGAGATCCTGATGAGACGGCTCGTTACGAGCCGGCTCATCTGGATCTGCACTGTTTGCAAACATTGTCTCTATAGAGGTATGTGGTGTTGAAAGGGTTAATGCTCACTAATATACGAATATGCTATTTCTTTTAATATTGCTTCTTTGCACATAAAAGCATTTTAAGTAAGTAAACATACCATACCTATGTTGAGCTCTTGTGTGTCAATAATTCCTCGTATTATTTGGAAAATGGTTTCAATTATAATAATGAATAAACAACACAATTCAACGTAGATACTAATTCAATATTTGCTCAAAGGTACAAAGGATTTCATTTCATGTTTTTTCTCTCTCTTGAGCTCTATAGAAGTCTATACTGTGACGACAAGGACACTGTGTGCCTGACCAATAAATATTCCGATATGTGGCTGTGACTGGAGAAATGGCAAATAGCACACTCCTGTAGCCTGATAACAATCTACATTGTTGAAGTATGACAGGCAAACAGTGCAGATCCTGATCAGACTGTGCGGATGCACAGGCTGATCTGGGTCTACACTGTTTGCTAAACCTGTGAGCCCCGTTTCTCCAGGCCCAGCCGTATATGAGACCAGCTGGTGTAATTAAATGGGAGTCATGATGCCAAAGCAAATATTGGCATTGTGCATTATTGAAGTGACTGTTCACATTTGGTGTTACCGTATGTTCACATCCGTCACTGTGTGGTTTAAAGTGCCGCTGTCTAGGTACACTACCCGCCTGCGATAGTCTTGCCAATATTTGTCAATTTCTTTATATACTTGAAGATTGTGATGGATCTAAGCAGCTTGATTGGCAGCCTGAGCTGTGATACAGCTCAACTCGAACAATCAAATTTTTATGCTCCCTTTGCAATTGCAAGGGGGGCGCGCCTATTGCGTTGCTCTTGAGGTTGCGTATGTCCATCCGTACGTTGAAAAGTCGAACATGTAAGTTTGTATGATTTTCTTCAGTCGAGTCTAGTACGCCATGGGGGAATATCCACGAAAGTGAGTTGGCATTGCCAATAGATGTTGAGAAACTTTAATAATAATCTTGGCCAGATTAATGCAGACAGTTGTGTATCTATTTGATGTGATATATAAGCAAGATACAATGTCTTTTGTTATGAAACTGTGTTGAAACTCGATTGCTGGGATTATATGTGTGGTTATACTGGTGTTGTTCTGTGGAATTTTATGATATATATACAGCTAATTACATAATAATATGCTGCTAGCGGTGAAAATAAAAGCCAACAAATTGAGAGTATTTTTGTTATTTCTCTGAAAATATGTCTTTGAATGTAACTAGAATTGCTTCCTCCGAACTCGATTCAATAAAATTCCAAGACATATTCATGCTATTTACAGGAAGAAACAAAATATAATGAATTGTCATCTGCTATTTTTGAACTATTTATAGCCCACAAGTTTCCCAACTGCATGCAAATAATTAATTAAATAAGAATGTATATTTGCAATGGAATCGAAACATAATGATATAAATAAATAAAACTGGCTGTACTAAACTCAGATATTTTATATATAATGGTATGCAGCATTTTATGCTGGCACCACAGATAAGATATTGAAGCTATATATTTTTATTTTTTCAATTAACCCTTAGACCACTACTCACAACAATTGTCGTCTGCTGTTGCTTTTATAGCTTGCCTTATTTCTCAATAAAAAACATGGTTTGACAGCACTTCAGAATCATTTCCAATGGAAATGATTCTGAAGTGCTGTCAAACCATGTTGTAAATTATTCTAAAGTGCTGTCAAAGCATGTTTTTGATGATAAAAATGGAAAATAGAAAATAAACAGCAGACGTACAACCAAAATAATAAGATAGCGGTCTAAGGGTTAACCCTTAGCCTGCTGAATGAAATGTTGTCGTCTGCTGTTTATGTTTTATTTTCGATTTTTCTCATCAAAAACATGGTTTGACAGCACTTTGGAATCATTTCCATTGGAAATGATTCTAAAGTGCTGTCAAACCATGTTTTTATTGAGAAACAGGGCAAAAAATAATGCAACAGCAGACGACAGTTTTCGCGATCAGCAGGCTAAGGGTTAAAGTCTATACTGTATGTATGTAACTTTCTTTTACCATTAAGTATAGTAACCAATTATGAGCATGACTGGGGGTAATTATGCCCAATTGGGCAGCAAAAGAAAGCAATATCTGGTTTCTGAACCAAAACCCAAATGTAAGGGCAGTGTTTCTGTTAAATATTGTGCTGGGAATATAATAGTAGAATAATTGATGAGACAAAAGTGAAGTTAGTGATATTAGTAGACATTTATGTTCATCTGTCACATTAATTTGTGTTTGGATAACAGCTAGCTATGCCAATATGAGAGTAGGTGTGGGTTGTATCATAAATATTGGACATTCAGAAGAAATAAAACATAATACAACACTGTAGGGTGTGTGAGGATCGTTTAGAAGTTCAAAATTTGGAATATATGTTTACACGTTGTTGTCGCTTCTTAATAGTGTAAACCAGTTCTAAAGTGAATTAATGGAATAATAATTATTTATAGTATTGAGCTGCTTGTAAATGATATCTACAGGTACAATTGTATTCTCATTATATGTTGCTAGGACTGGAGAAATGGGGCTTATGTATTCTGTGACAGGTATAGATCCAGATTAGCCTGTCCACCCACACAGTCATCGATCAGGATCTGCACTATTTGCCATTTCATCAATGAAACGCCCGTCATTCTTCAACAGTGAATATATATGCTATTTGACACTGGTTAAAAATCCGTAGCCCATTTCACCAACATTGCAAAGTATACTTTTCTAGCAAAGTATACTTTGAGGGAGTAATCATTTATTTTTCCTGAAATTAATTATTTCATATAGAACTAACAACTGCATATATTTGATGATTAAAAGTATGCAGAATTATTATACTGAATTTATTACATTGGCTGTGATAATGTAATAAATTCAGTATAATAAAAATTAATAAATTTATCCTAAAATTGAAAATTTCTCCCTCAAAGTATACTTTGCTAGAAAAGTATACTTTGCAATTTTGATGAAATCGGCTACCGGTAAGCCCCATTTCTCCAGTCACAGCCACGCAAATGACTATTTTCTTTTTCCTCGATTGATGAGAGGTCTTCACAGTGATTCCATTCTTACTTGTGGTCGAACCTGTCAATTTATCAGTATATAGTGCATTTAGTGAAGCAGATAGTGTACGTCGGGTCTCGACAAATTCTTAACCCTTTCAACACTACAATCTCTTGTGATGTTTGCAAACAGTGTTAATCCAAATGAGCCGGATCAGGATCTGCACTTTTGAGGGAAACCCCCCCCCACCCCCTTATAAATAGACTAGTCTGAATCATTTTGTGATGATGGGATTGGTCGGAAAATTAACATATCAAGGTACTATAATGGGGTTAATTTTACACTCGGTCAGATTGTAATTCAACTCATCCAATCCTATATATTTTAATGTTAATACTGCATTATCCTGCCAATAAGTTCTCATTCTGATCCAAAATTCACTCTCCATTACGAATGGATGAGTGGATTTGTCAAGGCCTGTACTTGTACTGCATGTGTCAAAAGGTGAATAAATATTGTTTAAACTACTCAATCAGTCAATTAGTCAGTCATTCATTCATTCATTCATTCATTCATTCATTCATTCATTCATTCATTCATTCATTCATCAATCAATCAATCAATCAATTGTTATTTCGCCACAGAATATTGGCACTAGTACTTAATTAATAATAATTATTGCTCAAATATTTTGTCAAACCTCATGTCACACTATGTTTTAAGGACAAATAAGACTAAATGGAGAAACATCTTTAAATGTATATACAGGTACTTTATGTTCCGAATACAAATTTTCTGACTTTACATGGACCCCAACCATAGTGCTGTAAGGGGTTCAAGTATACTTCATTCACAACTTAGATAATCGCCTGCACATTGTACTTGTACTAGTTTGTTCTAAACAGTGTGAAGAACGGAATGTTGATTTTTTGAGAAAATGATTACCGGTAGGACTTTTTGTAATTAATTAAGGAAATTAATTTTGACTATTGTGAGATTTTAAAATAAGGCCAATTTGTTTGGAACTGTTCATAGCAGTGTAACATATTTTTTGCTGAGGATAACTCTAAATCTTTGCATGCTGGGAAACTTGTGGGCTATAAATATTTCAAAAATAGCTGACAATAAATCATCATATTTTCTTTTATTTCTCCCTGTATTTAATAGCATGAATATGTCTTGGAATTTCATTAGAATTGAGTCGCGAGGACTCAATTCTAATGAAATTCCAAGACATATTTACAGAGAGAAATAAAATATCTACTCCTAATTGTTTGGCGGATATTTTCACCGCTAGCATGCAAAGAGTTGAACTAGTTTTCTTACTTTTGCACACCAGTACATATTTAAACCTCCATTTGATTGCAACATATACTTTTGATAGATGTGATTACAATACTGAGACAATCCTTTACAATTTTAAAACTCATATTTGGTTATTCTAGATGTAATATATTCGCCCTACTTTCTAAGCCAATCGCTGGGCAGTATTATGCTCCACTTATTTTACATATTGCAAAGTTTAACCCCAATAAGTTACATATTACCAGATTTGTTCGACAGGAAATGGAAAATCAATACTCGGATGGGACATTGCGTTGTGTTGTACACTTGACTTGACGTCTTCTTCCGAACTGCTGGGCCAATGTTGGTCAAACTTCACAGAGATGATATATGGGTGGGGGCACGTTAGATATTTGTCAAATTGGATGTCGTCGGTGAATCCAAGATGGCCGCCATGGAAAAGTAGGTAAAATTCTTAAACAAAATTCTCACATACTGCCAAACCGATTTCAACAAGCTTAGCAGGAATTACATCATCCAAGATGGCCGCCGAAAGGTCAACAGTTCATCCTTTCATCAGAGATTACAAACGTCTTTTCTCACAAACCGCTTGGCCCATATTGGCCAAACTTATTTTATGGTCCGTGGGAGAAGCATTTTCATATTTGTTAAAATGGAGGTCGTAGTATAATCCAAGAAGGCGGCCGTAGAAAAGTAGGTAGTAAGTAAGTAGTAAATTCTTAAAAAAATCTCTCATCAACCGCCAGACCGATTTAGACGAAACTTGGCAGGAATGATTGATAGTCAGCACTATTTCAGATTTGTTAAAATGGTGGCTCCGGGGTCAAAAAAAAGGGTGGTGTCTAGTAGGGGTGAAATTTCACATTTGACTGAATATGGTCACGTCATATAACAAATTGAATGTATTGCCAAGACAATCACTCTTGAGTATTTTTTGCTGAAATCAGATGATTATGAAAGGTCAATGATTAGAGATTTCAAACCTAATTCATGATATTTTAGATTTGTTAAAATGGTGTCCCCGGGGTAAAAAATTGGCGGAGACAAGTAGGGGTCAAATTTCACATTTTGCCAAATATGGTCATGCTGTATATCAAATCAAATCAAAGGTATTGCGGATACGATCGCTCTAAAGCAAACAAGCTGAAGCGGATTTTATTGAAATCGGATGACTACGTCATCCAAGATGGCCGCCAGAAGGTCAAACCGGTATTATTATTTTTTTCTTAGAGCTTTTAAACAGCCTTTTATTACCAACCGCTAGGCCGATGCTGGCCAAACTTCATAGTTATTGACTTTCGTTGAAACATTTACAGATTTATTAAATTGGAGATCACTCACATAATCCAAGATGGCTGCGGTATAAAGTTGGACAAAATCTTTAAAACAATGTCTTCCCATTGTCATCACCAACTGGTTTCGACAAAACTTTATAGGATTAATAAACCAGTTACAGTAACACAACCGGTAAATAAACAGTTACATTAACACACACAGCTGGTAAATAAACCAATTACTGTAACACAGCCGGTAAATAAACAGTTACATTAACACAGCCGGTAAATAAACCGGTAACAGTAACACAGAAGGTAAATAAACAGTTACATTAACACAGCCGGTAAATAAACCGGTAACAGTAACACAGCCGGTAAATAAACCAGTTACAGTAACACAGCCAGTAAATAAACCAGTTACAGTAACAGAGCCAGTAAATAAACCAGCTACATTAACACAGCCAGTAAATAAACCAGTAACAGTAACACAGCCAGTAAATAAACCAACTACATTAACACAGCAGGTAAATAAACCAGTAACAGTAACACAGAAGGTAAATAAACAGTTACATTAACACAGCCGGTAAATAACCCAGTTACAGTAACACAGCCGGTAAATAAACCAGTTACAGTAACACAGAAGGTAAATAAACAGTTACATTAACACAGCAGGTAAATAAACCAGTAACAGTAACACAGCCAGTAAATAAACCAGTTACTTTAACACAGCCAGTAAATAAACCAGTTACAGTAACACAGAAGGTAAATAAACAGTTACATTAACACAGCAGGTAAATAAACCAGTAACAGTAACACAGAAGGTAAATAAACAGTTACATTAACACAGCCGGTAAATAACCCAGTTACAGTAACACAGCCGGTAAATAAACCAGTTACAGTAACACAGCTAGTTACAGTAACAGAGCCAGTAAATAAACCAGCTACAGTAACACAGAAGGTAAATAAACAGTTACATTAACACAGCAGGTAAATAAACCAGTAACAGTAACACAGCCGGTAAATAACCCAGTTACAGTAACACAGCCGGTAAATAAACCAGTTACAGTAACACAGCTGGTAAATAAACCAGTTACAGTAACACAGCCAGTAAATAAACCAGCTACAGTAACACAGAAGGTAAATAAACAGTTACATTAACACAGCAGGTAAATAAACCAGTAACAGTAACACAGCCGGTAAATAACCCAGTTACAGTAACACAGCCGGTAAATAAACCAGTTACAGTAACACAGAAGGTAAATAAACAGTTACATTAACACAGCAGGTAAATAAACCAGTAACAGTAACACAGCCAGTAAATAAACCAGTTACAGTAACACAGCCAGTAAATAAACCAGTTACATTAACACAGCCGGTAAATAAACCAGTTACAGTAACACAGAAGGTAAATAAACAGTTACATTAACACAGCAGGTAAATAAACCAGTAACAGTAACACAGCCGGTAAATAAAAAAAACAGTAACAGTAACACAGCGGGCAAATAAACCAGTTACATTAACACAGCAGGTAAATAAACCAGTTACAGTAACACAGTCGGTAAATAAACCAGTAACAGTAACACAGCCGGTAAATAAACCAGTAACAGTAACACAGCCGGTAAATAACCCAGTTGCAGTAACACAGCCAGAAAATAAACCAGTAACAGTAACACAGCCGGTAAATAAAAAAACCAGTAACAGTAACACAGAAGGTAAATAAACAGTTACATTAACACAGCAGGTAAATGAACCAGTTAAATTAACACAGCAGGTAAATAAACCAGTAACAGTAACACAGAAGGTAAATAAACAGTTACATTAACACAGCCGGTAAATAAAACAGTTACAGTAACACAGCAGGTAAATAAACCAGTTACGTTAACACAGCCGGTAAATAAACAGTTATATTATGTGGAGATTACACCAGCATAAACTTGCACCCTTGAAAATGGATTATGATGACGAGGACGTTTTTGAGGATAATTTACCGTCGAACCATGCCCGACTGTGTAAGACCGCCTCGTACCATGGCTCTGTCTGTGGTCGGACGGACGGCGATGGCTGTAGTTCACCACATAGTAAAAGTGCCGGATGTATCGAGCTGGTTAAGGGACATAGTTTTTCCTTTGAGCCAAAATGTGATGAAAGTTCTCATCTGTCGAGGACAGCATCTATTGGATTAAAACGAAGGCGGCAAAAACGTCAGGAGCGGATAAGGTAAATATGGAATTGTGGTGATGTTTTGGAATACCATGGCAATGATTTGACAACCAGGCTTATTTAATTTCTGACCAATATAGATCCTGATCAGTCTAAAAACCTATTCTGCACTATTTGGTGTTGCATTGGTTGATTTTTTACTGATTGATTTATGATCAGTCAAAACTCTGTTCAGACTGCGCTGCGCAGATGTTGGTTGCATAAACAACTGTCCTGGTTTTGTCAAATCGGGGTCCTGTATACGTGTGCAATTTCAGCTGTAGATTAGACACTTATTATTAATATTGCTATTTCTGTCCATCTTATATAATTATGTTTTGGTGACTGGTGAAATGGGGCTGGTGACCTCATACCAGTGTAGACCCAGACAAGCCTGCGCAATCTCCTCAGTCTGCACAGTTCAATATTTAGTGAGTGAAGTACCCACCATGTGTCTTAACCCTTTCAACACCACAGGTCTGTACAGTGGTATTGGCATACAGTGTAGATCCAGAGCCGACATCTTTGGTAATGAAAAGGCGAACAGCATAAGCTCTTATAAGCAGGGATTCCGCTGTCGATCGCCACTTTCGCAATTGGCGATGGCAATGAAAATAAACAATTGGCGATAAAAAATTACAATTTTCGAAAAAGAAAAAAAAAAAATTTTCTTTTTTTTTTCGAAAATTGTAATTTTTTATCGCCAATTGTTTATTTTTATCCTATTGGTTATTATTCCTTTTTCTTTTTTGAAGTGTCAATTTTTTTATTTTCCCCAGCGGAATCCCTGATAAGGCTATAAATGTTCTCGGAGATTGGTCACAATTTCAGTAAGATCCTTTTATGTAAACCGTATTAGAATATCATATACGAGACGAAACATGTGATTTTGTACCTAAGGCAAATTTTCATGAAAAATATCTACAGAAACTGTTGTTTTGTTTTTTTTAATGACGTGAAAAGTTCGCCGAGCAAATGCGGAATAGAATTCTGCATTTGCTATGAAAATTTGGTCATTATAATGTCATTTACAGAAAATATCACAGTTTCGATAAATAATTAGGGCACCGCCGATTCTATAGGTTTCACCCTGTCCGTCCGTCCGTCCGTCCATTTGCCTTCAGCTAATATCTTCATATTGCACACATGCATTACTTAGTAACAATACATCCTTCCACATTAATACAATTACCCTCGCTACTGATCATACGTCCGTCTGTCTGTCTGGCTGTTTATTTTCAAATCACCTATAGGGGCCCCAAGTCTGTTGACAGACCACATTTTCTAGTTTTCATGAAAATCGCACACAGGTACAAAATCGCATGGCTTGTCTCTTTATGTTGTCCATGATTTATGAACGCGTTGGCACAAGCTGTTATTGCCGATAGTGGCTTAAAATGTTATTAAATGAACCGGAAACAGCGAAGGTTGATATAACAAGCCATTATTGATATAATAATGTTTTTTCTCTCCTACCAATCATCGATGTGTGTTATGACCATTACTTATTGCTGCTCTCTTTTCCTGATGCAATATATGTATAGTCCTCAGACTACAACTTGCTATTTGAGCAAACTGTTCATAAAAAAGAAAACAACAATGTCGAAAAAAGTAGTTTGTTTTGTGAGGTTCAAACTCTGGACAAGATAGATTTAACGAAAGTCATGCCAAAGATTTTAATTCTTCCCAGTGTCCTCAATGTTATTGAGCTACAGAACATTTCAATTGGTGAGCACTAAAATACACGATGGATGCACGCTCCATATACATGATGTTAATTATCATAGACAAAAACAAGGCTATGATATGGTAATACACATGGTAAACCTATTTTTTGACACGTTGATTGACCGCTAATAACGTATTTTCATCATCTAATCCAGTCCCCGACATAAAGACCCGTATACATTGAAATGTACCCGATTTTTCTCAATGGATTCCAGTAAAAGGTCCATTGTCACACATAATTGACCAGGGTAGACATTGGAACAATGGGACATTACTCTGCTGGAGACCATTTTCAAAATGGCCGCCATCGGCCATTTTGTTGTTGTTCGTTTCGGATCAAACTGGCATATAATCATGTGTAATATATCGTTTTGTACTAATTTCAGGTCGATGAATTCGTTTTTACCATCATTTTTTCATTTCCACTGACGAGAGACATCAAAAATCAAAATGGCGCCCAAAAACCATATTTTATTGACAAAAAAATCATGACCGATTAATTTCGAATACTATTAAATTGCTATTACATTTTATACCAGATGCATAAATGTTGATAAAAATGTACATGTACGTTTTATATGGATTACTTGTTGTAATACAATGACTTCTTATTCAACATTAATCAATATTGAGACGCGCCGCGACATAACGTACCTTCAGGTAGTTGTAATTATCGCCGTAGATGGTTTCGAAAAGTTAACATAATTTCTGCAAATGACGTCAGAATTTGACACAAATTTCAGTCCAAATGCGGAATTCAATTCCGCATCGCGGAATTCAATTCCTCTTAGATTTGCGTCAAATTCGTACATTATTCACGATCATTACGTTCAATTTCCCTTACAATTTACGGCGAAAAATCCAAATACCCGAAGGTACGTTATGTCGCGGCGCGTCTCAATTATGTGTGGCAATGGACCTTTTAGAAATCCATTGAGAAATTTCGGGTACATCTCAATGTATACGGGTCTTTATGTTGGGGACTAGATTAACTCGTCCTCCTGGAAACTACGGTCTCCATCAGTTACTTCGGCCATAATGCGGATTATCAGAGAAAATCGCAGAAAATTGCTGATAATCAAGAGAAAATCGCAGAAAATTGTAGAACAATATCTTTATCGATTGAGCAAGCACAGAATCAAATAGATTCTAAAAATAGATTCTGCGTGTCAGGACATTACAATATGTGTAATTGGCGTTATACCATTTAACAACGCTACCATTTTAAAAGTACCAGCAGGCGTTAAAATGCCAGCGATGTTTATTGTGGAGTTTCTTCTTCCTGAAAGTTGAACTGAATGCTACTAGTTGTAAAAATACATTGTGTTTATATACTACTAATTAGTTCTTCAATATGAGTGACATAACTCCAGTACCATCAACATCATCATTAACCTCAGCCGGTGCTGTCCTCGATGGTGTTAAACTTACACATAATGAATATTGTGATGTTGACTTGAAACAATGCATCATTTGTCAAAAGCATGACAGAAAGAGTCGCGTATCATCAACTCCCAATGGTCGCGAGAAAATAAAACATGCTGGGACAGTTAGACAAGATGTTGTTGCTAAACGCCTTCGAACCATAGACGATCAAAGCTATATTTACCATGTTGACACATGCTATAAGGTGTATACAATGAAGAAAACCATTGAAGCTATTTCCAGAAAGGCAACTACAGAAGGCATGCGAGAAGTGGTAGAGATGGAGGTAGACCAGGGTGATGAATGTAGACCGCCAATGTCTCTACACAGTGAAACACACGTCAGATCCAAGCCTAGTTCAAATATACATTCAAATTACATCCCCTGTGTCATATGTGGCAACCTTTCTTTGACAATTAAAGGACAAAAAAGCAGGGAAAAGTTCCGCATCTGCGAGAGGGAACGAGCAAAATTATTTTTACTTGCAACACATCACAACTGTGATGACGTATTTGACAGGGTTTCAGATGTGAATTCCGTAGAGGCTGTGTTTGCGGCTGATCTATACTGTCACAAACAATGCATCAATAAATACATTCTCAACTACCAGCGCAGCTCGGAAGAAGCCAGCGAAGATAGCCATATTGTCGCTCCAAAACATGCTCTCTTTCAAGAAGCAGTGAAGCAGATAGATCCTCTCCTGGAGAAAGATTATGGTTTCACTGTAAGTGAAATTGCATCCTTCATGGTATCTCTAAACACTGGTGACGATGATTTGAATATCCGGAACAGAGATGTGAAACAACTCTTGATTGATCACTATGGTGACAGGATCCAGTTTGTCAAGAACCCCAGGCGAAATGCATCAGAGATGGTATATTCGTCCCATGTTCGCCAAGAGGATCTTATTGTCAAAATCAAGAATCTAGACATCATGAGACAATCTGGTACGTTGCTGCGAGGACTCATCCAAAAGGTTAATTTTGGATTGGGCGACAGGTTCTGTGATTCTGAAGAAATCAAGGAGTCATGGGAGAAGACTCAGATGCCAGATGGACTATTGACATTTTTCTCATCTCTCTTCAATATTCCCAAAGCTCGCATCAAGACAAGAATTCAAGCCCTCATGCATGATTATGATGAGGAAGAATGCCCGAATGATAGTGATGAGGAGGATAATGATGATGAGGCAGACAAGTCAGTCAAAACACTTCACACTCAGTTGCACTGTCTGTTTCAAATAATAACATACTACATACACAAGGGCTGACAAAAGACCCCAATGCATGCCATGGTTGGGCAAGACAAGGAGTCGAGCTCTCATCACAACACTGAATCGCATTGGGGTTTCCACCAGTTATAATGAAGTCCGAAGAGCTCGAAGCCTCCTTTCCTCATATGCGGTTCTCAAATCAGAAGCTGACGGTACCCCAATTCCCAGTCATTTTAATAGCAGTGATTTTTGCATCGGGGCCATGGACAACAGCGACTACTCGGACGAGTCATCCCTTTCAGGCACACATAGCAAGCACTATACTGCTATGGTATTGTTCCAGGAGAAAGTCAGTGCACCAGCTGCTAAGCCCAATGTATCTTCAACAGGCTTAACAAAATCGTCTATCCCCACTGGTCAGAAGTTACCTTGTCAGATTGTACCACATCATGCAAAAAGTGTTGTTCGACCATCACTTTCACCAGATTTTGTCCTTCGAGAAAATAGCAACTTGGGTTTGTGTGATCCTGATCAAGCCGCGAAAGACTCTGATAAAACTGAGTTTGTCATTACACTTGTGCGCTCTGAACTTCCAAATTTAACGGCAAGTCTGCCAGGTGATCTTCCGACTTGGGGTAGCATTCATGCGCTTGTTTCTGAAGCAAATGTTCCTCTGATGAGAGTTGGATTCCTACCAATGATTCCAAAACCTGTAACAGACTATGCTACTGTCCGCAAAGCTCTTACAAACTTCCAAAGTGTACGTCAACAGTTGAACCAGTCTATTCTACCAGTATTCAGTGATGAGGGGGTGTTTCAGGTAGTAACAGAAGTGGTTCTGACAGAACCTGACACCTTTGCTGACATATACCCAATGATGGGGATGTTCCATTACTGCAAAGTATCTTGCGCTGCGCTGGACGTTTATTGACAGGTACGGGCTTCGATGATGGATTGATTGAGGCTGAAGTCTTTGGAAAGAAAGTACTGCAATCAGTCCTAGCTGGTTCTCACTATGTGCGAGCATTCAAAGGTATGCTAATTGTGGGTGAAGTGCTCAATCTTCTGAAATGGAGAGCTTTCTGGGAAATGAATTCGGATGATTCACACACTCCTTTCGTGCACTCTGTTGGTGATTTGAAGGATAGTCTCAGTGATCACACTATCCCCCCAGATCTGGTTGACAAGTTTCAATCTGTGGTGTCTAGCTCTGATAACTTGCGTGTGAAGCTTGAGGCATTCACAGCTGAGTGTGAAGCGAAGTCAGAGCTCTGCAAATACTTGGGCTTATTCGAGAACATTCTGTCTGTGATCAAGAAGATGATCACTGCTGACAGAGAAGGGAACTGGCCACTCTATATTGCCACTGTGAGAGAATCGATGAAAATGTTCACAGTGTTTGATTGTATCAACTACCTTAGGTATGCATCATGGTACCTTGCGAGGATTGAAGTTATGGAAGTTGAGCAACCCATGCTGTTTCGCCGCTTCATGATGGGTCAGTTTGTGATCCAAGACAGAGAGGGGGTAAATTCAGTGCCGTCTCACCTGACATGAAACTCGAGCAGACCATCAACAGATCTGAGAAAGGTCCGGGTGGACATGTGATTGTGGGCAGCTCGGGTGATGCTTCAATAGTGGCCGAGTTCGAACTCCTGTTTCACGAGATCACAGGAATCACCAACCTCTTCAACCATCTGACCAATGCTGGGTTGATGGCACACCTTGATGCAACAGTTATACATCATGAGCTCCGTGGCCGAAAGGCAATTGTCTTTGATGAAAACGTATCGCGATTACTGGATTTCATCTCACAGCGTCAGAATCCATTCGCAGTGACCACAATAAATGTTTCATTACATAACATCGTGACGCACCAGCTGGTTGCTACAGAAGTGAAGGCTAGGCTGCTCAGAGCATTTGAAATTGGTGAGCAAATCTACCAGGGATACCGGAATGAGCGATTTGCTCTGAAGACAGTCAAGCTGTCTGGCACTATTTCTAAGGTTAAGCTTCCACGTTTTGACACACAGCCAGCCGCCGGACAGTACCCGACAGGTAAACCCAAGAAACCAGTCGTCACTACTAAACAACTTGCTGCTAGTGTACGTACTGTTGAGATAGCTAAGCAACGAGGTTACACAGTTGAGCAAGTCGTGAGTCACGACCTTTTCGACACCAGCCCACTGTTTGATGGAGATGCCACATTTCCTCGCTGTACCAAGCCAGAAAAGTCAAAACTTGTAGCTGAACTTGAAAAGCACTTACTTCCAACAGATTCTGTGTTCAACCCTTCACATATATGAAAACTGATGTTGTTCTTGACTTCATGTCTAAAATTAGACAATATCCAAACCTGTCGATCTTTCAACATTTCGGCCAAGCCATTGAAACTGTCCCCAACTATGCAAGGAGCATCTGTCATTCTGAATGTACCCACCTTGTCTTCGACTCTTACTGCGAGCTGTCAGTCAAGGAAGGAGAGAGAGGGCGACGGGCAGAAGAAGCCGGTGGCAAGATAGATGTAGTAGCCATGACAGTCAGTCCCTATACCACAGCAAATGGGGAAGTTCTGGGCTAGTTCCAAAAACAAAGAAAGCCTTCAAATCCTCACAAGAAACATAGCACTAAGGGACCACAGTAACATTGTTGTCAGTGGAATGGTAGTGGACAATGAAGTCATGAACGCACAGTTTCAAGCGGAACCTGGATCAGCTGTTGATGTGCCCACGTGTTCTAGCTGCCAAGAGGAAGCAGACTGCTGATAGCATGGAGCGTAGAGAGAGGATGTGATAGAGTTGTAGTCATATCCAATGACACAGATAGTATTGCGCTCATCCTGCGATACATGACAGTCTTCAAAACCAAAGGTCTCAAAGAGCTGTGGATTGAATATGGAACAGGAGAGCACAGACGAAAGATACCACTACACACACTCCATACCAGGCTAGGAGCAGATACCTGTAGTATCCTCATCAAAGCTCATGTTCTCTCTGGTGACGACGCCGTCAGTAAAGTTGGCACAAAACATGCCGCTCTTGTGTGCCAGCCCATGTCCCTGACCAACTTTGCAGAAACCAATTCACTGACTGAGGCTGACATCCGTGTTGTTGAACAATACCTCGTTCGACTTTGGGCAGGTGCTCGCTCAAGCACAACAGTTGACACATTCGATACACTGCGATATGATTGCTATCTGAAAGGTAAATCTCTAAATGAGTTACCTCCAACTTCCTCAGCCATATGTGGTCATGTACGGAGATGTTTCTTTGTGATACGGAATGCCATCACACTCCTGCAACCAAACCATGACAGTCTGGACCCCAAAGATTTCGGTTGGACCAACGAGAGCGGTGTTCTCGTCCCCGAACGATTTCTCTATCCCCTCCCACCTAACATTCTCGTGCTATGCCAATGCACTGGTAAATGTGACAGGAGGTGTAAGTGCAGATCCAATGACTCAAACTGTGTTCACTTTTGTCACAAAGGAAATGAACAATGTGTAAACAAGCACTAACTGTTGCGAGATTGTTGTTTCGTATCTAGTTTAACATCAGAAATGTCCTGCTTCTTGAAAGGGAGCATGTTTTGGAGCAACAATATGACTATCTTCGCTGGCTTCTTCCAAGAAAATAAATGAGAAAATAATGAAAATAACATCGGAAATGTCATTACATCTTGTAATAATGCAATGTTAAACACATTTTTACAGAGTTCTAGTCTCTCTAAACACATGCATATACATACTGGAGAACAGCCGTTTACTTGTGAAGTATGTGATAATGAAGCACTGTGTTCAATACACCATTTGTTTTCTACTTCATTTAATCATTTAAGACATCAACCAGACAATTGAACACATTCTATACCTATCTTTACACTCGGTCCAAAATAACCGTTTTTCACTATAGCTGTTGGCAACCATTTTGTTTTTAGAGCTATCTCATCACTGGAAATGAGAAAATAATGGTAAAAATGACTTCCTCGACCTGAAATTAGTACAAAACGATATATTACACATGATTTTATGCCAGTTTGATCCGAAACGGAATTTTTTTTTTTGACGATGGCGGCCATTTTGAAAATGGTCCCCAGCAGAGTAATGTCCCATTGTTCCGATGTCTACCCAGGTCAATTATGTGGGGCAATGGTCCTGTTGCTGAAATCCGTGGAGAAATATAGGGTACATCTCAATGTATACGGGTCTTCATATCAGGGACAGGACTAATCCATTTGTAGCAGAGACTCAGAGCTGCTTTAATTGGATGCCAAGCTAAGATTAGACCACATTGATTGTTGATTATTAATCCTTAGACCGCCATCTTAATTTTTTTGTCGACTGCTGTTTATTTTCCATTTTTATCATAAAAAACATGCTTTGGCAGCACTTTAGAATAATTTACAACATGCTTTGACAGCACTTCAGAATCATTTCCATTGGAAATAATTCTGAAGTGCTGTCAAACGATATTTTTATTGAGAAATAAGGCAAGATATAAAAGCAACAGCAGACGACAATTGTTGTGAGTAGCGGTCTAAGGGTTAACCCATTCCTTTCAGAATACACCTATATGGGTATGAAATTATTAAATATTTTACTTTTATTTTTTGCTATTTCTCAATGAAAGTATATGTCGCAACATATACTTCTAAGCACATTTAAAGAAAATATTTATGATTTTCCCCAATTAAAATGGCATATTTTCAGCATGAAATGGGTTAAAAGGCATTGTGTATGACATGCACAAGCTTGTTATGCAACATGCATACTCCGCAATTACTGCAGCAAGTTTGATGCAATAAAGTACATACTCCAGAGAAATAAAAACATATTGTCTGCCGATCATGCCATCCTCCTTGCATGCAGTAGCAGTTTCTGGGCTATTTTGAGAAGATATTAATGTATGGTTTTCTTGATTTTATCTCTGAAATGGCTGCAGCTACGCAGGCGGTGGTGTCTTTGGTAGATGTAGTGGTGTATGTTTTGATGGACGGGTAGATGTAGTGGTGATATTGTAGTTTGCAATTTCTCTGTATGTATGTACTTAAATTAAATTAAATCTTAAAGGTAAATCACAGTCAAAGTGTATGCGGAATTTTTTCTGTAGTTTAATACCATAATATATCATTAGGATACGACTTGCTGCTAAAAAAATGTCATAGTAAGCCGTAGTTTATTGGTAAAGATTTACCTTTGCAACAGTTACATTTTGCGAGGCCGAAAAACTTCATCTCGCATCGACACCGAATGTGACGTCAGAAACCAGTGATTCCTCCATTTATGAGAAAGGAGAATATTAGAAAACGCCAACTTCCTCGTTATATTTTGCTTGTTTATTTAATTAGTATCGTGCCGTTTTTAAAGCTCTTATTACAAACTTGTTTATAGACATTCAATTCATTATTCTGACGTGAAATATGTAGGTATTTCCGCTGATTTACGGAATAATAAACGCTTAATAATGCGGCAGGTGTAATCTAAAATCAACGAAGCCACACATATTCTATGCTAATTGGTTGAATCCACTGTTTTTATCTACTTACTTGTTTCAAATAAACAGAAAATTATTGGACAAGATGTCAAAAATAAATAGCTTGGTCCGATATGTGGCTGTGACTGGAGAAATGGGACTTGTGTGATTTGTGACCAGTGTAGGTTTTGATCAAAATTTGTATTAGCACACTCCTGTAGTCTGAAAACGGTATATATTGTTTGTTAGTGTGTTTCAGTGATTGAATGGCGATCAGACTGTGCGGTCTGATCCGGATCTACACTGGTCCTGATCTGGATCTACACTGGTCGCAAAAGCCCTATAAGCCACGTGATGTGTTTGGCGTATAACAGACCTTCTCGGTCGCAGTGCCCTGGGCCAATTAATCGCTCTGTTAAGTACGGCGGATGTTGACACCAGCTTAAAACAATTGCCTGGGGTGATGTTCCGTCACTGGCCCTCCAGTGCACACCACCCCTGTGGCAATTAGAGCGACTAATTTCCCCACGGCTGGCCCCTCATAATGACCCAAAAGAATTACCTTATGGCATTTTGACCAGCATAGCAACAGGTCCATCTACGCATCTGATATATAGCTATGATAAGTGTCTACTCTGTTACCAGCTTGGTCACTTGGTCCATACATACAATCATTATGCTCAGTTTAAAATGACATATACGATTCATAGCCCATCAAAGTGCGATATACTCCTTTGAATTGACGAGTCTTTGTTGGGAACAATTTCGGTAACTAATTATGTACCGGCATAGTTAGTGAAGACTCTTTGATCACACTTTTATTTATCATAATAACTTTATCATACATTATTTATCATGGAGATATTATCTGAATATAAATACAGGTAAATATATAAAACATCCAATCTTCCATGGACTTTGTCTAGATCCTTTGATTGAAGAATCGTGTGAATCTGAAATGAGAAATTACGTTACATGTACGTACACAGTCACAGCCAGATGTCCTGTATGTTGGGATGTTAGTTCTACCAACTGAGCAATGTGCATTCACCGTGTATACAATTATATACATTGAGAATAAAGTAGAATTTTTACATGATCAGATCTGGTGTTCGTTTCTTTTATATATTTTCCCAATCATCATGATCATACTTGCTTGATGAAATTGCCCCAATACTGCAATAATGTATTAGCACAACATCAACAAATTATGTCGTTAGGAATATAGCTGATGTGTATATAATGATACAGATAATATAAAAGACAGATGAAATAGTAAAATTCATCCATACTGTATAGCTGAGATCGTCTAAGCTATACTTGACTAGGCTACTTTCCACATTTCATTCTTCAAATCTGGGACTGATGTAATAGAATAGTGAGATTAATTAAAGTCATTGTGTCTACTTTCACTATATTATTACTGCGAGTTTGCATAAAGTCGGAACCGTTTGGAACTGGCCGTTTTGCAATGGGACGTTTGGCTTACTTCCGCGAAAACCCATTACAATGTCATATATCGTCAAATGACGATGAAAGATTAGGAAGTCATGGCGATAAAACGAATCATCTAGCTCGGTAATACAGTGCGACCCCGTTAGTACACGCTTCACTATAACACGATTTCGGTTAGTACACGGTTGTGCCTTGGCTCCCGAATTTTTTTCCTATTTGTATATCAAAATCGTGTCAAATTTGTAACATGACTATTGTCAGAAATCGTGTTAAATTTGCGATTCTTTCCCAAATTAGACCCAAAAAGGACGATTTATTTTTTTTATGGACGCATAGCCTCCTTTTATCTCACCGATGTGAATGTGCAGCTGATCACGTTTGCACATTTCGTAAATTAATCCGAGCAAACTGGGAATAAGATCAGTAAGACCAGTAACAAAGCAGTGCTAATTGTTATGTGATCGATTTCATTTTTCCGGCATGCGTTCGCGCTGGAATATTAATTAGGTGTAAAGGCTGACCAATCGGAGATCGCGTATCAGTCACGCAGATTAACTCGACCCAGATTAACTAAATTGTTACAGCACTGCCCACGCCCCCGGCGCATGTACACAAATGTGCACGTGACAACTGGCCTTGTTTCGCTACGTCATAATTGAGCCAGTGCATGAGATAATCAACTTTATTATATAACTGAGATTTTCGCCGAGAATGATTTGACTTTTTTCTGCAAATATATCGTAAAGTTGATAACATTTTCAGAGCAAATGCGTAATAATTACTAATTTAATATTCGTCAACATTCGATATCGTTTACAGAAAATGTACACTATTATCAGATTCATCTTCGTCGAAAATCTCACGTGATAAGCCTGATTACCTCATGAACTGGCACAATATTATAACACGTCGGGCAAAACATGTCTATACAGGTCTGTACTCAAACCCACAGGTGGAATAGTCGGACGTGTGACACAAAGAAAATGACCATTACAAAAATATCCATTACCCCACCCACTTGATCTCGTTCTATTATTAACGTCATGTACAGTACGATACCTGGTGGGTTGGGATAATGGGATAATAGGCATTTATTTTGGTGTCATAGGTCTGAGTCTTCCACCTGTGCTCACCATATGAGTAAACATAGATTGCAACGCACGAGCTTGTCCATGATGTTGCAGCTGATGGAACAGGATATCGGTCATTGGGTCATTGCGTCATCATTACTACACTTTTTTCTACACGCGTTTACAATAATGGATTGCACGGACCTGCGTAGATCTACATTCTACATGAACATGATGAATAAATAAAACATGACGTTAACAATTCTTGGATTCAATATATTTATTACATGCGAAGATAACAGTGAAAACTTATGGCATATTATAGGCATTGGCGACGTCGTTCATTCGCAGTCACAGTGTACAGTGTACATGTATTTTTTGTTGACATTATGATGCGTCTTGGGCGAGAACGGATATAGCACGGTTCGGATAAGCAACACGGAAGGTTGTATGTCGCCGGACTTCCGTGTACTAACGGGGTCGCACTGTATAATATTTAAAAAGAATAATATTGGAATATTAAACGAAAATGCAAAGAAATACCCACCATTCTGAAATTTCGGGGGCATTTTCCGTGGCTTATTATACGGACAATTCGGCGAGGCCAGTGTTTGTTTCGTCCACTAGCGGCTCGTACAGGTACGGATGGACGTCGGTCTGATCATCATCGCTGCTTGAACTGTCATAAGAATAATAAGTGTTGTCAAAATCGCTTTCACAGTCGCTCATATTTTCATTGTCGGACAGTGTCTAATTTTCTTTGTTCACTGGGTGTGACGTCATGCGGCTTTACCCAATCAGATGCCGTTTGAGGAAATCAGGAAAAAAAAAAACGACAGGTATTCAGGTACGATATGAAAATGCGGATTACAGGTATAAACGTGAATAGTTCGAGGGAAGTAAGCATAATTCATTATAAGGAAGTAATAAACTACAGAAAAAATGCTGCATACACTTTGACCGTGATTTACCTTTAATCTTAATTGAAGAGGCCGTGGTTTATGGGGCTAATTGAAGAGGTCGTGGAAGAATGGGGATTGGGGCTAATTGAAGAGGTCTTAAAATATGGGGGCTAATTGGAGAGGTCGGTGGAATATGGGGCTAATGGAGAAGGTCGGTGAAATATGGTGGGCTAATTGAGAGGTGTCGTTGAAATTTTAAATGGGGGGGCCCCCCCCCCTATTGGAGAGGTCGGTGGTAATAATGGGGGCTAATTGGAGAGGGGTCGTGGAATAATTGGGCGGCTAATTGAAAGGTCAGTGGAAGATGGGGGCTAAATGGAGAGGTTGGGGTGAAATATGGGGGCTAATTTGAGAAGGTCGGTGGAATATGGGGCTAAATTGAAGAGGTCAGTGGAAAGAATGGGCCTAATTGGAGAGGTCGGTGGAATATGGGGGCTAAGTTTGGAGAGATCGGTGAAATATGGGGGCTAATTTGGAGGGAGTCGGTGGAATATGGGGGCTGAATTGGGAGAGAATCGAGAAATATGGGGTGCTATTGGAAGGTCGGTGGAATATGGGGGCTAAATTGGTAGAGGCAGTGGAATATGGGGGCTAACTGGAGAGTCGGTGGGAATTTAAAGGGGACCCTAATTGAAGAGGTCAGTGGAAGATGGGGGCTAACTCCATGAGGGAGTTTAGCTCCCTTCTTCCATTGACCGCTTCAATTGTTCAAGTGATTACTAGATGTATTAAGAAAATGTAGGTGAAAATTGGATTAAAAGCAAGTGTGTGGGATGTACTTCACGTTTCGTGTCTTACGCTTTATCCTCGCTTATTGTTTGCCTTAGTTTCTCGACCAATGAAAGCACAGCATTTCATCTCAATTAATCGCATATTGCGACGTTTTCACCAATATCTATTAAATTAAACATTAAATGTTTCATTCAATACATGGAAAGCTATATTTAGCACCAGTGGCTCCACCTTGTTGATGTAGTTTCCCGTGACACGAACCATGTCATCGCGCGTGCTCGATCGATTCATTGTCAAATGGCCAATAACAACATAGTATCGCAATTCGATTGCACGTTTATGGGCGGGGCTTCATCCCAACAGACATGTGCACGCGAAGAGGCTGAGCCAACAATAAGATAAGTTATATATTAGATAACTAATTTTTCATAAACAAATTGCTTCGCTTACTACACTTGCTTAAAATTAATTTATTATAATTCCAGCACAAAAATATTTACACAATTCCCTAACATTTGATTGGTCCGTAGCAAGTCTCTGTCCAAAATTTATATCCCAGTAAACTCCCATACCGAACTACTTTCCGTAACCGTCAGGCGCAGTTAAAATAATTCTTAAGAAAACGAAAAATAAACACATTTTCTTGATGAATTTATTTCAAATGCTGGAATTATAAGGAATGAATGGCCTTTTTGTGGACTTTATCGGGGATATAAACTTGGAAAAGTCGCAGGAATACTGGACGAGGCCTTCCGGCCTTCGTCCAGTATTCCCGCGACTTTTCCAAGTTTATACCCCGATAAATTCCACAAAAAGGCCATTCATTCCTATAATAAATTCAATATAAGATCTATAACTATTACAAATTGGTGCACTGTTATATATGTCTCAGATATTGTCCTCAGATTTTCAATGTATTAATTTAAGCTTTATAAACTGGAGGCAATTCTACTATATTTGTCATGGCACATCTCGTGTATAAGGCAGCCTGATAAAGCTCTATAAGCCCTCAAATGTAGTTCAATGTAGTTACATGTTTTGCATGAATTACATAGTATAGTTACATGTTTTGCATGAATTACACTATGCAGTAATAGAACTTTGTATCGGTTGCAGTAGCTATAGAATGAACTCTACAAAGACCAATATCCTGTACCATTTTATATTTAGTACACTTCTGAGGAGTTTGCAAAAAAAGAACGACTTGCTTACCTTTACTAACTGTGATAATCAAAGGATTACCAGCACTACTAAACAAAATGTGGGAAACGTAGTACTCATTTGTTGTGAAATTAATGATACATAATAATTATAGTTTACATATTGAATTTTTAGCCAGGTTTTTTTAAAAAAAATCCAGGCTATTGGATTGGCGAAAGCCTGGTGGGCGGGCGTTCGGCGGGCGGGCGGCGTCCACAATCAATGTTAAGTTTTCGTGTTTGAGTCCATTTCTTTGTTACTGTACCACCTAGGACCACCAAACTTTCACAGCTTCATAATCAAGGGGTGCCCACCACATATCACTATCCAACATGTTACTTTTTTTTTAACTTCACCCATTTTTTTCCGCGTAGTCGACTAGCCATTTTCAATGTTAAGTTTTCGCGTTTACAATGTTAAGTTTTCGTGTTTAAGTCCATTTCTTTGGTACTGTACCACCTAGGACCACCAAACTTTCACAGCTTCATAATCAAGGGGTACCCACCACATATCACTATCCAACATGTTACTTTTTTTTTAACTTCACCCATTTTTTCCGCGCAGTCGACTTAGCCATTTTCAATGTTAAGTTTTCGCGTTTACAATGTTAAGTTTTCGTGTTTAAGTCCATTTCTTTGGTACTGTACCACTAGGACCACCAAACTTTCACAGCTTCATAACCAAGGGGTGCCTACCACATACAACTATCCAACATGTGACCATTTTTTTACCTTCACCTATTATTTCTACGTAATTGACTTAGCCATTTTCAACGTTAACTTTTTAACGTACGTGTGGTTAAAGTTTTTTGGTTAACTTTTTTGTTGTACTATATCTCTGCAACTGCTTCAACCATTACCTTGAAACTTCACATGGGGTGTTTATCATCATCATATTTTCATTCTCCAACCCCCAACCGTGCGGCCCCTGTGCCAATGTCAAGGTCAAATTACTTTGAATTTTTTTGTTAAAGTTTTTCGTGTACTATATCTCTGCAACTGCTTCACCCAATATCTTGATACTTCACATGGGTGTTTATCATCATTGTCGCACCTGCTTGCGGAAAGCGCGATCCTGTGCCAATGTCAAGGTCAAATTACTTTGATTTTTTTTGTTAAAGTTTTTTCGTGTACTATATCTCTGCAACTGCTTCACCCAATACCTTGATATTCACATGGGTGTTTATCATCATTGTCGCACCTGCTTGCGGAAAGCGCGATCCTGTGCCCAATGTCAAGGTGAAATTACTTTGAATTTTTTTGTTAAAGTTTTTTCGTGTACTATATCTCTGCAACTGCTTCACCCAATACCTTGATACTTCACATGGGTGTTTATCATCATTGTCGCACCTGCTTGCGGAAAGCGCGATCCTGTGCCCAATGTCAAGGTCAAATTACTTTGATTTTTTTTGTTAAAGTTTTTTCGTGTACTATATCTCTGCAACTGCTTCACCCAATACCTTGATACTTCACATGGGTGTTTATCATCATTGTCGCACCTGCTTGCGGAAAGTGCGATCCTGTGCCCAATGTCAAGGTCAAATTACTTTGAATTTTTTTGTTAAGTTTTTTCGTGTACTATATCTCTGCAACTGCTTCACCCAATACCTTGATACTTCACATGGGTGTTTATCATCATTGTCGCACCTGCTTGCGGAAAGCGCGATCCTGTGCCCAATGTCAAGGTCAAATTACTTTGAATTTTTTTGTTAAAGTTTTTTCGTGTACTATATCTCTGCAACTGCTTCACCCAATACCTTGATACTTCACATGGGTGTTTATCATCATTGTCGCACCTGCTTGCGGAAAGCGCGATCCTGTGCCCAATGTCAAGGTCAAATCAAATTACTTTTGAATTTTTTTGTTAAAGTTTTTTCGTGTACTATATCTCTGCAACTGCTTCACCCAATACCTTGATACTTCACATGGGTGTTTATCATCATTGTCGCACCTGCTTGCGGAAAGCGCGATCCTGTGCCCAATGTCAAGGTCAAATTACTTTGACTTTTTTTGTTAAAGTTTTTTTGTGTACTATATCTCTGCAACTGCTTCACCCAATACCTTGATACTTCACATGGGTGTTTATCATCATTGTCGCACCTGCTTGCAGAAAGCGCGATCCTGTGCCCTATGTCAAGTTCAAATTACTTTGAATTTTTTTGTTAAAGTTTTTTCGTGTACTATATCTCTGCAACTGCTTCACCCAATACCTTGATACTTCACATGGGTGTTTATCATCATTGTCACACCTGCTTGCGGAAAGCGCGATATCGTCGGCATTTTGGCATACGTCCGTCCGTTCGTCTGTGTGTCCGGTTAAAGTTTTTTGGTTAAAGTTTTTCCATCTACTTATCTATTTTTTTAGTGTCCATGCCTCGCCCCAAGGCGCGACATGCAGGCCACAGCCATCTAGTCTACAAAAAGTGGGTATAATTATGTTATCCAAGTGTCTATGCTTGGAAAAAACCTGGCCTTCGTGGCTTTGCCTCGTTTCTTGTTAATAAATTAATTTTGTAGTGAGCGCTAGCGAGCGAGAAATTTGTTTATTAAAAATTCAATATGTGAACTATAACTAACTTAGTGGTTGACCCGCTGTCTATTATTAGAATGGAGTGCTGCCCATAAACATCTTTTCAACAACGATACTATTAAGTGATTGGCGGTGTGACACTGAATCGATCGTACACATTGTGTGAAATTATGTAAACACGGCGGGCCTGTGGTTCTAAATATATCTATTGTGTTATTGAACATTTAATGATTAATTTAATAAGATATTGGCGAAAGTGTCGCAATATGCGATTAATTGAGACAAAATTAACTGCTTTCATTGGTCGAGAAACTAGGGCAAACAATAAATTCAGATAGTTGTCAGAACATACGGTTTTCACATAGGGTAATGTTACAAAGAGTGTTGTTTAAAGATACTATTTATTAATTTACTTTTACTTATTTTAGACTTGGGGAATTAGGCTCAGTTTGATCGAAAGATGAAAAGACAAAGACATGTGTTGATTCTATACTGTAATATTCCCAAGAGCTCCCTGGCAACCCAAACAATGCCCTTTATATTCAGCAACGCGGACGTTATAGAAAGCACATCTGACCACTCGGCTCAAATGCTCAAAATCAGACTTTTCCTGAGAACTGTGTTTGTTGAACACAGTTCAAATTGCTATAATTAATTACCACCTGAATGCAAACCTTAGATATTTTACATGCACATTTCATCCATTCATCTACATACACACAGCAAATATCAATGACGAAATGAAATTAGAACTATGTTTGCCTTCTGAATCATATTTGGAACTAACTGTAATATGCAAATGACTGTAAACAACTACATGTTATAGTATTATGTTTTGACTCAGTGTAGCTCAAATACTAGTCATCAATGTACAGTCTCAAAAGAGTTATTACATGATCTATGAAATTTCACAATACTTGCAGACAACAATTCAGAATTGCAACAGCAATCCTGCATTCATTGTGTGTGACCCCAAGCTATTTGACTGGGGCACAACGCCCATTAAAGAGGTCAGAGGTGTCTGGTCTTCAGTCTGGAGGTTTCTGAGAGTTCATTCCCAGATTCCATATGGACAATTAGAGCAACCAGTCTAGTCCCAGACTGGACAATGCATCTGCATGGTTCAGTCAGGGTTTCTACTGTTTGCCATTCAGTCCATCAAATTGGTACACTATAACAGTAACCTTAGAATGTATTGGAATCGCCTCGGACAGTTAGCCACGCCTTAGACCCCCCTCGATGGGCTAGTCCGTAGTGATATCTTGGAATAACCATAACATGAAAATGCATTGTGTTACTCAACGTTTACCGTATTCTGCCGATTATAGGTCGCAAGAGTGTATAAGACGCACCCCTATTTTCAGTCCAAAATCGGGGGGAAAATGTCTACATGAGATTATAAGACGCACCCAAAAAAAAACAACAAAAAAATATATAAAAAAATCGCCAAGTTGTTGTTGTTATTGATTCCCCCCCCCTGTTTTTTTATTCGTACCGTGGACGTTTTTGTCTGTATTTTCCCTATCATAGTTTGCTACATGTATGTCCGTAATTTGCCGACTCTATGTCCGTGATTCCCTGGTCCGTATTTCACAGTTTTCTAGTATCTTCAATTACACTGTGAACTCGGTAGTACACGCTTCACTATAACACGTGCTCGGTTAGTACACGGTTGTGCATTGGCTCCCAATTTGTTTGCCTATTTGTATATCAAAATCGTGTTAAATGTGTAACAGACTATTGTCAGAAATCGTGTTATATTTGCGATCATATTGCTGCCGAAAGTGGTATTATATGTTAATTATTGATTGCGGTATGTATTATCTCTTTTCAACACCATTTACAGAAACTATTTTCGAAATCAATATAGGAATACATATTTACGGATATGAACTTTATTAAATATTTTATTTTTATTTTTGTTATTTCTCACTGAAAGTATATGTTGTGACCACTCATTTGAACCGTCTCGACGAAACGGTTTAAATGGCGGCATATACTTCTGAATGCATAGACGGAAAATATTTAGGATTTTCCGCAAACATAAGCGTACCCTCAGCATGAAATGGGTTGCTGATTGCCCCCATGATGCGAGGATGAAAGTTGCACGTTCGCCACGTCTGCAGCACATCAAAAGGCGTGTTGACCAATCAGTGCAATTTCAAAACATAGCCTAAAGGTCACACAGTTTACAAACTTTACAGCCTCGTGCTGAATGATGATGTAAGATAAACACCTGTTAGTTGACAGGACTGTTATCAATTTTTTTCCACAAAGCAACACACAACTTTCGCCTATGTAATATTTCAAAATCAGTCGTATCTACCGTAAATGACGCTGAAAGTAGCCTATAGCTATGACGAATTTGCATTGTCCGCTGATGTAATTATAATGTTTTTAATTAGAGATTGGCGAACATTGTAAACCATGTGCAGACTACGCGAATCCACCGCCTGGTCTGGCCGCCAATGCAATAATAAGCCGGAATTTGTCAGAGATAGAGACCCAATTCACATAAACACGTTTGCCGTGTCATAAATACAGTCTGGTTCTCGGTAGTATTGTTTCACTGGGACGCATCAGACAGGGTACCAGTTTGGTGACAAATTGATATTTGATATGGCTTTGTGTTGTAAATCTTGACACGCGGTGTGTCTGATGTCGGCCAGCTGACTTAGGCTTGCCACTTTCATCAGCATCGAAACTAATGATGGAGTTTTATAACTTTCGTGGAATTGCATTATGCATATTGGGATTTACCGTTAATGGCGTCATGCAATATTTTTCACGGCAAAATGACACCGACCGATATGGGCCCGGTAAATGTTTTCAAAAGATAATTAAAATGATAGAGGCCTTCGGTATAGAAAATGTGTACCGAATGTGACACAGGGCCGGAACGAGTAAGGCGCGAGTAAGGCGCACAACAACAACAAATATAGGAACTCATTTTATTTTTTTGATTTTTGGTCGTTTATGTCAATATTTCGGGTGGAAAAAAATGCTCATGTATCTACATGTATTTATAAGACGCAGGGGCTTTCTGGGATACAAATCTGGGTAAAAAAAATGCGACTTATAATCGCAAGAATACGGTAACTGTCGTACGCAACCGCTAATTGAAAATAATATTATGAAAAACTACTTGCACTGAACAATTAATATCAACAACGGATGTTCTACGTACAAAAATACATTGGATTATTTTGTTGCGCGTTCCAAGTTGTGATGCCCCCATTTGCGTCAAAAATCGTGCGGTCATCGCTAAATTTAGTAACGGGCTATAGTTTTCGGCAGTGTTATCTCCCCTCCGAATACTCTCCCCCGGAAGTGACCTCCGTCGAGAGGTTACAGCTACCTGTTAACCCAGATTTTGTTAATGATCGCGATTGTGTCGCAACAAAACTCGCACGTGTGGGTCTAACTGATGTTAATCCTCATTCTATCGATGGATTTACAGCTGATTTTAGTGACATTCCAGTCGGGGAACAATATAACAGATCCAGCGTAGATTAATACCCATATTAATGCAAGTACTGAAAATACGACAAAAAAAACAAGTTTGGGCTTCCATACATTGAAAATTTTGTCAGCGGTTTCCCCAATGATGTAATTTGTATGTTTTAATATACTCGATCCGGGGCCAACTATTTCATTCACAAAACAGAAGTAAACATGGCGATGTTAAAGTAATGCAGAAACTTTAACAAAAATCCTGCTACAACATTGTTTTGTACCGACAAGGCATTTTCAGGCGTGACACCGCTTCCTTGGCGGAATTCTTGTAGTACCCTATGTTCAGTACTTTCAGTACTTTGATTATAGAGAAGTAATTGTGTTGTTTCAACAGCAAAATATTGTTTCATTAGAATTAAATGTAAAGGACTGAAATTAAGTATTCTGTCTGTTGTGGCTGCCAGGTTGGAAGTTACTATCAATCACCCAGCTGGCATGGGAAGGCTATCAGGCTGTGAGTGTCTAAGATGTGCAATTGAGATGCCAACTACAACTGATCCTCATAGTCATATGCTATGAACATAGGCTTATGAATGTAGTCTTGGAACAGACTTGTTTCATTTCTGAAATTCATTATGTTACATGTTTTATGGTTACATTAAAAGTTATGTTAAAACCTTACAATTTTAGTGAAGATTTGTGTCTAAAGCGTACTAACACCCCCTAATTTCAAAATCATTGCATATTTTACTTTTACAAATGGGTTATTGATTTTCGTCATTACTAAATAGGGAACAAATGATAACATTTTTTTAACAAATTTAAACATTCACTTATTTGAGCTGCAAAAAGCAAACACTGTTTGCTTTTTGCAGCTCAACTAAGGCCAGTTTTTTTTTATTTGTTGGTTTACGGATTTATTTTCCGCGAGATCGGGTCGGTCGGTCGGAAAAAAATAAAAATAAAAAAAAGTTTTTTCAATTTTTTTATTCTTTTTGGCACAGAGTTGGGTCGGTCGGGGAAATAAAAAAAAAAAAAGAAAAGTGTCGAACGCGGATGCCACCGGCGGCATATTGAAGAAACTGACAAACGGGTGAACCAAAAGTGTTAAGTAAAAGGGTGAAGGTCATATGTATTATGGCAAGGCAGGTGTAGCATACATGCAAATGAATGAAGTATGGAAATATTGAAGCAGTTAAGCAACTTATGTAGATGCTATGGCCAGTTTGAGAAACTGTGACAAACTGGTTAACCGAAATTGCTAAGTCCTTTCAGCAGCCCTGTGAAGGTCAAAAGGTCAAGGTAATATAAAGTATGACAAGGCAGGTATAGCACACATACCAATGAATGATGTGTTGAAATATTGAAGAACTTGAGTAACTTATGTAGAAGATATGGCCGTTTGAGAAACTGTTTACGAAGTGGTTAACCGAACGTGTGACGGACAGACGGACGGTCCGACACCATAAAAATCACCTTTTAAGGCACATGGTTGGGTCGGTTCACCTTTTTAAGGCTCATGGTTGGGTCGGTTTGTGGTCGGTAAAAAACAAAAAGGCCAGTGATTGTGATAGAGTGAAACTTGTGTTAACCGGCATCGTCTCGGACCAAGAGTTTGTCGGTTAACGTAGGGAGTCGGTTCAGCAAGTTTCTTTATATTCTACATAGCAACTCAGTTTCATATTCACATACTGTTGAATGTTGATCACTGTGAATGGGTTGCGTAATGTAATGCGTACATATTAATACCGTATCTGGTATAATTTTAAATACAAGACAACGAAGCGGCGATATAGTTGAAACGAATATCAGTGGGGGTGGCACGAGTGTGGATTTGTGGCAGGGCGGTAGAGGACCCTAGGAAGAACGCATACATGAAATATGAAGCACATCGGAGCAAGAAAACAGAAAATATAGGCCATTTACCCGAGCGTTAAGGTTTTTAATTTTTGCATTCAATCTGAAATGGAGATAATTATATCAAATCATATTGGAGATATATCAAATCATATGGAATCGTCCATTCGCAGGTTGTTGCCGGTTTCCGCCACTTACTTTTCTCCACTTTTACTTGGATCGGAGGTAAAAAAATCTAAAAAAAAATCGGAAATTAAATTTTTTATTTTTTTCCACATTGTCAAAAAATCGGGTCGGCGGATCTGTAAACCAACTAATAAAAAAAAACTGGCCTAAGTGAATTTTCAACTATATGACATTATTTTCATTACTCAATTTGAAAATCAATGCGTACTTTCGCATTGCTGTGCGTATTGTGTACTCCCACTTTTGATAATCAAAGCGTATTCAGCTAAAATTATTGCATAAAATACGCACCTTATCTGGAGCCCTGTATGTGTGCTAATTGTTCAGAATCTTTAATTGTATGAAACAGTAATAAGCCTCTTTTATCAGAGTGGGTCACATATGACCAGCGGCTGAGAAATAGACCGTATTATATCTGTGCAGTCCGATCGCCGATCTACATTTTCTCATTTCTATAGCTTTGTCATTGTATACATGTTGCTCATTTATTTTGTTCATCAAATTAATACTGTTACCCTAATCATCTGATTGATTACCTAATCTAACATACTATTTTACTATTATTTCTCATCTACATTGCTTGGCCCTAAATGATAATCTTTTGTGTTGATGGGGCGGGGCGTTAAGCATCATTCCATTCCATTCCGTTCGCCGATCGAGTCTACACTCGTTGCCATTCATTCATTCAATCTAAAATTGTCTATGTACCTGAATGACACGTTTTGATCAGTTTATTGCCCACATGATTCCAAACATTGATCATGGGTTACTCTGGTCCCGGATGTCCTAAGAGCAATTTCATCATGCGAGACCACATACAAGATGGGCTTTAGTGGATTAATGAGAATTCGATGACCTAGATTGATCTGTATAATATTATTGATCATGAAGAATTACCGCATGGGTCATGCATATTTAGAGGCACTTTGGACACTGTGTCTGGAAGCCAAATCTCCACACCACCTCCCACATTAACCCATTTCAGTCTAAGGATACTATTATTTTTGTTGAAAAAATCTCATTATTTTGTTAATTCATCGATAAAGGTATATGTTGTTACCACTCATTTGAACCGTCTCGTCGAGACGGTTCAAATGAGTGGTTACAACATATACTTTCGAAAGGAAATAAGGAAAATAGGGATTTTTTCTCTCTAAAGGTTCATACTACTAAAAGCGTATTTCGTCTGTAATGGGTTAATAGCAGCCAACAAATTTGGAGAGTTTTTCTTATTTCTTTGTGTAAATAAGTCTTGGAATTTCATTAGAATTGAGTCCACAGGACTCAATCTCCACAGGACTCAATCTCCACAGGACTCAATTCTAATGAAATTCCAAGACTTATTTATGATATTTACAGGGAGAAATAAAAAGAAAATAACAAATGTTCGTATGCTCACAAGTTTCCCAGCATGCAGCAAGTTAAAATAAGCTACTGTGGAGTATGTCTCTGTGATGCCTAAAATGCAATCTCTCATCACAATGTTGGGAGATTGTTGTAGAACATAATATTCAACACTTCACCAGTAAAGTGGAGTTCATTTTCAGGGGATTTTGACAAAGATACAGGGCATCTAAGAACACAATTTCCACAATTTAATGAAGTGTACATTTTATTTAAGACAATAATTCTTCTTACATTCAGTCCACCCAGCTGTAAATGGGTACCGGGCTAAATACCGGGAACATCGATTGTATTTGATTGTATGTACATGTACTTTTGAATAAAAATTATGATCATATCAATTAAGGGAAAAACTACGAAAAGGGCATGAGAAACTGAAAAGTTTATATAAGCAAATTCGTATGTCCGGTCTCTATAACACTGTATGAACTGTATGAAATATTCCCGGGGTACAATACATTCAACTTTCTGTAAACCGGGACCCGGAAAACCACAGTTTAATTTTGATTGGTTTCAGTATTGTTTATCAGTGATAATAACTTTTCATGAGTGCAAATCAACTTTTCATGAGTGCAAATCACAACGTTTGTATGGCTGTTTTTCTGTGGAACATCTCTAAAGCAGACACCCTGGGGACTCCCAGAGTGTCTGGATTAGAGAGATTCCCCTGTAATTGCCATGTATTGTTAATTCACCAATCATTGGATATATAGAGCCAGAGGTTTTAAGTAAATATTTGACCAAATTATATTGTCTTCTATTATATTAATCACTGGTTGGTGATAAATTTTCATTAAGAGCTTTAATTATCATTATTCAGCGACAAAAAGGTTATATTGCAAAATGTAAAGATTGCCTTCTTCTTTGTATCATAATATTTGGAAAGAAGGGTAACGAGTCCTATCCAGTATATATACTTGTATATATCTTAATACAATGTACCGTAATTACCCTAAATATTCGGACACCAAAACCAATTGTTATAAGTGTCATAAACATTTATCAAGTTGATTATGTTGTCCAATGAGGCCTCCGAAGCATTCTGTGAAAATGGCAAATAGTGCAGACCCTGATCAGACTGCTCCTTCAGGAGCAGGCTGGTCTGGGTCTACACTGTTTGCTCACATATTGGTGTCCGAATATTTAGGGTAATTACGGTACTCTTATAAAGTGTTGGAAAATAGAAAACCTGGACAATAATAAACAGGAGAGTTTCTGAATCATACAATTGCGCAGTATAAAACGACATTCTCTGCCAATAAAAGAGATAATGTAAAGTTATTACCGGTTTAGTGATGGTAATCTTATGAAATACATGTACATAGAATCTAACATTTGTGTTGATTTAATATGATATTTATTGAACTCATTGACTGATTTCATAAGAAACTTAGCATTGCCTCGTTTCTTATTAAATCAGTAAACTTGTTCAATAAATATCACACGAAATCTTCACTCATGTAAGATCCTCTATTTAACCCTTATACCGCTATCTTAATTGTTTGTCTTCTGCTTTTAATTTTCTATTTTCCATTTTTATGCTTTGACAGCACTTTGGAATAATTTACAACATGCTTTGACAGCACTTTAGAATCATTTCCATTGGAATGAGAGCTGTCAAAACATGTTTTTATTGAGAAATAAGGTAAAATATAAAAGCAACAGCAGACGACAATTGTTGTGTGTAGCGGTCTAAGGGTTAATACTGTGTTTCCCATTAGCCTTGGAACGGTTTGGCACTTGCATGCTCTTCCTGCTGTTATGAGTCTTGTCTGTCAATTAGCTGATTGGCTGATACTGGGAAGCTGTGCTCAGACCAACTAGTCATTTAACCCTGGCAAAGCCGGACCATTTTGTTGTCTGGTTTTCATACAGTTAGCAATGTTAGCAAGGTGATTTCTCAGATCATCAACATGTTGTTTGTTAGTTTATGTACTGCAATTTCTTTTTTTATCTGATATTTGAGCCCAAAAACTGTCCGGCCAATAACTGTTGGCCCGTTTGTTTCCGAATTTACTAATATCTGCGATACAGTCAAAATATGTGTGGACTGCAAATGACCTACTTGGTATATTAACCATTTCACCTCTAAGTAACTGTAATGGATTTTGATATATTAATTTTGCAATCAATCCAATTGTCACAAAATCATTTTCAGACTATTCCATTTATGAAAAGGGGGGTGTTTGTTGTTCTCAAAAATGTGAAAATTACTTACAAAATGTGCAGATCCTCCGGATCTACACTATTTGCCAATACAAATTACACAGGCCCATAGTATTGAAAGTGTTAACTAAATGCACTGTTTTATTTCATCAATTTCCTATACTGTAGGTGTGAAATAAGTAAGTAAATGAATAAATTAAAGTAGGTGAAGGTCACATGGAGGTCAAGTGTTTCACTGTTGCTTTGGATGCACACTATGATACTGTGCAAGTTATTACTGGCTGTTTATTATAGGAATGAATGGCCTTTTTGTGGAATTTATCGGGGCATAAACTTGGAAAAGTCGCGGGAATACTGGACGAAGGCCAGAAGGCCTCGTCCAGTATTCCCGCGACTTTTCCAAGTTTATATCCCCGATAAATTCCACAAAAAGGCCATTCATTCCTTATAATTCCAGCATTTGAAATAAATTAATCAAGAAAATGTGTTTATTTTCCGTTTTCTTAAGAATTATTTTAACTGCGCCTCACGGTTACGGAAAGTAGTTCGGCGTGGGAGTTTACTGGGATATAAATTTTGGACAGAGACTTGCTACGGACCAATCAAATGTTAGGGAATTGTGTAAATATTTTTGTGCTGGAATTATTGGATAATAATAACACAGCTTGGTCAAAACTAGGTCAAGCTGGAAGATAGAATATGAATATACAAAATATGTCAAGGTCACTTGATAGTCATGTGTTTCACAGTGGCTTATAATGTACACCATTGGCTCATGATACTGTACTGGTCCACACGGCGGCCGAGGGTGTCTGTGAGCCTCTGCTCACTTGCTCTAGTTTAAAATTGGAGTAACACTCTAGTGTAATAAGTATATATGTCTTTATTTTTGAAAATATATACAAATAAAATAATAGTTTGGCAATTTATTTAAGAGGCGAGTAGGGATGAGATAGCAAACTCAACTTCCCTCAACTAATCACACTTCATATAGCGAGTCCTTGTTCGGCCTTCAGCAATGCAACTTATACCGTACTTGAAGCAATATTCTGCCCGCGATCTCATTTCAATTTTCTATTCAGATTGTTACTTACGTATAATTATATATTGATCGCTGCCTGCCATCTCTGGCAGTGCATCCTGGCTTTCATCAGATCGCAACTAATCTGCACTTGCTTCTCAACACGACTGAACCACCACTCACCTATCTAGCTGAGCTGCTGTCCGGTTAGCACGGTTCGATCCTTGAACAGGGCAGTGAGATGGTATGGTGATTTAATCGCTGTTATTTAAATACAGTTTAAACTTTTTCAGCTGGGATGGACTATGTCACGTAAATTTTCAGAATGTTCTATTTAATTAGTTTTGTAATTCTGTCCAAAATCTGTGCAGATATCCTGGCACGATGGCTCCATTGATTTGAATGAAGAGAGGTAGTTTATAAAGCTTCAAAAACTAACACAGTGTCTTAACACAGGTTCTTGAAGAGACGGTTCATATTTCCGTGTTTTATGTGTTTTTTCGGTATATCTGGTGGTTTGAGAGCATTGTTACCAACAAACAATTTACGTCACCTCCCGCAAGTTAGTACGCGTATAAGTACGGTAATTTACAAGGTGACAAACGGAGATACTGCCCGTGTACGTTTTTAATCAATACAACCATTATTTGTTAACCGATAACAGTAAAACCGGTCGCACGTTTGTTTAGATTAATGTATTGGACCTGAACCGCCAATGCAAGTCAAACATTTATATATCATCTGAATAACGTCAAATATTCTCGGATAGATGATTGAGCTCCCAAAGCTGTGGAATTTGGTTACACATTGTGTTTACAATTTTACAGCGTGACGTTCATTTATAATCAAAGGACTGAACGTCCTGAAATTCTTTGCAGTATGTGTTTGTGGATGACACATAGACTAATAATTAATATAGTGTGGGAAGCTTTTCGCGAAAAATAAGCACGGGAATTTCACAGCAGCAACAACAACAAGTTCAAAATATATTTTGTGAAAACCTCAAAATTTGGATGTTGGTTGTATAATTCTTCGCTCGCGCTCAAATAAAAAGGGATTGTACAGAGTAATCTGTGGCGGGTGTGCCTGACACCACATCATAATCTTCTGGATGCAGTGAACGCTGAATTGACATTTTCTGCTGCACAGAATGCAGAGCTCCAGATAAGCTTTGTGTCTAAAGAGTATTTTACCCCCTGATTTCAAATTAAATGCGTATTTTATTTTTACAAATGGATTATTGAGTTTTGTCATTATTAAATAACGAACAACTGATCAAAAGAAATTGAAACATTCACTTATTTTATCAACAGTGAGAGTACAAAATACTCACAGCAATGTGAAAATAAGCATTGATTTTCAAATTGAGTAGTGAAAACACTGTAATACTGTATTACAGTAAAAATAAGTGAATAAGTAATAATACATTCAAATAATTCCAGCACAAAAATATTTACACAATTCCCTAACATTTGATTGGCCCGTAGCAAGTCTCAATCCAAAATTTATATCCCATTAAACTCCCACGCCAAACTACTTTCCGTAACCGTGAGGCGCAGTTAAAATATTTCTTAAGAAAACGGAAAATAAACACATTTTCTTGATGAATTTATTTCAAATGCTGGAATTATAAGGAATTATGGCCTTTTTTTGGAATTTATTAATCATCAAATATATGCAGTCGTTAGTTTTATATGAAATAATGCATTTCGGGAAGAATAAATGATTACTCCCTCAAAGTATACTTTGCTAGATAAGTATACTTTGCAATGTTGGTGAAATCGGCTACTGGTACTGAATTGTGGCATGTTCTCTATCAATAGACCAGGGGCCCGTTTCACTAAACTTCGTACAACTAAGAAGTTTAAAATCCACAATAACATTTGTTCTGACGGCCGATTTGTTTTTAAATCTTTCGTGGATGTTGTGCATTTAATGGCATGAACCTGTAGATACACTAGAATTCCGCCATGGCATTTGACAGTAACATGATCATGGGCATGTGCTAAAGGAAGCGTTACAAAAACCATGAGAAGTGCATGCTTAAAACACGAAAAAGGTCAAGGTTGAAGAAACATTTTGACATAAAAAGTGTTTCCACAATCATGTGAAGGTCAAAAAGGTAAAGGTCATGTTAATAGTGGCATGAGTGTGTTCCAAATTATTACATGTATCCAGTGTCCAAACATTGAAGCACTACTAATACTGAATAAATTGCGTAAAATACGCCAATACGCACCTTATCTGGAGGTCTGGCTACAGACTGGTCAGAGATTTAAAAAAAATCTGATTTTTGTGCCTGTTAATTTCGACCAGGATCTACAAATTGTTGCAAATGTTGAAAGGTTTCTTTAAGCCTTACAATGATGAATAATTTTTGTTGTCTGCTGTTTATTTTTTATTTTCAGTTTTCCTCATTAAAAAACATGGTTTAACAACACTTTATAATCATTTCCATTGAAAATTATTCTAAAGTGCTGTCGAATCATGTTTTTATTGAGAAAGAAGAAAAAAAATATAATATAGCAGCAGAGGACAATTTACATTTCCCACATTCTAAGAATAAAATATCAATAAACATCCCAAGTATACTAGACAGGTGTAAACTTGAGACTTGTTACCTGGATACAATTCATGATAATTTGTGTTCGCACGTCATCGCTTCAGCAATAATCAAGGAACGCGATTCATTGACGTAAGCATATTACTATATAGGAATGAATGACCTTTTTGTGGAATTTTATCGGGGTATAAACTTGGAAAAGTCGCGGGAATACTGGACGAAGCGATAAAAAATCACAATTTTCGGGGGAAAAAAAAAATATATATATTTTTTTTTTTTATTTTTTAGAAAATTGTAATTTTTTAGCCAGGTTTTGTTGAAAAAAATCCAGGCTATTGGATTGGCGAAAGCCGGGCGGGGCGGGCGGGCGGCGTCCACAATCAATGTTAAGTTTTCGTGTTTGAGTCCATTTCTTTCTTACTGTACCACCTAGGACCACCAAACTTTCACAGCTTCATAATCAAGGGGTGCCCACCACATATCACTATCCAACATGTTACTTTTTTTTTTAACTTGACCCATTTTTTCCGCGCAATCGACTTAGCCATTTTCAATGTTAAGTTTTCGCGTTTTCAATGTTAAGTTTTCGTGTTTAAGTCCATTTCTTTGGTACTGTACCACCTAGGACCACCAAACTTTCACAGCTTCATAATCAAGGGGTGCCCACCACATATCACAATCCAACATGTTACTTTTTTTTTTAACTTGACCCATTTTTTCCGCGCAATCGACTTAGCCATTTTCAATGTTAAGTTTTCGCGTCACCACCAAACTTTCACAGCTTCATAATCAAGGGGTGCCCACCACATATCACTATCCAACATGTTACTTTTTTTTTTTAACTTGACCCATTTTTTCCGCGCAATCGACTTAGCCATTTTCAATGTTAAGTTTTCGCGTTTTCAATGTTAAGTTTTCGTGTTTAAGTCCATTTCTTGGGTACTGTACCACCTAGGACCACCAAACTTTCACAGCTTCATAATCAAGGGGTGCCCACCACATATCACTATCCAACATGTTACTTTTTTTTTAACTTGACCCATTTTTTCCGCGCAATCGACTTAGCCATTTTCAATGTTAAGTTTTCGCGTTTTCAATGTTAAGTTTTCGTGTTTAATTAAGTCCATTTCTTTGGTACTGTACCACCTAGGACCACCAAACTTTCACAGCTTCATAACCACATATCACTATCCAACATGTTACTTTCTTTTTTAACTTGACCCATTTTTTCCGCGCAATCGACTTAGCCATTTTCAATGTTAAGTTTTCGCGTTTTCAATGTTAAGTTTTCGTGTTTAAGTCCATTTCTTTGGTACTGTACCACCTAGGACCACCAAACTTTCACAGCTTCATAACCAAGGGGTGCCTACCACATACAACTATCCAACATGTGACCATTTTTTTACCTTCACCTATTATTTCTACGTAATTGACTTAGCCATTTTCAACTTTAACTAGTAACGTACGTCTGGTTAAATTTTTTGGTTAAAACTTTTTTGTTATACTATATCTCTGCAACTTCTTCGCCCATTACCTTGAAACTTCACATGGGTGTTTATCATCGTCCATATTTTCATTCTAACCCCCAACTGTGCGGCCCCTGTGCGCAATGTCAAGGTCAAATTACTTTGAATTTATTTGTTAAAGTTTTTTCGTGTACCATATCTGCAACTGCTTCACCCATTACCTTGATACTTCACATGGGTGTTTATCATCATTGTCGCACCCGCTTGCGGAAAGCGCGATATCGTCGGCATTTTGGCATATGTCCGTCCGTCCGTCCGTCCGTCCGTCCGGGCACACATTAGGGTACTTATGTGGCTAGCCCCACAGGGTTATGGACTTAGTAAAGGATAGGGTTGGTTACAATTAGCCACCTAAAAAATCCTTTTATGTGGCTAAATATTTAACATGTGATAAGCCACATAAGTATTCATTTGTAAGAACGTCCGTCCGTCCGTCCTTGTGTCCGGTTAAAGTTTTTTCGTTAAAGTATTTTTCCATCTACTAATATCTATTTTTTTAGTGTCCATGCTCGCTCCAAGGTGCGACATGCAGGCCACGGCCATCTAGTCTACAAAAAGTGCGTATAATTATGTTATCCAAGTGTCCATGCTTGGAAAAAACCTGGCCTTCGTGGC